>VWYP01027224.1:463099-621987 GCA_013400435.1 Pycnonotus jocosus | reverse complement strand
GTTGTGCATTGTCCCACTGATGCTAGGAAAGTAGTGCATTATGCAAAATTACTACACTTGCTACCAAGAGACAAAATCAGTTCACCAGGTGAGAGTTTCAGGACACCCTCTGCTCTACTGCTGTTTAACTGCATTAAGTTCACAGGCAAGCACTGTTCTGATTTGAGCCTTTATAATTCATCAGAGCACAGACTCTCAAAACAGAAACTGTTTAGTCTATCTCTATCATCATAATGACAGTAGGAACACAAAATAGCCTTTGGCTCTGGGTGAGTTAATTATCTACTTTTTTTTCCCTAGGACACAGTCTTGAAGTACTAACACATTAACCTTGCAGACTGTTCACTTAGACCTCCTGCACAGCGTGAGATTACCACCAGTCTGAACTGGTTAGTGTCAACCTCCCTCCTCTCTGGGGTTACCAGGTCACTCCTCATTGCCTGCAAGATTAATCTCCCTCTTAGGGACAGAATAAGCTTAAGCATACAAACACTTGAATTAAGTGATGGAACATACTCTAGAAAGAGGAAAAATGACGTGAATCTAATCTATTGTTTGTTCTGATAAAAATGGAAAACTATCAGCAAACAAGGTCTTTTCTTCACTAAAATATATACTCATACATATTCTAGATGTGTATATCTATTCTAATGAAAAGGAATGGAACTTTTCAAAAATGTGCTTTATAGTTTTCCAACACCATTAAATGTTATAAAGGTTTGTTTCTGTATAGATACAATACATTTATATACAATACAAGGGGTGAATCTTCATCCACTGCAAGTCGCCTGTATTTATAATTTCTTTGCAATACATTATATAGCTATCCTTCTTGTAGAATAGTAATTTTCCAAGCTGCATTGAATGCAAATGCAGTAAATATTTATCATAATATTTTATGCACAATACAAAGATTTAAAAAATAAATATATAATTTCCCAGTTCTGACTATATGTTTTCATTTAAGCTTTTACTTTTCATTTTTCAGCTGCTTTGGACAATGGAAATAGATTCAACTAATTTACATTTTGGTTCTTGGTGTAAATACTACACTGTTGAGAGAGACATTGATTCATTTAACTATGGAAGTATTGCTTGGTAGCTTCACAGAAAACAGGAAATCTTTTAGTTCTTTCAATTCCAAAGGACTGCTTGGGTTTGCCTTTTAATAGATATTTTCTGATTGTATTCTTCTTAGTGAAGTCCTAATAATACTCTAGTTAATTAAGCTGTAAGTTTTGTAAGACAGATATAATGTATTACTAATTTAAGTATACTTTCTAAGCAGGACAGAGAGCTTGCAATTAGCTTAATTTCAAAGTCCTCATTTTTTTTTAGTCTAAGAGCCTGTCTGTTGATACGAGTGGGGAAATCATTGATAGCTGGTGAGCATGTGAGCCAAAAGCTTTTAGCTCCCTATGCAGTCTGCTGAATAGTGTCCTTCTTCAGAAGCCTACAACTTTATCAACATGTCAGAAAAATTTCATCAAGGCATCTGACCTTATACCTCAAAAGAAGAAAGTGATAAAGCACTTCAAATATGGGCAGTGGTTTACATTAAGCCCTAAAAAACACAGCTTTGCAAATTTTAGAAATTTTGCTTCCAAGCTCTCCCAGTACATATCTATCATGCAGATTTGGGGAAATACAGTAAAGCTAATATCATGTCTCCATAAAGTTTAAGATTTTCAAGTCGTCCAGTGAAACATTTGGTTATGAATATCCATAAGAGGGCCAAAAATCTCATAAGGCTGCCTGAAAATTTGATCCCAAAGTTGTCTAGCTTCAGAATGGGCAAAATTTCCTCTTTACTAGGAAGAATTTGTGAAGACAAAATTATGCAAGACTCAGTCATATCTACGTACTACATGACACCTACAGCGACTTAAAATAAACTCTATCAAGTACATTTCAGTACCCTGCATCAGTAGTAGAATTCCTGAGTTTAGGTGATTTGCTAGCTGTACTTTAGCTAGCCTTTGTACAACACACTTCTAACGAATTCAGTAAGATAAACAGCAAGCCCAGCCATTTAGATGACGTATTGTGAATAACATGTTCAATCAACAGATTCAGCTTTTACTGAAATTATTACTGAAATGTGTTCAGCCTTAATTCCCACAAATATTTTGATAATATTTTGGAGGGGTACTATTTCTCCATTTCAAAATCAAACAGGGAATGACTTTTTTTTTTTTCCTCTTAGAGCAATTTCTAATTATTAAGTGCTAAGAGTAACATTATTAAAATATATTGACAGGTCTCTCATTTCACTCAGTTCTAAAGTAAAATTTCTCACTCATTAAAACCAAGAAGCACCCTATTAGATCATGTAACTCAACCCACTAGTAATAAAATGAGTTTTAAAATAATGAACTACTGATTTAAGATTAATGCTTGATTATCTTTGTGAAGTTGATAATAGTGACTCTTACACAGACTTGCCAGAATTAATGGGCCATACAAAAGTGACACAGAAAGGGCAGCCATCGCTCAATTATTTTCATTAGAACTTCCTTATTTAATGATGGAGTGTCATGTGAAGCATGCCATGCTTCATTTTCACTTGAGATGTGGAAAATATGATTGTCAAAAGAAAGTATCATGGTTCTTTCTCATCTATACCACAATATGAGCTTATTTTGTGGTTTTTAATGAGGCACATATTTCAGAGATTGTGATGGATACAGGGAAGCAAAAAGGTTAGGAATGAAGAGTTAAAAATTGGAAAAAACCACAAATTTTACACAGCCGTATAAATTTCTCAGTATTTCCTTCTGAGTTGATAAAGAATCAAAGTTACAACATAAATAAAACTAATGTTTGCCTTTGCAAGACCAGAATGAGCCTAGAATGCATTACAGATGTCAATGATACAGGGCTGAGTGTATCCACTCTATCCAACCAGGAGGCATACTCGGGGTGTTCCTCAGGTGGGAGGCATTTCAATTCACCTGTCTCTACTCCATGAGACTATTGCATTTATTACTGGTTTGGATGCATCTCAAGTTCACAGCCAAGAGGAGATGCTTAAGGAAAGCAATTACACCGTCCCCATTTCATTACTTCCCCAGACTTAGGCAGACTTACAGGTAATATGGAAAATCAGTAAAGAGCAGAGGAAAAGAGACTATTCTGAATTATGGTTGCAGCAGTCATCATAAACCCTCTATGGTATCTGACAAATCCTCAAAATAGCCCACCTTTCTCACCAACAAGTATCTTTCAGCTTCAGTGGTTAGATAATTCAGCCACAATACTCTGAATGCTGTAGTAAGTATACGTATACATATATTGTATGTATATATTTACACACATTTGCATTTTGTTTCCCTGTTTACTCTCCCAGAGGAATAAGGACTTTTAGCAGAAGGACAATCTCATTAACCTGCCTTTTTATGATAGGATTCTGTGTAATGATTCCAGCCTTGCAAAAGTCATTCTATTTGCACTACATTTAGAAACAAGGTGAGTGCTAAGCACATAGCTTTCTAGTGTATTGAAGTGCTGATTTTTTTGCATTCCTTTCCTCCCTATTCCCATCCTGCATGGTTTATTCAGACTGACACAAACGGTTACAAAAAGAAGACAATTAAAAAAACAAGGCTTAGATCCCCAGTAGCTGAGGTACTCCCATAAATCACAGTTTACAATTTCTCTGGTCTCCCAAAAGCACTGGTCTGGCACAACCAAGAAGTTGCTGTTATTTTCTCTATGTTTAGGTACCCAGAGAATGAGAAGTAACCTATGAACACTTCATTTCCCCAGGTCCTCATCCCAAGTAAAATACTGTTGTCTCAGTGGCATCCTACAGATTCTGTAGGATGAACCCGTAAGCAGCCAGCTGAGATGAGCTTGTATCTGCTTTCTACTGCAGAGCAGTGATGGTACCTGCGGCAGACAAAAGCTCTTGCAATAATTCTAGTGCCATCTATTTAGCTTTGATAGAGGGAGAAAGAAGCTCAGCCACACTTAACTAAATTACACTCAACACTGTTAAAGTTAAATGAAGTGCTATGCAGAGATATTATTCTCTTTCTTTGCAAAGACCCAGAGCTAATCAAAACAATCAACTAAGCTATTAACCATACCAAATATACTTACTAGTATTGTTTATTACTCATCTAAAAGGCATTTCTAATTTTTCTATGATTATGGAAGAAGGAAACACATTAAGTGTGGCAACTGAAAATTGTGATGATTCTAGAACCAACTCTGCTGAGTATGTAAGAGAGCTAATAGTAAAGAAATTATCAAGACATGTTGGTACCAAATATGTCAGCCTTACACTGCTCACAGGGTGAGCTGCAGAGTATAGGTCAAGAATTAGCCCTTTTCAACATAAAATAATTAAGTTTTCACTCCACTTACTTGTTAAACAAAGTAGTTTTCTCACTAATATTCTGTCCTTCATTAGAAGTCAGCAAAAAAATAATATGGTTCCTCTTGTCCTGATTTACTCCAAGATCAGATAGAGAAACCTGTTTTTACCAAATGGCATTGATTATCATTCATCACCAATTTATTAAAGTTCTGTAAGGAATTTCAAATTCTTAATAAACATGCAGCAATCAAGTTTTGTAAATTACAGACCCATCTGGATGCCAAGTCTTTTATTTTAAAGTGATCTTCAACACATGCATGGTTTGGTGAGGCTCTATGGGGTTCAGCTAACATGCCACTTGAATGGGAAAAGACAGAACTTGGCAGCTTTTTCACATCTCTGCCAGATCACAACTGCACCTGAGATGAGTATCTGAAGTGGAGGCTCTTTGCACTTTTACTATTTATCTTCTCTTGATCTGAAGCAAGACTGGATTTTTAAGTGAGCACCTCTCCTTACGGGAGAATTCTATTTCAACTTTATTGTCACTATTGTTGTGATACAAAGCTGTAACATGACACTGGGCTGACTCAAAAGCTGAAGTTATTTTGTGCAAAAAATGCCATATAATAAAAATATTTTGGCAACACATTAGTATAATTCCAACCTTTTGAGCAGACCTAAGTTAACAAACCCCACCCTCTGTAATATTCTTTCTTTTTTTAATCAAAGAAATTAGATGCCAATGAAGATACTACACAAACCAAAATGACATATAGCCCTTCTCCATCAATCATCTCTCTAATCTGCCCAAAGCTATGGATTAAAGAAAAAATGTGAAATCAAGCCCACAGGGGTGTTTTTCCATTTAAGAATCATAAACTTGCTGTGAAAATTCAGATTGTTTAGTCTTCTCACTCATGTAGACTGTAAAATTACACGTAGTTTTACAACTAGAGAAGTTTTTAGAGAAGCCTCATGACCAGTCATCCTGCTGGAAATTGGATATTCAGGTCTCAAAGGCAGCTCCAAGAAATTCAGCCACAAAATACAGAGCTATCAAGTCTGATTTTAAATGTGTCTGGTCTACCTTCACGAAGAATGGAAACTGTAGTTTCTGCAAGAAATTGATGGAAATAAATATTGGAAAGACTGAGTCACAACAGAGAAGTTGAATTACCAGGTGTATTTTTTTAATAAATAGGACAAAAGAAAAGTAATCTTGATAACTCCATGAATCTATCCTGCTCCTCTAAGCATTAGACTTTATCTGTCATTTCAGTGATAGAGGCCCTGTAAGACATTCATTGTGTCACTTTTATATTAGCATGTGATAACAAAAATTCAATCATCAAAGAAAAAAGAAACAAAGATAAATATGAAAAAAAAAAAAAAAAACCAAGATCAAGGAAGTTGTGGTTTGCAGAAGAAAAATAAAAATAAAAAGATGGTTTCAGTTAAATCCTGAAAGTTGCAGTGTCTGAAGTTCAAACAAGTAGTTCTGCACAGATGGTTGGTGATGGATAACAGTAGCACTATTACCAAAGTACTTTATGTTTAGGAAAGCAAAATGCAAAGACTCAAACTTTAAGAGGGTGGGGGGAGGAGAGAAATGGGCTCTTCCTGCACCTTTCTGTGTTATGGGAAGCTCTGTGCCCCCTAAAATGTGACAGTTACAGAAACTTCTGAAAAAAGGGTAACTGCAATGAAATAAATCCAGAAGGCCTTCAGTTATTAAGACTGTTTCAGTGAAATTGGCAGATCTCTCAGAATCCTTTGCCTTTTTCTAGTCTCTAGTCTATATAAAACATAAAACAAAATGGTATTTTTGCACAGATTACACATTGGCACCCAGCATGCAGCACTTGAGAGCATACTGATGATAGCTGGCTGTGCAGATCAGATTAGTCTGGAGCATTCAGGGAAAAAATGTGCCAGTTAGTTCATCAGCAGAGAGACTGCTGGAATGAAGAGAGGCATTAGCAGCAGGGTAAAGAGGAGCAAAGGAGAAAAGAAGTTAATGTGAGATGGATTGTAGCAGATGTAGTGGAAGAAGGAAGAAATAAAACTGCACTGCGAGACTGAAGAGCAAACAGAATAGCAGCAAGGATAAAGCTGACAGTGGGAGAAACTCTTGAGTACTGTAGTTCTAGATGTTGTTATGGATTTCTGTGCTACTTAAAAATTTGAAATTATTGGTTGTAAATCTGCATCAGAGTTTGAATTGTATGAATACTGCCATTCTGATTCACAGCTTGTTAGAACTGAAGAAATAATGCCATGTGCTTTACTAAGAGGGATGCTTTGTATCTTAGAACCTGTTTCTACTGTTAAACTTTTTTTTCAGATTACATTATTGCTGTGAAGTTCCAGACAACATTACAACTCTAAACCCATAGAAAATACTTACAGTCACAAAAAATTAATTTTAAAAAGGAATCTGAGAAAGTGCTATACCCATTTGAAAACCCTCATATGCCCAGCAAAATGCTCAGCCTCTTAGTATAACCACGTTGGTGCCTGGAAAGAGGAATATACATGATCTTAATGTTTAAAAACAGCTCAGTTAGAAATCTGCAATAGCTATAAGCACAATCAGCTGCCAAAAGCAGCAGCAGGCAATTACAATGCTGAGTGCAGGAATGAGCCAGAGCTGTCCATTGACATCTTCCATTTTGCTTCATCTTCAAGGTTGAATATTCTAAATCTGCTCTTTTCTTTCAACACCTGGTGGTGGTGCTGTTGCTCCTTGCTGTACAGTAGCTTAATCTCCAGGTTTTCACCTGGGATATGACCTCGAATTTATTAGAGTTTGTTATCTAGCACACAGTGCTGGAGTAATACTGGTATACTGTCCCCACTTCTTGGTGGGCTGGTAACTCAGGTGTCCCTGCACTTCCATAGGCATATGTTAAACATCTGAAAAATCTCCTGGAAAACCACCTTCTTTTGAAATTAAACAAACAAACAAACAAACAAAAAAGCATACACAGGAAAAAAAAAAAAACCCTGAAGAAAAAAAATTAGTCAGATGGATGAGAGCAGAAAGAACATGAATTGTTCAAAAGTGTTTGAGTCAGAAAAAGAAGGCAAACATACTGTATTAGGGGCAGTATCAAATCTAATCCCTCAGGCAGTTTTCCAGAGAGGGATTTCATTCATGTAACTAGTCTTATTTAGTTCAGAGAATTAAACGAGCTCATTTAGGTGACTATATAGAGATCATAAAAATGCAGAGCTGTAAATATCCCCCAACCTGCAGTGAGTGTGCTTATAAGCAGGAATTATCATTAAGAAGACAAGCAGCTGCTATGTCTGAAAGACTCTTGCCAGTGATAAAAACAGTGTAATTCCTGCATAAATTTACAGATCAGAATTTCCAGAATTTTATAAGACAACTGAATTCTAAGGGAAGAAATGTATTCCTTTGACTTACTGTTTATTGTGAGTATCAGGTATACATCATAATAGATTAAAAGCTTGCTTCAAATGTAAAAATAAACATTGCAGGCTGAAAAAAGTTAAGCCATAGCAACAAGAAAATAGAAAATGAAAAAAGTAGCAGTTATGTAAATTTGCAAAATCCTGGTAATTATTTAACCTTATTTTTAAAAAGGCAAAACAAAACCCAAACAAATCCAACAACAAAGTTCTGCTAAGATAACTCTCATTTAAAAATTCTCATATTCATGAGCTAAGGGGTACATAATTAAAATGTATGAACAAACACAAATTAAATTGTAGCAATGGCTTTTTCATGCTTTGCAAATCATCTACATGTCAAAATAGAACTATGTTATTGAAGGAAAAAGCAAACACAAAAGACAAAAACAAGACTATGTCAAGCAGGACCAGATTAGCTTTTACAGGCTATAGGTCTGAGGTTAAAGCACCAACTTTGGGAATAACATCATGAGTCGAGAGTCTCAACTTTCATTTTAAAAAGGACTTTATTAGTAAGAGTTTAAAAACAGAAATTAGGATTAATTAATACCCATATATGCAGGTAACTCCAATGACTTTAAGCTCTAGCACTGAAATCAGTCACCATGGAAAGAGCAGAGTCACACACAAGGAAAGGGAAGCAAGCAAAGGTGAGGTTTAGTGTCCTGTATTATCTAACACCCTGAATTCCTTTCTTAAATTCTTGCTGACTTACGTCACATCTTCCTTCTTTCTATTTCTCAATAACAAATGCAGTTAGAAATACTATACTGAATGATCTTGATTTTGAAGCACATTTTTCCTCATACACACACACTCCCCACTCTTATTTCCACACTATTTTGCCAATGCACGTTTACTATCTACCCAATCTAGACAGTCCTAAAGCTCTAATAAAATCAGGAAAACAGAAAGTTCAGGCTGGATGAAGGAAATATAAAAATTGAAGGGGTAGGGGCATTAAAAAAGCCCATGTAGCTTCAGGAAATAAAATGAGAAAAATAATGACTTGTAAGAGGAAATAACTATAGTGATCATATTTTTCAAAACATTCAATGTTGAGAGAAAACACAAAGCAACAAACATGACAGTAGCATCATGAGCAGGAATAGGCAGTGATGATGTGAATGGGATGGCTCTGTACCTGCACAATTGTATCTACATCACCTGAGAACAAATTCAAGCTCTGAATGTGTCAGTGTTAATTTGAAGAAAGGAACTGCATCCCTCTTCATTAGTCACACTCAAATCCATGTTTGTGTAGTAGCATCCCTCCTTGTTCCGAACATCAAACATGGAAAAAAAATCTTTTCTTATCCTTGTGACTATATGTCAGTGTCAGGGCAATTCTTTCCTAAAGTGATATGGGGTGATACATCCCTTCTTTGGTAGTGCAGTTGCATAATTTGCACTATAATGTCATGATTTTTTTTTCACCTAAATAAAACACCTAAAAAGAATAATAAAATAAAAATTTAATAGTCACTGAAACTCTTTCCAAGCATTTTCTCACTCATCAGCAAAATAAACACAATATTTTTAATGTAAAAAATTCACAAGAAATTTGCTCCAGAATTTTAGATAAATAAAAAACATTCAGAAAGTTTATCATTCTTGTGATTTGATTCATTTGAAGTGCAAAGTCTTGCACCTGGAGAAGAACACTCCCATGAAGCAGGGAGTGCATGAGTCATGAGCCATAAAATAAAATATAGAAAATTGAAAAAAGGATTTTCTTTGTCCAGGGGAGCTGTGTTTGGAGTGTTCCAACATCCCATTTCCCCAGACCAGGCAAAACAGAGAGATGGAGGAAACTTTATAGTTGAAAACAAACCATCAAATTCATAAATTAGATTCTGTGATCTAAGAGTCTGCATTTACCAGGAATTTAAATCAGTGACCCATGAGATTTCTTCTGAGCTTTTATCTTACATAGATATTTTTTCTGATTGCTATGAGTAATTGAGGATTGCTGCCATACCACAGAACAGGAACCAGTATAATGTAAGGTCACTGCCTTTGATGTATATTTTTATATTTCTACATAGTAAAAACATTGTAGGTCTTGTGAAGAATGAAATTTAAATGAAAAATATCTTTTGAAAATTATCCATAAAGCTTCCAACATATAAAATGAGAAAATGTTCAACATCAGGCCTCAATGCACAAGAAAGTGCATGGAACAGCCTCTTTTAAAGTATAATTTTCTCTTAGTGTGCTTTCTTTTAGCTAGGTTTGCCAAGCCTTTCTAATACAAACATTTTTTCACTGTGTGAAATCAGTGTCTGCTTTCCAAATAAAATTAAGAAAAATGTCAGGTAAACATAGTAAGACAATCATATTTTTGTATTTTGATTAAGGTACCTCAAACAAAATTTCAGTTCAATTACTTCATTTTCTGGTAATCATATATAAGATGGATTCTGTCTCCCCATGATGTGCTGTGGCCATAAAACCAACACACTATGCAGAATCTGCTTACTCATTTAGGAAGATAATGATATTGTCCCTGTAGGAATCATATCAGTCTTGGTATTGAGTAAGATACATTGTTCTGTCAGTAGAAAAGGATGTGAGCAACAGGCAACTGGAAATGCATTCCCCTAGAGAAGTGTCACAGAAACCTCAAAACAAAATATTTCTGGAGATCAGTACAATATCACCCTTTCCTCACACACTCCTGCTTGCAGCCACTCTGGATATTTTCATGATTGGAACATGAATGCACCAAATCACTTCTGCCTGACCTCTTCCTCTCTTTCTAGGCAGGATCTAGCAAGAGCTGAGACACTGCTCACAAGCATGAGGGAGAGCTGGCAGCAGCTGCTCTGGTGCCTGGAGTCAGGAAAACACTCCCAGCTGGAATCCCTGTTTGCCGATGGGCACACAGAGATGATTCATGTGGTCTGGGGAACACCTAGCCAATGCTTTGGTAGACCTCTCATCTAGCAAAATGAAAGTCTCCTCTCTCCTGAGGAAACTAAAAAGCACCTCTCAGTACTCAAGGTGTTCTGTTCACCTCTCCAGACACAGGTGCTTAGCACTGAACCAAATCCTGTTCTGATGGCCCAGGGTGGGACAGATCTCCCACACAAGCATCGTTAAGCTGTGAAGGGTTCCCCATGTCTTAAAATGACACACACATGTTTAAACCCTTACCAAACAAAAAATTCACTCAACAGCAGTGAATTCACTCACAACAGCTGAACAGCAGATGTCTTTGAGTCTTCACCGGGGCCAAAGCTGCAGAGATCAGATTCATCACTAATTTATCCACAACAATGCTAGGATTTTTTTCACAGAACACTTTGCGAGTCATGGTTAGATTTGCCCCATCCAGTGCCAGGTGCCATTCTCACCAGTGTCTTCTGTCACAGAAGGCAAGTGATCTCATGCTACCAAAGACAATTATTTCAAAATTTGTGCTAAATGACTTCTGGTAAAACCAGTGTGATGAACTACTGAACACTCAGTTCATTAGCTGTCATCCAGCTTGACATTTCCATCTTTCAAGCAGTATTGCAGAAAATCAAAGATAAACAGGGCTGTGCTTCAAAAGCTGCAGAGGAAGCCATATTGTCTTCAAGAAAAGAGACTATGAAGGCTATTGCTAATGGGATGTGGAAGATTACAGTAACCCTAGGCAGGTAAAAAGTATTTGAAAATTAATTATTCATGTGGCCTTTAGACACACAATTACAGAACTAACATTAAAAAAACAGAATAAGAACATAATAACAGAACTTAATAAAATAACATAATATTCTGGAGACAGAATAAGGAAAAAAAATCTTGGCACAAATGACTGGTTTTATGCTGTGGCACTTTAGAAGTCATCCTTTGTAAATACTGTACTCTGCATCCATGTGACAGTTACTATTTACAGGTGAAAGCAAATGAGTGGTTTTTAACTGAACCCATTTAGGACAAAATTCTTATGCAAAGGATATAATCACTATTCTATAATACATTCTATATGTTATGTTACAATTCTTCTTTAATTACTGCTTGCATAACCTGCTTTAGTGCTTAAGCCACCAAACACTTGAATCATCCTCTGCAAGAGTTTGTCAACTGGATTTCTACCTTACTGGTACACCATAAAAACTGAAGGAAGTGTTCTATTTGCTTCCTGTCCTTTAGTTGAACTAACTAAATATGTTTTAAAAATGTTTTCATTTCCTAGTTTTATTTGTTTCTTTGGAGATTTCTCTTCGCTATGGATTTTAAAATCAATACTTCCTTGGTCTATCTAAAAACCACAAAATCTACTCTAAAATGCTTTAAAATCTTCACACTCTTTAAAACTTTTCCAGTTTTCCTCCAAAAGACAGGTACAGAGTGTTTTCCAGTGCCTGCTTAAGTGTTAAATTCATCTATTGCTTCCAGTCATCCTACCTACCTCACTTGTTTTGTATTGTCACCTTGTGTACGTGACATGACAGGGATGACACAGATATCAATGTATTGAAAGAAAGGTTTGATGCCTGTGATTTTATCCCTGGGTCAGAAATTGTCTTCCTCTGTGTGCTGTTTATACTGATCCACTCAGGGCAATTCCTCTCCACTGGCATTATTAGACTTCAAACTGACTCCCACAGCTTTCTAAGAATGTAATTGCCAACTCCTGAGACCCTTCAGAAATCACAAGCAGAGCAAGCATACACACTGGGGCACTCTTGAACTTGCGTTGCTCCTTGAGTAGGTCTGAGTGTTAGAGACCTTATACAACCAGTTATGGATAAGCTTTCATTTAGCAAAGGAAAATGTTAGATACTTCATTAAGAATAGGAAATACAATTTTGAAAATAATAAATACAAAATACATAAAACATTTTCAGGACTTAACAGTCAGCTGACTGTTTTGCTCCTAGTTATTAACTGGTGCATCCATTAACTGGTGCAGTGATGAGACTTTGGAACAATTCTACTATCTATTCCTGAAATTCTGCTTCCCTTAGCTAATCTTCTTTGACCTCTGTACAACTTCAGCGTTTTATTGAGGAAGTTAAGCCTGCAAACCTGCTGCCTTCCGCCCAGGTCTGCTTGGAACAGACCCTTCTCTAAAGAAATCATCTTTCATCAGAGATACTCTCCCTTCTTTGTCTTTTGACACACTTGGGTTTTTTATCAGCAGGACAAGCAGTCAAGATTTATGTTAAAAAATAGTTGTGAGGGATAAGGCTTGGTGAAATCTCAGTCTACACTGAATACTCAACTGCTACCCTCAGCTTACATGAATCAACCCTTCTACAAGTACCATCTCAGCTACTTACATTTTTGCAAGGGAAAAAGGCTGTGTAAGGATCTCAAGTTGCCAATAATAGGCACACAAATTATAGTCACAGGATCTTCAGATGCAAACAGTATTGCCATTAAAGAACTGTGGCATTTTTTACAGACTAATTTGCTAGCCACTTAGTGTTCCAGTACAGTTCACTGTACTGAACAAAGAGAGTTCCAGTCTAAATTTCTCTCCTGCTTCCCTTTGGAGATGGATTATAAAAATACTGGTTTCACAGAATCACAGAATATGCTGAGTTGAAAGGGACCCACAGGGATCATGGAGCCCAGATCCTGGTCCTGCACAGGAATCACACAATGAGAGCACTGAACGCTGTCAGCCTGGTGCTGTGACCACTTCCTCAGGCATTGCTTCCAGTGCCCAACCATCACTGAGGGAAGAACCTTTTTCTAACACCCAACCTAAACCTCTCCTGACACAAATTCTCTCCCTTGCACTATAAATGAAGCTTCTGCTCCCTCTTTCTAAAAACCTTGAGGTTTTCTATCTACTACATAAGTGTGAACATACTGCCTGTTTCAGACTTCTTTGCAGGAAGGATCACTTTCGGCATAGTAGGACCAAGTGACGTGCCTGTTATTAGATTCATGAATTTGAATTCACTGTGAAATCTTCAAAGAGTATGCATATGAAATGCTGCAGCACAAATGACAGATTTGGGACCCAACATTTTCTTCTTTTCCTCAAATTTTGTGAAAATTGTAGGTCTTCAACTTAGATTTCAGGAGTTGCTAAGATTTTTTTTTTAATAAAGTAATTTGCTTTTGAATAATTTGATGGATCTGTGATCTAAACCACATTTGTAGATTTTTCACAAGGATGACAGATCAGTGATTTCCTCAAATACTAAAAAGTGGCCATTATCTTTTACAGTTTAGACATTTTTAATACTCAGAGTCTGCATTAATCTAATTCAAAAAACAGACACATATCAATGAGAATCTCTAAACGTTTCTACATTCCTGCTAAGATCTCTTTATGTGACTTTGCATGCAGTTAAGTTTATTCTTATCCATATAAAAGCCTCATGGTTATATCTCTGCACAGTAAAACCCAAACAAATACTGAGAGTCATAAAGAGTTCCTTTTATTTCTTTAGGCAGTGTACTAAAGCAGTGCAGAAGAGGCTAATAGGTTCTGCAAAGCCATTGCTTTTTGCCCTTGTGCAAGTGAGCAGGACAGGAGAGAGAGTGACTGAAAAATTATTGTGACAGGCTCTCAGCTGGCCGTAACTCTGAAGTTGGAACCACTGTATTCTTCCCTTAAAAGTGACCAGACTAAAGACACTAAAATGGCTTGTGGCATCAATGATTTATTAAAACACACACTAAAACAAGTGACTTTTGCATGTCCAGTTAAGTATAATATGGTGAGACAGAGTAAAATAAAAGGGTTTGCAAACAAATCTTTCCCTTATTCACTGTACCTCACAGAGTAGGTACTTCCATTCTTGTTTTCTAGGTCAACAATTTTTATCAGCGTCCTGGACTGCAGCAAATTTTCTGTGGTCTTCTCAGGGTCCCCATCAGGTTCCCATTACCTTTGGGAAAGTTTCTGCAAGCCCTCCTGTAGATTTCTGCCAGCTCCATGCTCCCCTCAGGTGTTTCTCAGCCTGTGCTGGTGCAGCAGCATTCCTGCCCATGACATTTATCATTCCCCATCTATCCTATCTCACTCTCCCCCATAACCATGTTCAGTTGTCCCAAGAAAAAAAAGCAGTTTCCCCACTTTCTTGCTGGTACCATGACCCTGGTTCTGTAGCAGTGTGAGCCCTGATATCAGGCAGCCTTCCTGCCTGCTGTTCAGCCACACAAGTGAGTGGGAGAGGGCATTTATCACAGTTATTTCCAGTGACTGATCTGGCCTCTGTGAAATTAGCACACAGTTGCATGACAACTTATCATACTTATTATTTTGAAAATCAACATATCATTGACTTCTTCAGGGCTGGAGGGATGGGAATTTCCATTGAGACTGACTACAGGAACCAGTCACATCAGCAACCTTGTCCAAAGAGCAATCATCTATCCTCTGTAAGTTTCCAAGGGTGCTGTAGGGCAAACCAACTGGAAATCACTGTTTCTCTGAGGCAAGAAGGCCATTGGTGTTCATTGTCATTTAACACTTCTCTCTAGCAAGAGAGTGACTTTGGACAGCCTCAGAGCTGGACTCCAGTAGGAACAGAAGCTTTTCTTTGAAGGACATAAGAACATCATTCACTTTATGCAAATAGAAGTGCCTCATATTGCAAGCAGCAGGAAATACTCCCTCCCAAAGAGGCAAGGTGCTGTCACTCACTGCTATCTTCACTCTTAGAGAAGTGGGGTTTCTCTAGACTCAGAAACATATGAAGGTACTGGGGGAGATGGGGGCTGTCACTTGAAGTACTGGATTTTATCAACAAACTGGAGATGCCATGAGAAATTTCAACTAGCAGCAGGTTTTATATGTTTTCCCAAAGTAACAAAAGAGAACAAAAACTGTGACCTACAACACTGCTCTCTCTCCCTAATTGCTCCAGAGCAGAACAAGCCATACATTACTGCCAGCTGCCCTGCAAAGGAGATGAGTAAGACAACATGATTGGAATGTGCTATGCTGATGTAAAAAATTAGCTGTATTTGTTTTCCTTTTTAACCAATTGATATTTTGTACTGAAGATTGTCTTTCTGGATATTATTTTTAAGGATCTGATGGCTTTCTACAACTGCTTTGAATTGAAATATCTGTTTTATGATGAGAACTTTTAACATTTAAAAAAATAGCTTTACTTGCTTTTTTAAGCCCAGTTATATTTTTCCCCTTAAGCTGTTTGGCTCCTTTGCTCTCCTTTACAGCTGGAAGGAGGAGTAAGTTATTATTTTTGGAAATGTTGCCTTGTATATTCTTTCTTTATTACTTATCCTAGTCTCTTAATCTTTTCTGGATGTGTTTGGGTGTTCTTTTCATCTGGAAGTTTATTTATTTTTTTTCTCTGTACAATATGTTCTGTACTTCCAAACCTGCTAGAAACTAATTTTACTTAATCATTGCTCTTTAAATGTTCACCCTCTTACAATTATTATGTTTCAGGTTCTGGGGTTTTCACAAAGCATGTTAAAGCATTCATCACATTTTCCCTTTCTTTTCTGTCTCAACCTCAAACTGCCTTTGACGGAAAAAATAAAAAGAAAAGGAAGACTTAATATCTAATTTGTAAATGGAAGGGAATAAAATACATTTAATAATGTGTTAATAGATAGCAAATATTTTTAATTAAATTGTAATATGAAAAAAGCACAGTAGTTTCATAGTATGGATGGAATTGCAAATCTTATTAATGTATCAGTTGCCAGATTTACTGAGCTATTTCAGAAAAAAAGCTTAAAATTTTAATAGAGATGGTATCTTTCATTTTAGTGAATATTTGTGTATGAGATGATTAATTAGGCTGATATAGCATAAAAATGAAGTTTATTGTTTGCAATCAGTCTGACAACGTAGTCATCACAAGCAAAATTTGCCAAGTGTGATTCAGACATGTAAAGGCCCCCATACCTTTCAGTTATTTACCTCCTAAATTTCCATGCAGCTATAAAAGTGGTGCCCAAGCCCCAGTTTAGCTCTGTGCTGGAATCTGACATTCTGGCTGCACCAGGGGAAGGTTCCACCCTGGAAATCAAGTTATCTATGATAGGATCAGGTATGAGACACAAGAGATTGCAGCACCATGTTTTTGTTCCTGGCAAAAACTGACACCTAACAAGGGAGAAACAGCATTTCTCAGGTAGAAAAGCATCTTCAGTCCCATTCCTGCTCCCAGCCTTGCAATACTTTGTGGCATAAACATGGGTTACACTTAAGTTTTTATGGATTACAGTTAAGTTTTTTACTGGAGCCCGTAAGTTGTATCTCTCCTGAACATGTATTCCTTGTTTGACAACAGTGTAAAGCACCTCCAGACAATGATTTTTGTTAGATTTCGGGAGGCATTTGTCTTTTTTTATGTCTCTAATGGAATCTAGACAGATCAATAGCAGTTTCCTTTCACTTCAGACCTATGCACACTGTCTTTATGCATACTACGAGTTACACAGAGGTTTAGGTCCTTAAAGTCACCTAAAAGACACTGCACAGGTGTTGTTTGCAGTCTCTAATCTTTCATAAAAATAAAGGTTATTTAAATTCTCAACCTTCTTTTTATTCACAATTGTCATTATTCCTATCAACTTTTAAAGCATAACATGAACTGAGAATGAACCATGGAATTTAAAAATGCCACATACTGCAGTCTGTATTCCTAAAGTAATGGATCTTATTTTGTCAAGGGCTCAAGACTAAAATATTTTCTATCAGTAGCATTTGCTCCAACCTGGACTTGAAATTATCAGTTCCATTCATGGGTCACAGTTTATAATTATCTTTTCTCTCTCAGACCTTATTAATCACACAAACCATCTATAACAGACTTTATAAAAGGCTGTATTTTGCCCGGTTTTGCACATAAATACTGTGTTTGTATTTACTTCAGACACAAATGGTGCCACCTGCTCCTCTTAGTACCCTGACATTTGGTGCTAATTAGATGGACTTGCATTATCAACAGCACAGAAATACAGCACTGCAGCAGGCTTGGTTACCATGGATCCTAATGCACTCAGCATTCCACAGGAAATTTAACAGAGCATAAGAAATAAATCTATTCCTGTGTGAACCTGCACCAGTTCTGTGACACTATTAAGGTGCATCTCAAAGTCTTCTAAATTCAAGGGTAAACACCATTATTATTTCTAAACTTTTATTAATACATTCTACCACTGAGTCACCATGTAGGTGAAACAAAATTGCAAGTCAATTTGAAACACCCTGACAGTGCTAATGGAAACAAGTCATGCATTCAAGCTGTAAAGGAGAGTAAGTCTCAACTGGGGATCAGTTGGCACAAAAGACTACTGGCATCTGTAAGTGAGAAAAGTCAAAACCATTCTTACACATAGGACTGTCACACTGAAGAGCTGCTGTGAAAACTCATGCTATTTATTCCTTTTCAAGCCTACCTGAATGTACCTAACTATTATACTCTAAGACCTAACAAATGGGCTAATCCAAAAGTTGCTCCTACAGCCTGATTTGACATAGCTCAGTAAACTCGACAGATGAAATTAAATGAAAAGGAAGAAGAATGGATTATGGTGCAAGCAGAAGGTGAAGAAAAGATATAAAAATAACTAAGAAATTAAACCATTAAATAAGCAGACAATATAAAAATAAAATTCTTTCTCCCTCAAAGTGAAATGCATATGATTCTTTCCATCTGTTCTAAGGCCCAACTCTATATTTCACAGTTGAGGCAAATTAGCAATTTCTGCTTCAGGCATCAAACTCTGATCTTGTTTGGGGTTCCTCCTTCATTGTCAAAATTGTCTGAATTTCTGTCTTGTACACATCTTTGAGTGCTATGATGCCAGAATTTCAGTTTCTTTCAGAGTTGTACCCAAATACTCAAACCTCAAAGGAAAATTTCAGCACCTGAGTTATGAATTGCACATCCTCTGTTCTCCAAATGGACTTTTCTCACCAACTGCAAAGGGCAAGTTTGAAAATTATTGCCTTCCCCTTGCAGTTAGAACGATTTGAAGTAGTATGAAGCAACATGCTGCAAATAAGGTAAAACCAGGGATAGATCCACTTCCCAAAGCTAGAAGGCCACCAGCACAATGCTAGGAATTATGAGGTATGATACACAACCACACAAGGCTCAGGCTGCTGTCTCCATGCAAGTCCTTTAAGCTTCATCACATTTCAGTTCTATTGGAAATATTTAACCTTTAAAAGGGGAACTTCATTGCAGAATCACCTCACAAAGGTCAATTTATGTAAGTGACATGGCCTGAGAGAAGTGGAAGGTATGCCAGGCAGCATCTACAGGTCTAAAAGCTTTTTAAAACCACTGCATGGAACAGATAAACAATCAAGCAGGTAAGCAACACATGACAGGATAGAAGTGACACTTCATCTCTTTTTTTCTCTCTCTTTTTTGAAAGGTATGAAATGGACCTAAGTTTGGATAGCATATTTCTCACAGCCTATATTACTACCCTATGTTTTAATTACCAGTTGTTAATTGTGGGAACATTTCTGTACCTAAATTATCAATTCCAAGTGGCAGTGAAACCTCACAGCATGAATACAATGCATGTTTCAGAAACAAAAAACTTCAAAGTTTGCACATGGCCTAACAAAAAGTACAATATCCTCTGATTGACTGAAGACTGCCTTGTTTTGAGCCCTGAAAACCATTCAGCCTCCAGAGTCACCAGATGCTTCCCCTCTACCAAAGCCTGCCAGCTCACATAATTTCACAGCTGGAATGGTTTCTGTGTCCACACAGCTGAGTGCATTCTTACCTCAGTAACCAAGAATTTATCTGTTGTATGGCACAAATACTGCAAAGTTAAAAAAAGAGCTGCTTTAACCTGGCCAAGAAAAGTCTATCAATCAGAAAGAGAGGCTTGGTTTTATTGAATGTCAGAAGAACATGTACCTGGTTTAGAGGTGAACATGGCAGTGCTGGAGTAGATGATCTTAGAGGTCTTCTCCAACCTTAACAATTCTATGAATCTTTGAACACAATAGTCCCCATACATAGGGGAGGATATTAAGAAATCTTCTGAACTAGGAAAGCTTATGTTAAAGATGAGACTTCCACAATTACCAATGTACTTTGAATTAAAAACAAACCAAGGAAATCATATCTTTCTTGAAAGATAACTCATCAAGAACCAAATATGTTCCATTTCTGATGTCATCATACTGCCAAGAATTAGTCTTTCAAAAAAGCTGAATAACCCATCCCCATGATACATGTGCAGTAACTCATTAAGGTTTTCATTTTTTTTTAAAGGGATAATAAACCAGTATAAAAGAAGAGGCATAAATTTTCTATTTTTTTAAAATGTTTAAAATAAAAAAGTTCTACAAGAGCATTAAATTTGCATTCTTCACAGTGTTTCATTCTCTTGTAGGAATTGATATAGCTGGGTTTCAGGAAATACATAGCTGTTAAGTGGTGAATTTACCCAGCTCCCACCTGACATTCTACTCCTAGAATCATATCTTTGATCTTGAAGAAGAGGTCAAATACCCAATTTAGATGGTTTCTGCTGAAAAAATAGCCCTAAAGAAGGATAAATCCATTGTCCAGAGACATGGAAAACTACTAGACATCAATGTCAATGTTTTTATCCCTGTGATTCATCATAATCAGTGTGTCATCCATACACACTATCATTACTGTCTCCATCAACTGTGTGCTAGATAAATATTTACTGTTCATGCATGTACTGTACACAATAAAATATCACACACTGCTCCAACAATTTTTTTTCCTAGGTCCCAAATCATATATTTTTGTCCTCATCTTAAGCTACAGACTTTTGGGGAGGGTTTGTTACAGAGTTACACTTCACTATAGAATGTAGTTACATTATTGTAAATATACTTTCTAAAGTACTTAGTAACATTTGGGTTGTAGGGGAAATGGTAGATAAAACCAGGTCTATGTTGAAAATGGGACTGTTGCATTTTAGAACTGAACCAGTTTGAAATTTTTGTTTACATGCATTTAATTTTTTATGTTAGAGAACAAACTATAGTATTTTCATTGGATGGAACAAGGTTTAATTCTCTCTTCTTTGAATTGTAAAATGGACTGGTTTAATTTCAATTCCAAATGCCAAAATCCTTTTTAAAATAGAAGATTGATCTTCTTTGCAGTCCTGCTTCTCAAGAGGATTTCCTGAATAATAAATTAAGAATAAAGGTTTTGATCCTAATTACATTTTTTCCTGCTTTCCCAAATAGGCTCTTAATGTGTAACAGCAGAGTTAAAATTTAAATGCTTTCCTTCACCCAAGACTAGGAACAAGGGACTGGGAACAGTTCTCCTGTGGCCTCCCAGTGCTTGCCAACACAGAGTCTAGCCCTAAGGCCAGCTCCCACAGCTGATTCCCTTTCTTCAGGCTGCCTGCTATGACTCAGTAACTTCCTCAGTCCTGCACCTCTCTCTGAGACCTTCTATCACAAATTGAAGATCAGTGACACAAAGATTAGAGATAGGAGAGGACGTTGGGAAAGGCAAAAGATTTTGCTCCAAAAGCATCCTCCACAGACCTGCATACAGATAGGGATTAAGGGAAAGGAGATTTTATACAGGAGATTAATGCATACTGAGACATATGCACACGCATGTTAATATTTAAAAATCGAATGCTCAAGAGAGCAGATTTGTTTGAATGTCAAAACCCAAAGAATAGGGTTGTATCACCATCATTTGATCAGAAAGTCAATCACATACAAAGCTGAAGAACATATGACCAATGAAAAGTTTTAATAATGCATTTTTTTCCAATAACTCCCTGCTCTCTAGGGAGGTATCACAAGAACACAAAATACAAGCACTTAAAATGATTATTTGCTTGTGGAACTGGCTATGGAACATTTCCACATGGGTAGAAGATATACTTAAGACATTCTTCAGGTAGTCATAATCATTCATAAGATCCTTCAGCTGTGAAATGCTACTGAGTTCAGTGCAGTCCTGCATAGATGCATTAGTGGCACCCATACAGCCTGCCTTGCATGACTGCAGCTGTATTTTAAAATATTGCAGCGATTTATTTGAATGCATAATTACACCCCAAATCCTTGATCATCACATAATTAATTTCTCACACTGCAATAAGAATTAATCTAAACTAGCATTAAAAATATTTTTAAGAAAGGTGCACTTTGAGAAAAAAAACAAAACAAAAAATCATAAACTTGTTAGTAAATGAATCAATAAACTGAGCTATAGCAAAAGAGTTATAAAAGAGTTACTAAGGACTTGAGCATCACAAAAATATGATCATTTGAAATTTCATATAGCCACATTTTAGGCAAGTAAATATAATAATGAAGCATCAGCCAGAGATACTGTAAATGACCAACAAGAACAGAAAACTCCAAGAGAAAGAATGCTGGTCTTTATGTGGATGAATGCTTTAGGCACAATTTGAAATACGACTACAAATGAGCACCTTTGTAATAATAGCCAATATATATGTTTAGATGCACCTTTCTAAAATGGAATAGAAAATAAATTAATAAACCAAGGAAAATATTAATATAGAACTTTTTAAAATTATTATTTAAGAAGCATTGTGCGAAGGTGAGGAAGGTGGTAAAACCACCATTCACATTCTAAAAACACAATTCCTTTTTTATAATGTCACATATATTACTGGAAGTAGACATCAAGCACTGATGTGATGTGGGAGTCGGCCCGAAGACCCTTCATCTGCATCACGACCCTCGCCAAGGAAGGACAAGGACTGAGACCCTAAGCTCCCCCAAACGGGAATCTGGCCTGGCTGAGGTGGGATGGTTGCACAACCCCCAACAGCCGGATGTGAGATCTGGGCAGACCAAGGTGGAGGTTTGCCAAGCTCACTGGACCAGTGCATCCCCATGGGAACCGCGCAGAAAGGAATGAGGTCGTGCTGACTGGCTGTACTGGTTGATGGACTGGTACACCTGGAGTCCTGGCCTGCTCTGCACCTTGTGTACCTTGTTCCCTCCATGGACAATGCACCTGCTCCCCCCCCTTTATGGCCAGCTGCCTGTTGCTTTGAGAAGAACTATAAAGATGCTCCCTAGATGGACTCAGACTGAGGCCTCCCCGACACAGAGATGGACCCATCAGCAGAGATCTCCAAGGACTCTTGTCTTGTGTCGGTAAACCACCCCTCCTTCTCTCTCTCTCTCCTTCCTCTCTCCTTCTCTCTCAGCAATACTCTCTTTCTCTCTCTTTCTCCCCCTCTCACTCTCTGTCTCCTACACTTGACACATAGAAGGTTGATTGCTACTCAATAAAAGGCATTTCGCTGTGATTTAACTGAAGTTTCTTTTGCATGTGTCTTTTTGTACCCTGAAATCACCCAAAAGAACCAAAACATGACCACTGTCTTAAAGTTGGATCGTGACATGTGAAGGGCTCCAAAAGCAAAAGCCAAAATGATTCAATACTATAGTGAAGGAGGTTACAAGAAGTTTTAATTCTTTTTTGGTTTTTTTAGTAGAAAGATTCATGTTAAATGAGAAGAAAATAAACAAATATACATATATATACATACACTGTGGAAAACAGAACCACACAACAGCAGACCAAAAGAGTAATGTGCATTGTAGTCCACTCTCATAAACAGTTTTGTTTTCATTGATACTAGAAAATTTCAGAATATAGTATTGTTGAGATCAAGTTCTTGGCTGGTTACCCTTTTGGATGCTCAAACTTCTTGTCTCTATTTCAAGGTTGTATTCAACTTGCCTACAAAGCTCTGCTTATTTTCACCCTACTCAGGATCTAACTCTGGTCTTCTGAAGTGAAAAGCAATGTAGCTTTCCTTCTGATCATTCCTTTAAAGCTTTTCTTATCCTACTCAGCATTTGATTACTGACCAGTCTGTGATTCCCACAAAGAATCAAGTTATTACTCTCATCTAGGGGGCCATATCCTCTCAAATCTCATAACTCTGCATGTCAATAAAGCAACACTCATGTACAGCATTGAAGATCTGGCCACTATACAGCTTTTGTATTTTATCTCTCTGAAACTAAGTTACAAAATCTTTGGTCTGGTGTTTCAAACCCCGTTTCCTTTATTACCATCATAAATTACATGTAAGATTATTTCACAGAGGAATGGGTAAAAAAAAGAAAAGGGTAAAATTTCAGATAAAATGGAAAGTGACCTTAAAAATTTTCAGATTTTTATATGCAATATAAAAGGTCATTTCTGAAATTGAAACAACTGGACATGGTGATGTTTGACTCAATGATGTTGGTGGTATTTTCCAGCCTTAATGACTCTGTGATTCTAATATATTCTTCACAGTTGTTCTGTGAATTGCAGAGATTATTCTATCACTCTTCAAGCCAGCACTTATAATGCTCCTGAAACTGCCACTTTTAGAGACCTGGTCAATTTTTCAAAACTTAAAAGAATAAAAGGAAATTGTTACTTGTTTGCTGTAGTTTCAAAAGCCACAGTCAATTTAAAAAGTTACCTTGAAGTTCTTCTAGTTCTGGAAATTATTTGTTCATTTCAAGCTGAGAGAATAATTGTTGATCTACCTGAGAGTCTTTGAAGAACTGTTCTTTCTAGAGTATGGCTCAGGAAAACATCTACCAATAGTTAGAATCTAGCGCTAAGAGTGAAAAAGCATCTGTATTTTCTGTGCCAGACAATGCTTATGTAGCACTTAAACTCCAGTGGACTCCTACAAACAGGTCTGTGATGTGCAGATGCTCCCTCTCTTTTCTTCTTTTTTGTTTTAAAGAATAGAACAGGAAAGACTGTTCAACAACAAAATCTGAAAAACTAAATCTCTAGCCCAGATATATTATATTCAAGCACATGGAAAAGTAAAGAACAGATTGGAAGCAAGGGAACCCTGAAGAGCATGACCTCAGCACACCACCTGCCCCCTCACTGCCGAGCTTTGAAGGCATTTGGATATTCTAATTTTGTGGGGTCAGGTGGAAGGCATGTAGTGCACAGACTTTCCCTTTCACTCTTTAACATTCTAACAAGGTAAAAAATCAACCAAGACCATTCTTGGCTGCCAAAACTTCAGTAAATGCTGAAGTCAGAGTAGAAGAACCCTAGAGCATTAAACACCCATTGTCCACTGATAGCACCAAAGACAGCACTAAAGGAAGCACACCTCATTCCACAGTATTGCTTTAATAAACTGAAAGTAGTTTATTTTCCCCAGGGTATGTGAGATCACACCACCAGCTGTATTGGTCTGCGTGACAGATCACACACATTATGCAGATTCATCAAAGATTTTTACTCCTTAATTTCTCTGTCTCCTGGTATCATCTCTTCACAGCATAAAAGGACTTCAGTCAGAATAATTAAATATTTATTTTTTAAGCAAAACTTAAATACAAAACAGGAATGTAAGTCTTTTTCAACAAGTAATTTTAAAATATTTTCGCATAAGTCCACATGATATTTCATCCTTGAAATCTGTGGTATTATCAATAAGCAAATAGTCACATATTCAGATCTGAGGAATATTTTCTGATAATCTGCACAGAGGACTGCCCTTCTGTTTCTATGTGTGAAAGTACCTGTAAGAATACAAAGTCATCTCTAAACATCTAATTAATACAGTCATAATTAATATAAACAAATATTAGCATTATCACTGAGATCTTACAGGAACTGGGAAGGGAAATTGCTTTGTTGAGAAAGTGATGATCAGTGCAACCATGGAACAATCTAAAAGTGGGACACCTGATCCAATTTAGTCATCTAGGACTCTTTGCAATCTGGAAAGAGAGATGGGCACCCTCACAGGGTAAGTCATACCAGTCTAAGCAGTTTACTGAGACATATGGAGGTGGCCTGCCAGAAGTTGGAGAATTAAGTAAATCCTTTCTCATGAGCTCCTTCCAAGTGCAAGCCTGTAAGCCCCGAACATGCATTAGTCCAGAGTCCAAATCATTATGCTCAGTCATGCAGTTAAACCAATGTAAGCTCAATATAGCAAATATTTTTCCCCTGTAGCCTGATTTTAACACAAATTAAGGACCCCTCTGCTTCTACCTGACCTTTCATAAAAGCCCTTCATACAAAAACACCTAACTCAAATATCAGATACAAATAATATTCTGGAAATACTGAACTATAATTGGTACATTTAATAGCTACACTTGACCATTGAAAGCCAAATTCTGACCTCCCTTCCTACACTGAATTATACTAAAGTTCATTTGTGTACATCCCATTGGTTTTGCAGGGACTACTTCTGCAATAAAATTCTACTTGGTAGATTTAAAAGCTTCTACATCTATTTACAGGTGACCAGTCTGAACTCCCTTCCACAAAAGATGAGCAATCACTTAGAAATCAGGGACATTTCATGGGTGAATAATTACTCAATGTATTGAAAATGTTCATGATAAAAAAGCAATCCTAGGTATTTCCATTGCTACTTGATGAAATAACTTTGTTTACCCTTACTAATTATATTATAAAATTAATATAATTATTAACATATATAGTTTTACTTCTGATATTGGTGGTATCTAAGATCAAAATAAGTTGAAATATATTTTAATATCAAACATAATTAATCAGGAAAGAGATAACAATAGAAAGATAAATAATTTCCTTTGTTTTACCATTTGCTTTGCCCTTTTTCTCATGTTTTTTAATTGCTTATATCCTGTAAATCAAATATTAACTAATAGAGAAAATACAGTTTTGTGAGAACTTTTGCATCAAAAGTTTATTTTGCAAGTCACTCCATATTCCCTCAAAGTCTTTTGTGTCCAATTGATATGATTGGTAGCAAAGATTCAACAGTCAGCTTGGCTACTGCTTATGCTGTAAATCCGACCACTGTGATTTTTATATGATATTATTGTACTCACACAAAAGCAAAATAGACATTTTAGAAATATAAATAAAATTTTAAAAAATTGTTTTATATTTGTGCACAAGATACTTTTCAAATGGGAATCAACAAAATGGCAAAAGAACAGAAAGAGTAAGAATTGCCCTTTCTAACTCTTATGCCTAAACATCCTAGTTACAACTCACAAATCACAAAGAGGAGGAGCAGCAGCTATTTCTGTGTGCCCTAAGAATCCCTCCTGAGCCTCAGTGCCTCTTCGGAATTGTGCTAAATTCATATATCTCAACTGCATCTGTGCTGGTTTTCTTAATTTTCTGTAGGTCTCATCAAGAAAAGAAACTACTTTAAGAGTGATTTGATGGTAATGGAACCATTACTCAAACAAAACAGCAAGTCATTGCACCTCTACTAGATTCAAATTCTGGTTTTCAATTTGTCCTATAAACTTTTCAGAATGTGACTGCATACACACGCAAATAAATTTACTTCTTCCTATTAATATTTTTAGGGGCAACCGTAATATAAAAGAGGTTACTTAAGAAAATAAATACTATTTCTGCAAAGTTCCTAGGTATGCACAGTTTTTATTATACTGCACCATGATTTTTTTTTTTCAGTGAAACAAACAGCTCATTTTAATAAAGCAAACTGAAATTAGGCTAACTGACACAGGTCTCTATACTTTTGGAAACTCTCCCATCTTTATTTTTAGCAGCACAGTCAGATATTATAGGCAGTTAAAGGCTGATTAAGCTTGCAGAGTAGTTAGAATTCTAACCATACAAAACAGGGGAAAGACTCCTTCTGTGGGGATGTACATGAAGAAAATTCATAATTTACATTTTTGTTGAGGTTTTATGAAAGCATCACATTACACCGGTGTTTTATTAAAGAACCTCATTTTCCTGTTCAAAGACCATAATGGATGCCTTCAAGGGATTCTGTGGGCAAAATCCAGAACAAATCTCTATGGAATTGTGACTTCTTTTGTCAGACTTGAATCTGAGGCTATGATTTTTCCCATTAAAACATGATATAGTAAGCACATCATTTCATGTTACGTTTTTATCTGCTTCAGCACACAAACACACACCTACTTGTATAAGCACACACAAACATATACATACAAATACAAGAAGAGGATTTCAGAAATTTCTGCTAGCTTGAAATTAAATATTAGCACTCTGTTAGGTTAATGGAAGCAAATCTAAGTAGATTTCATTAAATTCTTACCCTTCTCTCTTTACACTTCATCATTAATGCTGCTTTCTTTTATTATCACTGTTTTGCTTTTCTGAAGGAGTGATGCTTTGTATTGTCTCAATGCAATTATTAAAAGAGTATTCTGCAATATCTTTGATTTTTAAATATTTGTATCCATCCTTTTGTAGCCTTCTTAAGAAAGACAAGATATAGAAATCTACATTAAGGTGGAACTGACAAGTAATAGCTTGACAATGGAGAGTTGGAGCCAAGAACAAGTCTGGTCAGTCCACAGTATTTCTAAGTAATGCTACATCTTCAACCATCAAAAAACTGGCCCACTGGTAGAGTCAGCTGGGAAGCTGAGGGTATGGAAAAATTCCATATGAGGATGCTAAATTTAACAAAGTAGAGCAAGAGGCCAAGAGTCTCTGCCATGTCCTGCAAGCACCATGCAAGCCCTTCCTCTTGAAGGATCAGCAGGAATCAAAGGATGAATGGATACTGTCTCAGCCTTTGCAGTTTTCTGCTGGGGCACAGGGAGAGGGAAAACCTTCCCATCTCCTAACTTCTCCTCCCCACAGAGAACCCAGTGCTAGAGAAAGACTACTGAAGATCCCTGAAAAGATCATGTCTCACTAAAGATGTTTTTATTGAACATAGAAAACCTACACCTTGAATAAAATAAGGCTTCTTGTAACCTCTACATACGGTTTAATCTTAGTAGTGCTCCTTTCTTTTCCATTTTGTTGTAGTAAGACAAATGAGTTTTCTCTGTAAATGCCTTTCTTCTTCCTCAAGTAAAGTAGTTTAAGGGCAGTCATTGAATTATTGTTGCATGCTTGCTAAGTTAATGGCCCAATTTGATATTTTTTTAATTCCAGAAAAGTCAGAACAAGAAATCTCTAATATTTTTCAATGAACTATTCTAATACTGAGGACTTGATCAATGTACACTCACATTCAGAAACACACAGAGCTAGCTGCAAATCAATAGTGGCAAAAAAAATTACTTTTTCAAAGTTTAGGTGAATCATTGCTTTCTGTAAAATGGCAACAATCAGAAAAGAAACAAACGGACAAATTAAAAAGAAACGTATTCCTTTATATAACTCCAGAGCACAAATTCTTTTAGGAATAAGAAGCAAAAGCAACCACAAATAAACAGGATTTTCAAATTCAAATAAACTGTTCAAGTTATTACAATGCTAGACTGCAATAGTCAGTAATGTATAAGAACAGGTGGTAAGAAGGCTTATGTAATTGTAATTGTGTAATTCTTAACCTTAAAGGCAGATAAATTCCTTTCAGACTTCCAGTGCTTAAAAGACCGTTGATTTTACATGGAAAAGAAAAGACAGAAAGGTTTTTCACTATTAAGCATTTTCTTCATAGGAAAAAGAAATGCTTGAAATTGGATTAGGTCAGCAGCATCCTCACTGCAGGTAGCAAAAAATTTAAAGCTATGAAAATCTTGGCTAAATGGAGAACAGGGATATGAGTTTTGTTGTTGGAAATTGAAAATGTTATATGAGAAAAAGATTCAAGTACCTCCTAAGTAAGATAAAGAAAGTAAGGAAAGCATAATAAAATACATCTCAAGCATGAGAAAACTTTACATCTTTGCCTTTTAATATTACTGGAAAGAGAGATTTTCAGATTGTGGCTGTATCTTGAGCTTTTGGATTTCTTTCAGTGTACTACTGCCTACTGACATCACAAAAGCACAGAATCACACAATCATCAAGGCTGGAAGAGACCTACAGGATCATCTAGGCCAGCTGTCAACCTGGCACCACCATAATCACCTCTAAACCATGTCCCAAAGTGCCACATCCAGACACATCTTGAACACTCACACAGACAATGGCATGATCTACAAATTGGACTCATGGGCAAAACACAAAAAGAATCTTATTTTCTGCAGTGCCCAGATGAAAATACAGGAAAATTAGAATAAATGGTGTTTTTATGTTTAGTCTTCAAGTCCTGCACTAGAGATGGGAACATAGAAGCACAGAATCACAGAAAGGGTCAGGTTGGAAGGGACCACAGGGTCAATCTGGTCCAACCTCCCTGTTCAGGTAGGGCCATCCCAGAGCACATGGCACAGGATTGCATCCAGATCATTCTTGAATACCTCCCATGAGGGACACTCCACAACCTCCCTGTTCCAGTGCATGGCCACCTGTACATGCCTTTTAAGAACTGGGCTGAAAATCAGGACTGAGAAACTACACACAAAATATCAGAGAAAACCCACTTCAAGGAAAAATGGCAGTGGGGGATAGGCCAAGGTTCAAGGCTTTCAACATTAAGTTATAAACAACTAAATGTAACAGCTCTTATATTCTTACTGAAATTTGGGGATTCATTCATTTTTTTTCACTTACCCCCATTGTTTCAGAGCAGACTTGGCCATGAGGTAATGCCTTTGGCCTCTCAATGAAACGAGAAGTTCATGGGTGGGATACTCTTATTTTTTGGCAGACATAGAAGATTATAGTACATATGCAACTGTTGTGAGGGCTGTGGTATGAGGAACCAGCCAGGATTTCATTGCTGCCTCTCTGTTTTGCACGAGAGGCCCTGACAAAAGAACTAGGGTGTGTCAAGGTATCATTTGCAATTCCCTGAGTTTAAATTGGGCTGGGGCTCATTCCCCCATTTTCCACTTCTCACTTTCCTTTAATCACAGGAGGTTTATTTTGAACTTACTAGCACTACCACCACCTCTTGATTCAGTTTACTTAAAATGAATGTACTGTGGGTACTTTCTTTACCCAACCCTTTAAATTTGAGTTACAAAAACATAGGGATTGTGATGAATTGCCAGTTTGTGTCAGATCTGCTTCTGTTTGAATGGGGACTTCTATTGTGGCAAGCCACTTTTAAGTGGTTTTAGTGAAGAGTCCTGTCACTCGTAGGTACTTTGCAGAAGAATTCATTGTTTTTGCCCCTGCTGGTTAAAATGTATGTGCAATTGTCATATGAGACCTCCCATGTCTTTGTCCCATCACTTGGTACCATGTTAACTTTCTGGGCACAGAAAATATGTTTTCTTGCTATTTTCAGGTTCAGAGAACACACCTTTTTGGGTTTTTTCATAAAATATACAGATATCTATTTCAAATTAGAAATTATTTTGGATCGAAAGACAGTCTATGCATTTCATATACTACTTTTCACTTAGTAATTCAATTTGACAGATGTGATGAGGCTGAGATAAGTCATACAACCATCTGTGGTAACATTTAAAGCTTCCCAAACTACAACACATATACCAGTCATTCCACCTGAAGAACTTCAAAAAAACCCATCTATTTTCCACTTAAAATGGCAGTGACAAAATAATCCCTTTCCAGACGTGGGTAACTATCCAGCCATTATTTACTTCTATATGAATCAAGGCCAAGGAGTAAAGGATTAGAGTAATGAGCTATCATTTAGCTCAGTGAGGAACTGAATATTACTCCTTTTTTGTTGTTGTTTGTTTGGTTTGGGTTTTTTTGTGAAATATGTGGTAAGAGACAGAAGACAAGGCATTGCTGAAATGACAGAGTGAATTCATGGTTCTGATGTTTTTGTGTGAGTTGTACCTGTGACTTGTGAAGCCCAGTGCAGTTAGTGTTTGAATCAATGGCACAAAACACGTACAATAAATCTGATGGTCCAGAAAGTGCAGGAATGCATGTTCTTGGACACTTCAGAGTGCTTCTGTCTGACAAGACCAGGAGAAGTGGGATGCTAGCAGGCAGAAAATTTGGAAGGGCAACCCTATAACAAAAGCTACAAGAAAGTGTCAGCAAGCAGCCAAAAATCTTGGGACAGCAAGTGAAAACAGTTCATGATCCATGGGGAAAATATTATTTGGTGAAAGAAGAGACTGCCAGGAAAATCAAGGCACATCACAGACAATTTATGAAGGTAGAATAGCAAAATTGTGTACTGCTGCTGGCACTACTCACAGAGATGGTCACAACCAGCAATCCTGGCACTGGTGGCAGTAATTAAGGGAATGAAACAAGGAGCCCTGACATTAGGTAGAAACGTCTACACAAGAAGTAACATTAGCAATCTGCTGTAGCCACAGAAAGTAACACTCTTGTATTAAACTTTTCAAGTAACAGCAAGAAAGCAACATCTCATAGAGAAGATCAAAGTCAGCTGCTGATGTGTCTGCAGTATTAAGTGTCATGACAATTGCATCTGGGTATGATGCCTGAGCAAGCAGGTTTGCAAAAACTAGTGGCAATTACTTCAAGTTTTTGCTCAAACTTTATAGAGGCTTTCAATTTTATAATATGATATAGGATCTTTCTTTTACACATGGGGACAAGTAATAAGAACATATTGATTTGCTTTTTCCTTCATCCTCAAACACAGTTTGTAAACTAAATAAGGAGTTCAAGACTTGACCTATCATCAAGACCTCAATAGTTTAAAGATAAATTTAATTTTCACTGTATATACTTCAGGGTTAACAATATGAAAATTACCATGATGCACACTCTTGCTAAAAAAAAAAAAATCATATTGACAGCTACAGATGGGGTTAGAGAGGAGGTCATTGAAAACATAAATGGAATTGAACCACTGTCACTGGTCTTTAATAAAATCTGCACCATCATAGTATTTGTGCAAATTAACTACTAAATTTTTCATACATGAATTTTTTCTTCAGTTTTAAGAAAAAATGTCACACTTTTCTTACAACTCAGCAATATGCATTGGAGAATTGAAGGGAGACAGAAAAGTGATGAAAAGAAAGCAGCTCCTTTCCTGCACTCCTATAAACAAATTACAGATAATTTTTCACTTTCACAGTTACCTGTGCATTTCTTGATATTGCTATTTCTTTTTCCATGTGATCCTAACTTGCATCCAAAATTCTCCTCCCAAAATTCTGCAAACCAGACATTTCTTCGATTGTTAGCAAGTGTTCTGCTCCGAAAATATCTATCAAATCCTACATTGAAGAGAAGTGAAAGAAGCATTAAAATATGATACGGTATAAAAATAGTAATTTAAAGACAATATCAGATTTTTTATAAATATAGGAACAAGAAAAAGCTTTAGGCACAAACTATTTTACGAGCATAGCATCATCTAAGGATTAGATTTCATTTCATTACATAAAATCATGGGGTACCTCTGTGTTGAACAAGAGGACATCCAGGATAGTTGTAATTCTGCTTCTATTTATATAGTTAGTGACACCAGTTGAGAAACTAAAGATTTGTGCTTAAATCTGATTGGAGCCTTACCCCTGCAATCCAGCTGTCTTAATGAAATCATGATTAACACATCCCATCTGGATTAGTTTCTTGCAAGTATTTCCCTGTGGCTAAATTCTCTATGTAACATCAATCGTGTTCATTTTTCCTAATCAATTACCAGTTTAGCACACTTAGCCAGACACTAAGAGATGTTACTATATCCAGTACCCTCACAGGAATAAGGTACTGCAAACCAACTTCCACTTCATGCACCAAGTAAGAATCTTTCTTAATACAATAGCTTCTTAAAGTAAGTTTAGGAGTGGAAAGCAGTGCACAGATCAATCTCCTCCCCAGAGAATAATTATCATTCATCCAATTACTCATTATCACTCATCCAATACTCTCCTTATTTGTCCCAAAGAATGACCAGGCTATGGTTAAGAAGCTCTTAACTCCAAGTGCCATCATTATTTGGCAATTACAAGATTGCCTAATTGCAGATTCAGCATCTCCTCATCTCACCAGATAATTTAAATTATTGTTGGATCAGGCCAACTCAGGTAACCTGGTTGGAAAGTTTTTCCTGAATTGCCTGTAATCAAGGACTACATGATTTTTAAATTATTTTTAAAGAGACCTAAAGTACTTGAACTTTGACAGAAAATGAAAGCTTTGTGCCACACGTGTCCTTACCATCTATGGATGTTCTTTTGGGTAGAATGGTTACTGCTCCTTCTGCAATCTCCTCTTGCTGCTGGACTGGTGAAATTTTTGACCCCCAGCTGTCTGAGCCAATCCAGAGGAAATGTCCAGACTGATTAGCTTTTTTGGCTGCTTCCAGTACTCTTCTGCAAACAAACAACAAATGACCAATTAAACAAATTCCATTTACAAAGAACTTGAGAAACTCAGCATTTATTTTGGTTATGCATAATCTTAAAATACCTAATTAATCTATAGTTTTCACAGTATAAGGCATACTCAACAACAACTGTAATGAACTCAAGATATAGTAATATCCAAGTTAATTTGTTTCATCTTTAGCCATATTTTTCTAGCATTCTTATTGGTTTCTTCATTTTCAGTCACCAAATAACTATCTATCAGCACTGCACCTCTAGGAGCTAGGAGAAGTCTGGAACTACCCAGGATAAAGGACCAGCACACTCTATAATTACGACTCAACTTCTTATCATCAGATTTCCAAGAATTTTTACATAGGATTGAATCTGAAAGTTCTTTGTTAGTCTATTTTCCACCAGCTAACCGAGAATCTTTGTCAAGAGGAACATCTTCAAAACACAAAATTAGGAAACAGGCACCTAATATCATCTTCATTGGCAAACATGATGACTGCTCGAGCGTTTGGAGTTTCCAACAAGCGCTTAATGATCTTTTCAAATTCTCCCGGTCTTGGCTCCCGAGGGATTTTGAGTGACTGAGCAATGCAAACACCTCCTAGGAAAAATTAAAAGGATAAAAGAAGAATTTTAACACAGTAAATATCCACACTTCAAATAATTCTTAGCTACCTAGGCAAGCAGAGAAAGCAAGGTGCTAATCTGAGATACAGCAAAGCCAAAAGTTCTGTTATCTATGTGTTTAGAAAAATGCTTTGTACAGAATTACACACTTAATGCTGCATTAAATAGCATAACACAACTACCTGTTACTTTATATTTTAAGTACATTTTTAAACAACATTCTGAGGCCTGTTGTCAAGCACCACACTCTGGCTCAAGCAGACCAAGTTCCCCAGACCTACCTAATCTGTGGCAACTGAGAATCCAACCTTGTCACAGCATTGCATTGCACCGTGGATCCCCAGTTCCACAGTCACCTTATGCTCATGATGTGGCTCTTCAGTATCAGGAACTGTCACACACCCCTGCTTTGTCAGCAGAGAATAGGTAGCAGATAATACATACAGATCACTCTTAATTGTTATTATGACATTCTTAAATTTGAGTTGTCTTAATTATTTAAGAAGCTGTCATTGAATATTCTAAATTACTAATCAGCAAATGAACACTAACTCAGAGATGATATTTATATTTCTTCCTGACAGATGGTGCTGATTGTAATCTTCATATTTTACCTGTCAAGTAAAAAAGGCTCATTTCTACAGAAACTTAGTGATTTCTAATATCTTTCATAGATCAGGGTAACCTCTACTCTCCAATTATAACACTGTTATCTGTGTTTGAGCATGCAAGAGAAAAATTCCTTGAGCCTGTTTCATTAATCATTGAGTGCATGTTGCTACCAGTTTCCAATACCATAGGTGATCTTTCTGATTGTTTGCTGATTTGTTAATTTTAACTATTTTTTCTCTAAAAACTATTACCTGATTCTTATTCCTACATCTAACACCCACTAATGTTTGTTCTGAATGTTGTCAACCATAAGAGCCTACTGTGGGGAATTGAATCACTAATAAATCCAGAAAATTAAGAAAATGAGAAAATATTTGGCTCTGACCAAAAGTGACAAGTTGCTAGACAAACTCAAGCAGATTGTACATTTTGCATCCCTACATCTAACTACTTCTCCACTAAAGATTGTTTTCAGTGTGAATAAGAATGTGTTTTAAATGAGATGTTCTATGTTTAATGAGTTTTAAAAGAGGTATTCTATTTTTAATAAATACTGGTATTTATCTTCTGATGTATAAGATCATTTGAGATACATACTTTTCTTTGCATTAAATGCAGTTAGTCAACTGAAGTCACAGTTGCACGGCTGTGTTGCATATGGGGAGGCTTTCCAACTTTCTCATCCAGCTTGTCCCTCCTATCAAAATGTTAGAATTCTGGTTTTCCGAAGTTCTTCACAAATTTGAACAAAAACAAGGGTCCAGCCAGGTGAAGCTTGGCATGCAGAATTACATGAAGGTGTTACCGTGGTCCCCTGTGTAAGCTTTCTTAAGTTTAATGTATTTAGTCTTTAAGCAAAAGAAACAAAGTAAAGGTATGTCTGAAGGTATTTTTCTTTACTTTATTTACAAAATGAGTAGAAATGGTTCAAAGCTGCCCCAAATCTGTCAGTGATTAGGAGGCACTGAGACAATGCACTTTATGACCAGCTTTAACTTTTTGGTCAGCCTTGATTTGGTCAGGCAGTTGGACTATATGATCATCTGAAATATTGCAACTGAAATTATTCTATTCTATTCTATTTAATATTTAGAAAATGCTGGGATTCGTTATCAGATTTTGTGCTGCCTTTGTAGAATCACTGACTTCATTGAGTTGATATTGTCTTCAACAGCTCTCTGAAAAGGCAAATCCTAAGTTTGAATCAATTTGGATGTGGCATAAAAGAAGCATGGAGTTATCAACTGCCAGTGTAAAAACAACTTTCCAATTACATCACCCAGTTTCAGTCACAGGCAAATATATCACCTTTTTCAGTCAGGCATCAATTACTTGGGATGTTACATTATTATTTTATTCGATTGAGAAATTCATTCTGTAGTGCAGGCTTGTCCTGAATTCTTCTTTGCTTTACATGAAAGAAATAATATTTGCAAGTCAGAATACCTGCCATTTCTAACCAAAAAAATTGTTTGTATATAGGTCTTTGCCATCCATAAATAGTGCAACAATATAACATAAATAATTTACTCTTATCTGCTATAAAATGTAATATAGAACCTTTTTATGGCAACAGATTTCTTCACATTTTTACGAATATCCTGTCTTCCTATGATGGGCAACTAATTTGCCAATAACAACAAATAAGCCTTTATAGCAGATGATCCTTATATTTACCAGGTATTTTTGAAAATCCAGTAATGAGAAGATGGATACCTTACTGTGAAAAGCTTTAACCAATTATCTAAGCTGATATTAGGCTATAGTGATAGACACTTCAAAGTCTTTTAGTTTCTTTCTTAAGTACCAGGGCCGACATGTAAGAGAAATATTTAGCAGATATCCTGTAAATTTAACAATCAGCAATTCATTGTTAAAAAAAGAAATGCTGAAAAAAATTGCCAAGCTCTCAGCTGTCCCCAAAGTCATTCAGCACGAAAAGTAAAACAGAGCCTAAAAATGATATAAAGGAATAATTTGTTACCTCATGCATTTTGTAAGTGCATTTTTCAACTACTTCTACTTGTGCAATGGCCCTTAAGGAAAAAAAAAAATCATTCTGCGCACATAAAAATCAAATGCAAATATTACAAAATGCATATATATAATAAACTACATACATCTATCTACAGTTTGTGTGAAATGGATATGAAGCAATGAAGAACTGCAGTATCTAAAAAGGCTATTTTCAGTAAAAATAGTGTAGAAGAAACATCATTCCATCATCGCAGCAGCAAGTTCAGTCATGACTGTACTGTGTATCTTGGCATCTCTGCATTGAAGAATTTGTTAAGTACTACCACAAACAAAATAAAATGCACTTCAGCCTTGTTGCTACATTTATAATTAATTGTGTAGGCTATTTCCAACTCACAAAACACTTAGTTGTATACATCCTTACCTATATATTGCGTATACAACTGTTGCTCAAACACATAACAGCATATCAGTTTTCAGCTAATGATGAATTGCTGGATCCACAAAAGTATTCACAACATTACAGTGTCTAACCTCTTGGCATCCTGCTGCCTTTGAAATCTACAGCCTGGGCTCAGTGCCCAGACACAGAGAGGTAAGTGCCTAGGAAAAGGATTCCTATGAGCCAGCAAACTAAATAAGGAATACTTATTCCTCCAAAATAGGTTGCAGAGGTACTAAAAGGACAAGTTTAAGGCCAGTAATTAGGATTAGACTTACGAAGTGTGAACACAAGAGAGATTTCCCCAAATCAAGAATAAATAGGGCTTGAAAACAGATGTCTCATACGTGATACCAATGGATTTACCATTTGCTGCAGAGGTGCCAAAGGGCAGATGGTTCAGACATCTCAAGAGAATTTATGGCTATGAATTATAACAACAACTTGTGTTTCACTCTGTCAGCACTTCTGACTGATTTGAAGTGATGACTGCTTGTCTCTGTTGCTGGTTTCTAAGATCCTTCATTGTCTGGGGATGTACTTTGAAAAAAATGCATTAGTTTAGATTTCCCTTGGCCACAATGATGACAAATCTAACATTTGTATAAGGAAATGAGAGCTAACTTTTCTCTTACTGAGAAGAAAATTATATGTTTAAGCCCTATCAATTAAAAGGACCTACGATGAGGCTTCAGAGAGCGCTGCACTAAAAGTTACTGAGTAAAGGAGTCAGACAGACTCATTTCAGGTAGTACTACAAACAGACATCAGTAATTGTACCCACTGCTATGGTATCCATCCCCTAATTCATACATGACACAGGACAGGAAATTAAGAGTTTGCATCTATCACACATTTCAAAGACATTAAGAGGCCACTGAAGGACAGCAGCTCTTTGTCTACTGTGGAGGAAAATGAAGTCTTATCACCAAATTCAGCTAAGCCTCTTTCACCTGTTTTCAGATTTGTAAAGCCAAGATTTTCCTCAGTCAGCCCAGAGGTTCATTGGAGGCATAAAACAGTCAGTATGAACCACCTTGTGTCAGTGATGACAAGTATCCATTTGTCTTCTGTCCAGCAGCTATGAAGTGCCATACCCAGCACCTGGGGCAAGGGGATGATAAAGGGAAGGAGAGCAGAGGTGGGAGCTGGAAATCAGGCTCACGGCAGGAGCTGCCTTGTTCCTGATAAGGCTCAGTCCGGCCACTCCACACCACGGTTACAGCTGGAAATTCACGCGCTTTTAAAACAGAGACATAACCACACCTGGTCTGCAACATGTTTTTATCTACGCTGAGATGAAAATCACATCTTAAAATTAATCTTTCTGGGCTAAGCTTGCTTTGCTTACAGGTACTCCATATAACACAGCTAGTGGGAACACAGGTTATCACTGTGAAAAAAAAAGGTGAGATATTTGTATATATTGTCAGTACAGTGGATAAAACCCCCTTTTTTGGGTGGTCTCACAACAACGAGACAAATGGAAAAAATGATAGGTAGTACCTACATAATTTTAGCAGGTAAACATAATAATATTTATAATAATAAATACTGATTTTTGCCTGTGGGGTTTTTGAAGTCACAAGATGCCATGCTGATTGTAAACCATTAAATACTCAATTATATGAACTTATGTGTCAGAAGATATTGAAAGTGTATTTGGAAAATAGCAAGCAGACTTGGTAGAAAACCTGTACAAAAAATTTAATTTCCTGAAAAAAAGGCTGAATGGTGAAGCTCAATGCAAATACAAGAGCTGAACTGTCTTCCACCCCAGCTAGGATTCAGCACTACATTATGGATCACCTAAGTAGGATATATAAGAATGGTCCTATTTTTGTATCGAGAAAGTTGAAGACAGTTTTCAGTTCAAGTGATCACTGCTGGGACCTCAATTGTACTACACAGAGCAATTTTACCCTCTGAACTATTTCCCCACTTATATAGTTTTACCATTGTGATAAGGAAGAGATCAAGGTATACACTGACAATCTATTTGTTAGCAGAAGGATGTGTACCTCACCTGACTCAGTACACAGCACTGCAAGTTGATTATTTCATGAGAGCTTCATCACAAATCACACTGTTCCTGACAAAAGCTCAAGACAAATACCCAGGCCATATCTGGGATCCAGTCCTACCTGGCAGGAATTTCTCAGCTGCCTTCAAGTACACCTATCCTATTTCACTATGGGTTATAGGTCACTGGTCATTAGGCCAACAAAATTTTAATGTAGGTCTGTGGAAAGTTTCCAAAAGACATTACAGAAATATGTGAAGGAAGATAAGTTCCTATTCCAAGAACAGGGGAACAGATGTCAGAGATTCAGAAGAAGCCTCAGCAAGAAACTCCTGTGAGACCCACAGGGTGCAGCTGCAGGCAGACAGAGCCTCTGCAGAAGACTGCACACTCCTGACAATATGACATGACACAGAACATCAGGAAAACACACAAGTGCATTTCTCCTCCTCTTCCAGTCCTTCCACTGGTTATATTGAAGGACTAGAGAATCTAGACTCAGTTATTGGAAAGACTGTTCCAATTGCCAGGAACCTAGATCAATATGAAGATTATTGAAGACACTAAAAACTACAAGATGCTCCAAGCTCTAGTTCTGTTGACAAAAATCAGAATAGTTTTGTCACTCAGTGAATCCATCAACACATTCCTTTTAAGCAGAGAGTTCATTATTTCTTGAACATGGATGGGAAGAAATCAGAATATTAAAGAAAAATAAGATTGGTGACTGTTCTGCATGTGACAACACTGGTGTTGATAATCAGTCACTTCTAGCAATTACTAAAACTAAAACCAACTTGCCATCCTCTTGTGTGTCCCTAGACTCCCTTAAAATAATTTTCTAGAGTATAGGGCAACAGGGAGTGACACCTAGGAAGATATAACTACAGGCTGAAGATAAAATTTCTCAAGCAATAATTCAAAATTAAATGTTTCCTTAATGCCAAAGTGCTGATGCTGGGAAGTCTGAATGTAGCCATGGATTTTGCACAGAGCTACCTTTACCTAACTACCCCAAGAAATGTGTGAACTTCAGGGTAGCTTAGCTTAACCAGTAAGAAGTGAGCATTCAGCATGCCCTGTGCTTCCACCAAAGCCAATGCCATGGCATCTTATCTGCTATTTATGTCCAAATCTGGCTAAATAAAATCCAATTCCAGTGCACCTCTTTTGTTGCAGACACAAACTATCTGCACTAGAGAAAGAAACCAAACTCTCGTGGCTTTTCATTTCTCCAGAAGATCTCCAAATACCCCAGCAAAAAATTCACTGACTTATTTCTGCAAAGACAGTTAATTCTTCAGCCAACAGTGGCAGTATTTTTTAATGTAAGATAATAGAAAGAAAATAATTTTTTAAAGTAATATAAACAGAACTTTACTCTGAATTGACAAAAGTGGCACTTAATATCCAGTACACTTAAATATAATGGAGGATGAGAGATTTTGTTGTAACCTTTGAACAGACAAAAACATTCTGCATTTCAAACCCACATATTGGTGTCTTATTTCCTTCACTTAAGTAAAACTGCATCTCCTCAAAATCCCTTCATATTTATGACAAAGATTTTTTTTTTATTGCATAAGCAGGTTGGTGATGCTTTTTCACTAACATGTCAGGTACAATTATGAGCTTTTCTGCTCAAAATTAACAGCTGTTAGGAGATCAAAGTCTGTCTTTTTTATTATAGTGTTTTAGAAAAGGCTTTTTAGCAAAGGGTTTATCCTTGGGTCTTACATTTGTTAATTCTTTTGCAAAGAAAAAAAAATTAGAAAGCATTAAGCAAGACCATGAATGAACACAAACACTCTGATAAATACAACTCACCCATTCCCTTTGAACCTGTTTTTCACATTCCACATGTACTCACAGGCACACAGCCACGCATATTTCACAAGCACATGTGCTCACACAGATCCTTACACTGTGGAGGAAGCAGATGCTAATTCTAAAATAGAAAAGGAAGAGAGGATAATCCAGCACTCTCACTGCATGAGACCACTGGCTACTGGCTTCAGTCATCAGAGTCAGTTTTGGAGGTGACATGAAACAGGAGAGATCTGCTATTTTTCACTTCCATTCTGAAAAACATTCTCTTTCTGTTTTGTTGTTTGTTTTTTCTTTCTCCCAGAAGAAACAGTTCCAAATGTAGCTCTACTGATTCTGCTAACACCAGCATCTGATGGAAGATAACTGCAAAGAATATTCCCACCATTTCCAGACCTACAGAATTTTTTTTATTTTTTTCAGATTTGAAAAAAAAAAATCCTACAAACAACATACTTTTTATCTTTTGATTTTTAGTGCTCTTTTTGCAAATGAAAACCAACTTTCACAGTCTTGAAAGTGAAAGGCTAAAAGAAAAACCTATAGTGGAGATGTTTATGAATGGGTAAAAATCACCTAGCCACTGAAAAAAAGAATCTGAAAAGAATGAATCCTGGAAGGTTGTGAGAGAGGATGTTTCCTCTCCACAGTGACTCCCTGGATAATTACTTCATAAATGGTATGGGATGCCCAGTCAAACTCCAAAACAACTGAAATCGGCCTCCACTTACATTCAGTGGTCAGCTGTTGCAATGCTTTCACAGCTATGTCTTTTCACCATCACAGTGGATATAAATATGTCCCTCTGGGGAAGCATTTTTCTTGCTACTTGCAGATTTAGAACTCGTAGAGGCATAATATGAAAAAATAAATACACCATGATTTTCTGTTTTCTGGCTACATGCCAGGTACATCCTTAATGAGGAAAGGAGATCCTCTGTATTTTGGGATTTTTTTCTTTTCTAAAGATCTGGGGAACCTAGGTTATGAAAAAAAAAATCATAAATTCAAAAATATTTTCAAATTTTGCTTTTAAAGTAACATCAGTTCTGATTCATATAAAAGTAATAGCTTGAACTTAAAGTCTGGCATGTGGTTACCTAAAGTATTTTCCTCTAAAAGTAAATTTGCTTAAATATGGCCCTAATTCTTTCATCCATTTTTCTACAATTCCTCATATTAATGGGCCTGACTAGTTGCAATAGATTTGGATTTCATATTCTGGGTAGTTGAAATGCTAATAGCCAATTCAAAGAAATTCTAGAGAAGGCTCAGGCATAAAAATCATCAGTTCACCTCCAAGCAGAGGTGCCAAGTCACAATCCACAATAGTTCACAGAAGATCGTGAGGATGACACAGGAGCTTATAGCATTCCTTATAAATATGTGTAGGCAGGAAAAGAAAGTCCAACACAAGAAGGACTGAATTTTGTTAAAACATTTCTATCTCAATAAATAAAATCTTCTTTCTTTTAGGATACTTTGCTCCCTGCAGGCCTCTTTAGTTTATCAGTTTTTACTTCATTCCCCACCTTATTTTTTTAAAAATATTTTACTGGTGGTATAAAAGACTGTTTTCAGTTAAGTTGTCCTGGGTTGCCTGATTTTAACAGCAGGCTGCTCTCCTACTTCTCCCTTGCATGCTTGTTAATGCTGTAATGGTGTTCAGGGATTGCATTCAGTCACCTCCTTTGAACTGAAATTCTGTATACAAGCAGGGGAGCCCGACTTTTAATCATGCCTTCGAAGAAAAATAGCAGTTATGATTAATGTTCTCCTCCGGAAACTTCTTGGTCTGCTCTGTAAAGACATTCTTCTTCTTCTTTGTTGTCTTAAAATAATCCCAGTCTTCCTGTATTCAAAAAAAAATTTAAAAAACCCCCAACTTCTGCTTTTTCCTAGCTTCAAGAAGATATGTAGCAAAATCAATTTTTATCTTTCTTCATGTATTTCTGTAGCCCTAAAGTTCAATATCAGTAAATTATTCTTAAAAGTAGGTATGTGTTATTTAGATTAGGTTATCTCTATTAATCCAATATTTATTTTCTCATAATTTGAACTATCAAAATGGTTTGAATATAAAGAATTACTTAACTTTAATGAAGATAAGTCTGAGTTTGACTAGTTATGTTTGATCTTCGGTGTGACATTCTAAAAAAACCTCAACTTAGAAATTAAAAAAAGAAAACAGCCTCAAAAAAGAACTGTCAGCTAATTCTTTTTCTGGAACTGGAAAAAGATAATTCTATGGTTTTTTTAACATGAAATTATACACACAAAACTGTGAAGAAAATCAAGAAGGGATCACTTCTGACAGGGAATCTTGTAGGTAAATCTAACGCCACGAAAGTAAATATTATATAGATTCACAGTGTCCTACAACAAAATGGAGGTGCACAGAGATAAAATGGGTTTTTTTCTGGATAAATTCTCTACATAGCTATACTGAAATTAAGCCCTGTCTAACATTATTCAAGTGCCCACTTGCAACCTGGTGCTCAAGAGTCCTTTGTCTACTTTCATGGAAATCTTCATCAGGAGCCATGATGAGCTCAGCCATGCAGGAACAAACTGAAGTTTCCTTCTAAGTCACGATTATCTTACAGAGATAACATCATATATGAGGAGTCCTGTTCATCAATTAAACTACAAGAGAAAACATTTTTCAGGCATAAGGGACAATCGTCACCATCTACCTTGGCCTATTCCACTTAAGGGTGATCAGAATATTTTTCAAAAGCCCAACTTGGCTTTTGGAAAGGCAGTTTCATTAAAAAATAAATATTTTGCATTTTTTAAAAAATATTTTAAGGTATGAAATTACTTAGTGGTTGAATTTCTTATCTTAGCAATATGAAAACATTAAGATAAAATGGGATTTTTTTTAATAATAGTTTTGAAGGTTTGTTACTTTGGGGTTTTTTAAACTCAGTACAAAATAACATGTGAGCATTACTGAGACAAAGCAATTAAATACTTGAAAAATAAATGGTTTACATTCTCTGTGTATTTCTGAAATTTCACAAAACAAATTTCAATATTTGTTTTAATTTCTTTTTGGTAACAGAGTTTTCAACATAATGGAAATACAATTTCTCAGTGGTTGCATGTGTAATGTGTCAAAGAATGCCACTCTGTAATGTCTGGATCAAGTGGTTTCCATGTGAGCTGAAGTATACATAGTCAAAAAAATAAGCATTTAAAGGCATGAAGGGTGTCCCACACTGCTATAGTAGTGTCTGAAATTATTTATAATCATCTTTACTGAAAAAAGTCCCTCTTAATCAGTTTGATTTTTTAATGTTTCTTACTTCAGTTTGTAAACAACTCAGTCTGGTTACAACATTTTCATCAAAAACAGACATCCACCTCCCTCATTCTTCCAAACACAATAACTTGTATATTATTGGGTTTTGTTATCAAGTTGTATTAAAATTTTGGAGGGCTGGCTTTATTTTGTTAAGTATCTAGGCTCCAAGTTACATCTTCAAAATGCATATTTCTATGTATATCTATATTGATGTTAGCACCTATTGACTTCAAACTTCTTTGAGAATTGGACACTTGGGTAAAAACACAATTAGGATCTAAAAATATTAAGGAAGTTTATCTGCTGGCTTCTCACTATTCTAGGTAATAAAAAATTGAGAGAATAAAGCTAAATCTTATATATTGCTTCAGGCCTTTATGTCTCTTTACACCAGTTGAAAATACAGTGATATTAAGAATCAGCAATACTTCTTCCATAACACAGCAGTAAAGTGGACTTAGTGACTCTGCAGCCATCCAGATATATATACTTACAGAAGTCTACCTTAATTTAAAAAAAAAAAAGTGACTGAATTCAAGCTGGCCATACAGATCCTGTAGATTTAAGAAAGTTTGCTGCACTGTCTCTATGCATTTAAGACCAAGAGCCTTCTGCTTCTATGCATTTAATAACAAGTGTTCTCTTGAGAAGAAGTTCAGGAGTGAGCAGATCAGCTAATTGGTCATTTCCTGAAGCATGTTGGGATAAAGGATTAACTGAATTTATAAAGATCTAACTGAATTCAGAAAGGTCTAGAGAGAAAAAAAAAAAATAAAAAAAATAAAAAAAAAGCCTTAGGACAAAAATTACTAACCAGGAGACATCCTCAGACATCTGCCACAGGCTTGAGAATTTATAGCTAAAGGAAACCACTGGAAAGTGTTCAGAAGACCTATGCATGCAATCAGAGATTCCAAACTGAACACAGGCATGTAAGGCATGTAACAACAATGTAGCAACATTGGGACAAGAGTAAAAGCACTGAAATGGTTTCAATTTAGGAGTATAATAAATGCTGAAAAGGTAGTTAGTTGCCTGTTCTTGGACAAGAGATAGGATGTACACGCATCAGTGCAGGTGGCTCGGTGAGCAGCTGCAGAGAGAGCTCTGGGGGACAGGAGCCTGAGGCTAGAGGCAGTGAGCTGCTGCCAACCTTTTGCACAACAAAGGGCATGGGGACCTGTGTCACTGCCAAATGACTGGGCACTCAAAATATAAAAGGATAAGAAGTGCTTGTCTGACTGTGGAGAGAGCATAGAGAGTGAAGCAGAGCATCCTGGAGCTGCCCACTGTGAAAGTGCTTCAGACCTAGCTCAGGTGGGCTGACAGTGACTGCCAGAAAGGCTCCAGGATGGCCAGTCAGGAAATCTTCCTTAACATGTAAAATAAATTGCAGAAATACAGCACTGTTTGCTTTTATTGAATATCTAATTACTCACATCTGTCATTTGTTTGAGGACACAAATATCAAATTAGTTTTCTGAATTAATTCTACCTTGTAAATGATACAGCAGATATACTAGAAGGATTCTAGATAGGAGGTCTGATTAGTTATCTGATATAGATCACTATTTCTGTAACAGTGGGGATGCACTTGCCTTATTGGGAAAGGAGCAGCAAGCAGAATCAAATGTTATGTACTCTGTCAATAGTTGTACTAGGACAGGATTTAACCCTACCTATCCTTTTTCCAGATGCTAGAAACATGTCTTCATCTGCACGAATATGGAGAAAGGAACAAAGGCTCTACCTAACATTAACATCAGAAAAACATGGCAAGAAAGCTGCTATCCATGCAGGGAGAAAGAGAAAAACCTGCTCTTTCCATGCAAGTGCACAGCTAATGTAAACTCTCCTGGAAAGACTGGCTGCCAGTGGGAAGAAGAGGTTTTGCTCTTCCAGTCCAAACTTGGAAAGTCTCAGCTAGAATATATGAATCTCACTCAACCCCAGCTAAACTGCTCAGTGACAACAGACAAATGGATGCAACTCTGTTCAGAATTAACACTAGAGTAAAAGGGAAATCTAGATACTTCTACTAACGTAGGTATCAAACAGAAGAAAGGCTTAAGACAAGGAAAGCAGATCAAACACTGGAAAGGTGGTTGGACCACAGTTTAATCCTTGCCACAATGCAGCACTCTTCTTTGTTTTACCAGAGATGAAAACTTGCAAGTGCTCTATAGGTTTATTTCCATCTGATTTAATATCAGAATACTCCAGATCTAACTCTTTTCATGTTAATATTACCTGTACTACAGTAAATCATCATTAGCTGTGCAAGAAAAGGAAGGAAGAGGTTGCTTTGTCATAGATTATGTATTCATGGTACACAGTTACTGATAAAAGATGCCTGTATTTCTCCCCCTTCTAATACAAGGTTTGAAAGATCCACCACATTTTTTAGAGAATGAGACAAAAAAAATATGCCAACAGTGACACAAAAAATATAGTCACCAAATACAAAATTGCTTTTATGAGCATTGCACAATAGTGGACACTATTATGCTGTTAATACAAGATGAAATAAAAGCCTATTTCAGTGTGCATCTAGTCTCCTCCACAAAGACCTTTGACCAACAAACTATCTCATCAAGGGCCTGAAGGATTTTTCTCTGTCCACACTACTCATCTGATCATATGGTTTCAGCAATTTGAGATAATTCATCACATGTAACATTTTTATCAAAAATTATACCAGACAAAAATCTATTATTCATGGAGCACTTATATCTCACATTATAATACAGAAATACATGATTTAAAAATTAATTAATTCTGAAATGTAATGCCCATCAAATCTGTCAAAAGAGGTAATGGGGAAAATGAAGGTACTTAAATGTACTCTGGGTTATACCTTGAATAAAGATATATGATTAGCCCCGTGGACTCATGAGAAAGAAACTCCACCCTGCAGCAACAAAAAATCCATTCTATATTTTTTGACAAAAGTAGCAAGTGAAAAAATGAAGATAACATAGAAGACAAAGAGAAGATAAAGCAAGTAAGGACTGGAGAGGTGTGCTACAATCACTCATTGTTCAGTGTAATGCACAAATAATAGTGCTGATCCTAAAACAAAATCTTTGGCAAATGTCTACTGCTAAAATAATAATATACCTTTGTTTGCAATGCTTTATGATTAATCACTGTCAAGTTTTGAAGTGGAAGAAAAAAGCAATAGGAACGAATCCTTTATTCTCCAGACTGCCAAAGAACATTCTTGCTCTTCTTATTTAAAGACGCTTCCCCACTGAAACACATGCTTCTGCTGTAACAAAAAGTAAAGGAACGAGGCTCTTCCCAAACCTTTATAATAAACCTACTATGAGAGTTTGCACTGAAATTTTCAATTCAAATGCATATTTTCAAATCCCAGAAGAATTCAGTAAAAGTTACTAGAAATTTAAGTACTAAATTTTTTTACTTATTCCTATTCTGATTTCTGTTAGCAGCCAAAATACTACAACTTTCACAATATTTTTCTCCATATTAGAAAGATCACAAAGAGCCAAAGATGTACAACGTTCCACTGGATTCACTGTTTGAAGAGACACTATCCCTTTCCCACCATTTAGAATGCTTTCAGTGATGGAAAGATGGAAAAGTAGGAAATCAGTTTCAATTGTATGCAGGTTTTGGCTGGAATAGAGTTAAATTTTTTTTTGTACTAGACTGTGCAGCACATGGTTTGGATTTAGGACAAGAATAATGTTGATAACACAGGGATGCTTTCATTATTGCTGAGCAGTGCTTACTCAGAGCCAAGGACTTTTCTGCCTCACACGCCAACCCCACCAGCGAGGAGGCTGGGGGTGTTCAAGGAGTTGGGAAGGGACACAGCAGGGACAGCTGACCCCAAGTGACCAAAGGGGTATTTTAGACCATATCATGTCATGCTCAGCATATAGAGCAGAGGGGCAGAAAAAAGGGGAGGGACATTTGGAGTGGTGGGGTTTGTCCTCCCCAGGCACCGTTATGCATGATGTGGCCCTGCCCTCCTGGGAATGCCTGAACACCTGCCTGCCCATGGGAAGTGGTGAATTAATTCCTTGCTTTGCTTGTGTGCACAGCTTTTGCTTTACCTTTTAAACTGTCTTTATCTCAACCCATGAGTTTTCTCACTTTTACCCTTCTGATTCTCTCTCTCATCCTGCTGCGAGACTGAATGAGCAAGAGGCTGTGCAGGGCTTAGCTGCCAGCTGAGGTTAAGCCACAACAAATAGAAAAAGCAAAAGACAGCTCTGAAGAGCACAAATAACTTCTGCCCTCTTTTTTCTTGTACTTGTTTCTTACAAGGGACTAACTTATTTTAGAAGAGAGTAGCCAAAAAATGAAAATAAAAGGAATATGGGAAGAAAAAAAGAAGATATTAACTGCAGAGTACCACTGTGATAGCTTGTCTGAAAATAAATTTAATTCCAATGAAGAAAGAAACATTATATACATATACCAGTTTAAGACACCCAAGCCACTGTGTAGAACATCTGTTTACAACAAGACGAGTCAGGGAGAGTGACCTTGCTGTGCTCATGCATTTCCACACAGTGGCAAGTGCACACGAGGTCTACTGGAACCCATCCCCATGCAATTTGCAAGACAGGCTTCCGATTTGGGCTCCTTGGGTGAACGCATAAGGATCACAGTGTCCAAATATAACTCATCTGAGTTTTTGTAAAACTGTAAAATGTTTAGCCTGAGCTGTGCCTTTTCACAATGACAATTTTACTCCTTGATACATAAACTACTCATTGGCAGGTTTTTATCATCTACATGCATAGCTATCCTAGTAACAAAAGTCTAGACATTTTCCACTCAGACTTTCACAATTTTTCCTCTTCTGTGAAACTTCTACTCACTTGACTTACGATTCATCTCTTGCACAGGAAGAAAAACATGAAGCATGAGATTACAGTTGGCAGGGAGGAGAGGACCAGAAAAGGGACTCTAAGGATCTTCAGCTTCTCTTTTAGTCTCCTATCTCCAAAAAATACAACCACCATACAGTGTTATTCTCTGGAAACTCCCTCTGGATGAGAACACCTACAAAAGAATTATAGTGCTTCACAGAGTCTGTCTCCGTTTCACACCACACCTCCTCCTGTCCCATGAGAGAGACACTGTACTGTGTTGTCACATGTGAAACAGAACAGGAATGCTTAGTCTCCTCACCACCATAACTGTACTCAAGACCAAAAGTACTTAAGGAAGGAAATACATCTGTCATGAACCTAAAGAGATTCCAGCAGCAAGTTTTCATTGTAAAATCCTATCTGGAGAAAGGACATTAAAGCACAAAAGTATGTGCAACAGAATTACCTATTGATTGGCTTCTTTTGATGCTGATTTTTTATTGGAAAATAATATATTAATATCCTAGAAATCACCTTTAACCATCTGTGTGGCTGTGAGAATCAGGTTAGTCCTTTAGAAGCTGAAGGGCAATGCTGCAGATGAGAAAAGTCCAGAGGCAATCCCACATGGGACTTCCTAAATTGAATTCCTGCTCTCACAGTGTTGCTATGCTTTCTTCCAAGCTGCATGCCAAGCTCGACTAGGGCACAATGAGAGCCTGATTTAAAATCAAAGCTAACAGACGATTTTTTTTTTTAAACTAGACACAGTGCAATGATGCCTATGGCACTAGAGAATTTACAGTCAGTCTGGGTCCCTGAGACTGAGGCAGTGAAATTAAACAGGCAAGAACCTATCAAAACCTAACACAAGGACAAGCAGATAGAGCTGCCTTTTGAAACTGTAAATTCTGAGAAATTATCAAGATCATGTCTTAATAGATAACTTAGATTTTATTCTCAGATTCAGCCAGGAAGAATCCCAGCTTCTCTCAAGTGCTAACTCTAGTGACTAGCAATGGAGGGGATAAGAAAATATTTTAATTATACCCTAGACTCCTGGTGTTTTCCAGTTGAACACCTTCAAACTATTTTCAGAATATTTGTCAAATTCTCTCTTCAGTTCTCCTCAGATACTTCTGTCTACAAAGCCAGGGTCATCCTTTCCAAGCACGAACCAGTACAGTGGGACTTAAATGACTCACGCAAAATCAGTTTTCACAGACAGGATGCGACTGGAAAAAAATTACTGTAATGTAAGTTTGGGTATGCAGAGTTCCACTCCACTAAGAGATGGATACCAACACTCTGTCAGAAATAAGCTCTGTTCATCACAGGAAAACAGCATGTCCCTGGGCAGTGGAATTTGAACACAAGTTCATTCCTCAGTTGATTTCACAGAATCTTCACAAAGATGAAAACTCTCACCATCGCTTCTCAGACCACATATGGGCAGCAATCACCTCTACACACTTGGTTGGTAATTAATAACAAAAAAGGAGAAATTCAAAGAATAAACAATTTGTTGCATTTTGTCACTGGAGAGACTAGGGAAAAGGGTTGTTATTATTATGATGATGATGATGATTGAAGTCTAGAACAGAAAAAAAAATTTTCCTTCTAATAAAATTGTATATATGACAGGAAAGGATACTTTTTTGAATCTCTGCCAAAGGATTTAGTTCCATAGTTTTATTTGGAATAGTCTTTCTTTTTCTTTCCCACATTTGTGGCTGAAAATTCCCTGCCAGCTGTCATTTAATTAAATTTTGATAACTGAGCTCACTAGATTTCCAGTTGCAAGGGAATCTCTACTGGAGAACAGCCATTATGGGTCTGACCAAAGGCTCATCTTCCCTGATAGTCCTTTTCTGGCTATGACTCATAGTGGAAGAGTAGAAGAACAAACATATGTGCTGACACATTGTTCTACCCTTCAGTAATCTCCAGCTCAAGGGCTTTTTGAGAGAAGGTGCCCTTATGCTCATCAAAAGCCCTTGCTTGAATTTTTCTTCATTAGTACACTTAGTCTCACTGAACACAAGTAAATGCTATAGTAGATGGTCCAGGGGTTCCTCCAACATCAATAAGCCTAAACTTTACAATCAATCTTCCTTTTACTTTTTTCATTATTACAGTCTTAGCTCTGTAAAACCTAGTTTGATCCTGACGCCATGGCAAAGTCTTCTCAACATTGCATGTACTTTGCAGCTTTGCCTACTTGTTAAGCTGGTGGTCTTATTCATCATATATATCCATCACTCTTGCCCCTCTTTTAGGAACAGATCTGCCAAGTATATTTAGATACATTTCTCTGCAGCTTCTCAGAATATTCTAGTATCTAAAACAGTACATATATTTTTATATCTCCATATGTGCGTCTGTAGATTTTTTTTCATGAACCCCAGAAAACTGGCCAAGAAAAACAGCATATGCAAGAATCTGAATGCACAGGCATATACGCACAGCTCTAAAAGCTGCATGAAAGTCTTTTTGAAGTAACAAGTTCTTTAGTTTCTAGGACAACTGAAATCAAGGACCAGATATATTTGACAAGCAATTCAGGGCTCTGGAATCAAGAGAATTTTTTTTTTATGAATGACTCAAAACACTAATTACAGAATAATCCCAGATATATCTTCTTATTGATTTTTTACGATGGCCTAGCAGTTATCTGGTATGTACTGAACCCCTTCTCGCTATATATTCAAATATGGTGATATCCTACATCTATTTCTGATGGAACCTATCCAGTAACTTCAGTGTTTTAAAGTAAAGTTGTCATATTAGATGCTGAAAAAATCTTTTCCCATGTATCTAAACTAATTGTATTTATAACAATAAATTTAACAAGACACAATTGGTTACTGATTTGAGTTCACCAATTTCATTAAGTTTGCTTCTAGAAGTCCTATTTCATACTGCATAGCTCCCTCTGAAGCCACTGAAAGGGTTTCATTTCTCATAGATTGGAATGTTCATTAGATATTTATATGAAAAATGAGAACAAACTATGCTACAGTAGATAGAACAAAAACAATTCCATAGGGCAGTAAACTCTCATACTCCAGGGCATAACCCAGCCAGTAATTTATAGGGTTAGGCAGAAGCTTTGCTCATGGACAGATTATTTTGAAGAGAATACAATTAAATGTTAAGTACCTTCCATCAAGCCATCCATTCAGTTGTAAACTGGACAAAATATGGTATCACAATTTCTTTGTCAGTATCTTTGTGAAACCAGCTCCCTGCCTACCACCCTTGCTTGAATGACATCCATGGCAATCTTTCTCAGTCCAGACTGCTCTCAGTGTAGTTCACATGGTCAGACAACAATTGAACTAGATGATGATATTTTTTAGGATTTAAAATATGTTTCTAGCCTAGTTACTTCTTTGTTCTCCTTTATATTCTATTTCCTATGCCATTTTTCTTTAAGGTATAAAATGACCATCTTGTTTCAAGTAAGCAAGGGAAAGTCTCTGTGTATTATTCTCATACTTTATATACCACTCTGAATTACACCTACATTTGAAAGCATAAATTATCTTCTTCCCTCATTTTCACAGGGAATCTTATGTGCAATATCTAAAATTGTATTGATCAAATTTATCCAAGGCTTGTGGTAAATGAAGATAAAGAAAAACCCTTTTTAAATATAGAAAGGTTAAACAAAAAAATATATACAATTATCTACCTTGTTATTAATACACTTTTGAAAAAATGTTGGCATAAGTAAAACCCTTTTCTCACTGCAACCACTGATAAAACAGTTTTTACAAGTCACCAGATTCAACTGTCTCTAAAGCGATCATTATTCTGACTGTCCTTTTAACTCAAATGTGCTTTCCATCTGCTTAAGCACAATTTCCCCTCCAAGTTCTTTATCATTTAACATCATTACATTTTTGTAACAATTTCTCAGTGAATACATCTCACAAAACTGATCATCTGTAACTTCCTTCCCCTTTGGGTTGTATCATACTCCTGTTAAATAGATTCAACTTCATACAGCGGGAAAGGAATAAAAATAAAGGAAAGGAGGAAGTGCTTTAAAGTTTCCAAAGTAAATGCACACAGTAACATAAATGTCACTTACTTAAATGCAATAAATAAGGCAGGGAATTTGTTCTCATCATGCCCTTCCATCCAATAGCCAGGCAGTAACCACTGCAGCTGGCCTTTATGGGTGAGGGGGCTGGAAGCAGGTCCTGTGAACCATTTCCTCAGCATCAAAATGAGCTGTGTCAGCTCCTCATGAAGAGACAAGCATGAACTTCCAGCCAGATAGAGCACAGAGGCAGCCTGAGGTGTCAGGAGTGACAGCCATACCCTGGCCTCCTCCCTGCCTGCTCAGAAGACACACACCACAGTGGCAGGTGACCCGCCTTGCAAGCATCCAATCCTGTCCAGAGCCAGAAAATCTACCTTTTCCAGGTGGGTCAAAGTTGGAGACTGTGTCTGCAGCCTTCTACTTACCTCTGCTTCCCCTTTCCCTAAAGCTCTGATTCCTCTGAGAGAAGGAATAAGAAAAGTTTGCTTTAACAAGTCCATTAACATAAGCTGCTTGATAACTTAAATCAGGAAGATCTTCTGTGACAGTAAATTAAGCTCTGCCTGATCAGAGAAGAAAATTATATAGATGCTGCACAGACACAGAATGTATGTTAAATGTGATCTTGGTTAAATGTGATCTTGGTTAAATGTGATCTTGCATGATATTTAAGAAAACTGTTCTTTCAGAATGAAGCAGCATGATTTGATTTCTGAAATAGCCTTGTGCTTGAGATACCCACTTACTTTACAAGCAACTACTCTACCTCATTGGTATACAGTGTGCAAGTATAGCTCTCTGAAGTTAGGGCAAAATCCTAGCATCTGAACTTCAATCAAAAAATCTGTTAAATAATGACAGAAAGCATTTGTCATAGAGCTGTACTTTAAGGAAAGGAGGTTCAAAGACCCATCTTTAGGTTCACTGTGGTTTAGAACAATTAATGATAATAGCAAAAAAGAGTTCCTAGTATGATGAAAAATTACCAAAAAAAGTTATTTGGTTACTTTTTTTACTGAAAATCCAATATCAGCTGGTGATGGTAAATGAAAGGAAAGCACAAGGAGGGGTATTGACATTTTGTATTTCTGAACTCATCCTTGGGACAGCAAATTCTTTCTTTGGCATTTCTTTCACATTTACTTAGAACACGATAAATATATCTATCCAAGCAACTATATCAACACTAGGAGCTTATTTTACCTAAGTTCAGGCGCCTTGTGTTGTTATGTAGGTGGAAAGGCAGATTCGTTTCTCCTTCTTCCTCGAGATGAGTAGGTGTGTGGAAAAATGCCACATGAATCAAATTATCTTTGATTCATCATTATAACATTCATACAAATGATTTGCGCTTAGGAACTTATTTTTTATCCCTGCATTCTTGGCAAGTATACAGTATACAAAAGGAAAGACAAAAACCCAAGGACTCCACTGATCCAAAATTCAGTTTATCTCTGCATTTGCTCAACACTGGGTTTTTTTATTATTCTTTGCGCAACAATTTGTATAATAATAATTACTAAAATCCTATTGCAGTCAAATCTTTTTGGAAAATGCCTCTTAAAGGGCTTAGAATCTCTTTATTTGAAATATCTATGGTTAGAGTAAATCACATTAGCTATGGCAGCCAGCTGAGCTCAGTTCAACTGCAAATGTTCTCTTTCAATCCACCTGGATCTCCTCTACTCCTCCCTACACATTTTGTGGGCAAGGAAAACCAAAGGCCTTGATTTCACAGAATGCCCCACAGTATTTTCTTCCAGAGAATTTAAGCATAATATTATGGACACATTGCACCACTCCTTCTGAAGTCTGCAGTACTGGTATTATCATAAATCTCAAACTGACTTCCTTATTTGATCTTTTCCCAGCATGTGAACATGCAGGCAGTGGAAGCATCTGTGGGATTCTGAATACATCTGAAGTAATGTGCACATCAGTCTCCTGCTGAATGGGTCTTAAATCTACAGCTTTTATTGTTCAGGCCATTGCTTCAAGTTGACTTGCAGTGCAACAGGATTCCTGCAGAGGCTTTATTAAAGTCCAAATTCTGCAGTCTGACATAAACAAAATGCAAATTCTCAGCTTTTTAAATGCAAAATATATCTGCTAACAACCCTCTCTTTGATTCATGTGACATGCAAAACCAATTGGGAGAGTGATCTCTGGTGGAAGAAATTGTTTTGTTGTGTCATTCCAGTCAAAACACTCAGGATGTGTTTCTAGCTGACCCATAAGCAACGCTGAAGAATCACATCCTCTTCTTCCTCTCTCTGTAGAATAAAATATCTTTCCTATTTCACTTGTTGACCAAGCAAGATCAAGTTTTGTTGATTTCTGATGCTATAGAAGTGAAATAGAGTATCCACAATAAAAATATTAGTAAAATGGCTTCTTCACCTGAATTTTTTAAAAGAGTAACACGACCAAACATTCAGTTTTCCCAGGCTTATTCCATCCCACCACAGAAACCACCTGAGCATTGCAAAATAGCAGAAAGGTACTGGTGAGCTGGGTTCTGGGATTTCAAAGGAGTTTTGCTTAATTATTCATACAGCAAATTCAGCGAAAGGTATTATTAGTTCTCTTTTTCTTCAGTTCATTTAACACAGGTCTCTCTGCTTCTTCACTTAGTGTTATTATTTCTACGTGTGAATGTCTTTTCTGTCATGTGAAATTGAAATCCAATCTCATTAACATACAATTTCTTTTTAGATTGCATTTTCTCTCCTGTCTATAGCTAGTATTCACTATTTTCTTTCTTTCTTTCTTTCTTTCTTTCTTTCTTTCTTTCTTTCTTTTTTTTTTTGTTGCTGCTCTTCCTCTAGAATATCTTTTGGAATGTAGTTTACATGAAAGATGTTATACAAAAAGCAAAGGATAATCTAATTTCTTTTTACCAAAGAAAAAGTCCACTTCATGCAAGGCTTATATCTATTATTGTTGTTATTCAGGGAGGGTAGATGATGAAATTGTCAGAATAGCTAGTGAGGGTGTATCCTGCATTATTGTTGTTCTGTAAGGACAGAGGGAATGGAACACAAAACTTTGTTTTGTTCGCAGTCATTAATTTCTCTGTTGCAAAAAAAGTAACACTGAGCAGATGCACCTTTTTTCTGAACAGAAATGTTTTCTCTTCCTAATTAATTGGGGACTTATTCAATACTGGCTCAGCAATACAAAATTGACCTTTGAAGATCAAAGTGAAAAGCCATATGGGGCTAAATCTTGTCTCTCTTATGCATGCTAAACTCTCACACATTTCAGATGAGTTTGCATCAGGATTTAGACAAGTGATCATTGTACACCATGGAAAACAGTTCCTGGGACAGTTTATTGTACATCCAAAAAATACTGTGTTTCACTTTATTTTCTTCACCCTGCCCTCTTTTTTTTTGGTTCCTTCTGGGAAAGATTCATCCCCACTCACATCTCCCTCAATCATCCCATTTTGCTTTAGCACGGTTGGCAACCTTCTTACAACACAAAATCTTGGGAGTGAAAATATTAGCACTGAATAATTTAGGAGAGCCTCCTCATTACACTGCTTCTTCATTTCAATTGTTTGAAATTCTTTTGCACCTACAGGCATACGTAGAAGCCAAAGCAGGATCCAAATGTGCTTACAATTACATTACTTGAATACAAACAGCCAGAGGATTAAACTTATAATTCAGAACAAATCAAATATTTTTTCTTTCAAAACACCTTACAAACTATATTGACTATATAGTTTTGTGATTCATTATATGGTATATATTTAAAACCCTTATTACAATAATACCATATCTGCTGTCATTTTTTCCTCTGAGATGCTCTGAAATTTAAAGCAAGTCCTGCTGGTATCAGAAGGTTAAACTTGTAAGACCTCAACACCAACAACAATAGCCAAAAATATTTTAGAGATTTATATGTTCAATGTATTATACTCCCTTCTCATTACCAGAATTGCACTTTATGCTGAGCAACTATCTAGGCACAGAATATGGTCTATGGTCTACAGTCATTCTAGTCTGGTCTACAGTTATTAAAATGAAATCTAAACAATTCCAGGGTTCTGACATTGTCAAAATAATCAAATAACACAGGTTGAAGGTGTTAGAGTGGTCTAATAATTCTTCAAATGCATGATTACTGCATGACAGCCACACTCATGGAGGGCTGTATTGTACCAATCACAATCTAAATAGGGCAGAAATTCTTTAAGTTTCTAGCAAAGTCCCACACTGGTATTGTTTAGGTAAAATGGGAATAAACCCTGGATGGTGTCAATCAACATAGTTCCTTGACTGTCAATACTGATATGTTTGATAACACAGTTGTAAATATAAGTCTTTTAGACTGGTTGAAAATGGAAATAATAATGCAATCTCACTGTATGCCATCTTAGAATCAAATAATAGCCTCAAAGAATTTGGATTATATTCATCAAGATGTTTTTAAATTAGGAGATGGAAAGACAAGACAGATGGTAGTTCACCTGCAAAAGTGAACAAAGCTTTTTAAGAGTTTTCTAATGTCAGGTTCTTCTTATTTTAACACATCTTTCTGGATGTTTAAAGTGGAGGCAGCCAAAAAAAGCCTACCCAAACTCCCAATCAGTGACCTTAGAAGGTCATATACTACAGGAATAAACATAAAATCAGTACAAAATTATATTCAAATCTTGTACTCTGTTATGCTCCTCGGTTACATATTTAAAAACCCAGCACATTAAAGTCAAATATGGAAGGCCTCTCGAGGGGAAGATACAAGAACACTGCATTTGGCCACACTCTAATATTTATCTAATATTTTTGAGGTACCTCAGATCTCTGTCTACATAAATTCTGCATAACAGTTACAAAAAATGCTCAGGATGAAGTTCTGCACTGAGTTATACCGACATCCAGTCCTACTTTGGTAATCTGGTTCTCTCAGAAGTGACAGAAAAAACATTGCAAGACAAAAGAGCTATTTACATAAATTATAATGTTAAGACATGAAGAAAAGGAGACATGACCATAGTTAGGCTAGAAATATGAAATTTCTTAATTAGCTGTGAAAGGGAGAGTATTATTTCAGTAGATTTAGGGAGAGTGATGAAGCCCAGAGGTTTTAGGAGAGATCTAAGCCCCTTTTTGCATGGGATCATACATCTAGACTACTCTAATCAGGGCCCACTATTTCTCCCATCAGGTGCATTCATAGAGCTGAGAGATGTTCCCAGGGCTCAAGTCAGCATGATAAGCAGTAAGAGAGAACTGTAGTCCTCCACTGCAGACCCGGGAGGACTTGTGATGCTGCAAGCAAAGGAAGGCCATGGTCCTGGCTAGGGAGCTGAGCTGTGACCTGGATTCAGTTCACTGCTCTGCTATTCATCTCTCATGTTTCCTCAGGCACATCACCATCCCAGAAGCTTTGCATCTGTGACAGAAATAAATACTTATCACCATCAGAGGTAAGTACAAGGATCAATACTGTATGGATTTAAGATACCAGAGTAACAGCAAACATTCAACTACCTTTACAGGGTGCTTTTAATTCCAAAACCTCAATTTTTATGGGCACAGTCTCCTCAGCTCTGTTAGCACATCTATCAGGCATTTGCATTTCAGGCCAGGTGACAGAAGCACTGCTAAGAGGGCAGAGACCAGCAAGGGAGGCAGCTCATAGAAGAGAGCAGGAGGCAGCCAGGGATGACACACTGCCTGTGGTCCTGCTGCCTACTGAGACCAGCCTGGAGCCTGGACTTGCACTGCACCTGCTGCACCGAGGGGAAAGGGAGTGTGTGTGTCTGTGTGGGGCTGTTAGGGGGAAGGCTCAGGCTGAAGGGCAGAACTGGGCACCTCTGAGCATATGGGATTGCTGTCCCCTGCCTCCCACAGCCCCCAGCATGAGAAACACGGCTACTTCTCCGGGTCTTTCCCGTCTGCCTCCTGATTCACTTCCATCCTCCTCCACTCCTGCCCATGCCAACAGAAGCATGACTTTGGCCAAGGCTGTTCTGTCATCTCTGGTGGAACAAAATCAGTTTCACCTGCTCTCCTGGGAGGCACTGAGCTGCTGTTGGCTGCTACATCAAACAATGGCTCTGCCACTGACACCGTCACAGCTGCTTTTTAGTTCAGGTGCTGGCACGCTGCATGTCCGCTGCTTTGTTACTGCCTAGTGGTGCTGCGTGTTGACTGCATCCCCAGAAGAAAGCACTGGGATTAGTATGCAGCTTATCTGTATTTAACTGTCAGCCAAGATATCAAAAAGCTATGTATAAAATTGTATCTCTGTTGCTACCCAAAGGAGTCTATACTCCTCTCTGTTTTTCCCATGAACATTGATTTTGTAGTATGTTATTCAATTAAGACTTCTTCATACATATTTTGCAGATGAAGTCATACATCCAGCTTGTTAGCCTAAAATTCAGAGACTGCCTCCAGTGTTAAACTTTCAACAGGATACTCAGATTTCTGTTTCTACAAAGTGAACTTAAATTACAGCTCCCTGTGGGGCATTTCAGAGGATGACTCTAAATAAGCAAAGGCAATATATTAAAGAACAGATCCTTATTACAAAAGCTTATAAATTCACAGTAACTGGCAAGAAAGAAAGGCCACAGAAAATTCAAGAAAATAGACTAAATTCAATAAATATGCTTTATTGATGAGTTAGTGGAGAGTAGACAGCATTGCAGAAACAACAGCTTAGAAGACAGATCACTGCCTGGGCTAATAAGAGTTCACACCCATATCTGGCTCTTATCCCTACACAGAAATTAGGTCTAACTCAAATAATCAAAATATCAATGTAGAATTTGGACTCTAAGCCCAAAGTTGCCAAAAGGTCAAGAGTACAGAAGGGCTGAGCTCTAACTGGCAGTTGAGGATCTCATTTACATGCAAAGTTTCTGCATGTGCATAACAACAGAAAAGGAAGGAAGAAATTTTTTTTACACACTGACTCACTGGATTGTTTACCTCGAAACATATCCTGCTTCAGGGCTTGTTTAAGGAATTCTCACCATAGGGCCTCCTTGCCTTTACAGAACTGAAGTTCCAGTCTCTTAAAGGCTGTGATCCCATGGCATCAGTATTTTAAAATCCTTTACCCTCATGTTAAATTAGTAAAGTTTAGTGACTTCATCACGAAACTGGTCATTTGGGGGTCTTGTATCTGGCAAGGCTTTTATGATTTTTTGTGGGGTTTTTTTTTTGTTTTTGAGGGGCTTGGTGAGGATTTTTGGTTAATCACTTGGGCCCCGTCAATGTTTTCATTTTGCTTAAGTTAGCATTTTCTTTTGAATACAAAATTCTGACTAAATTCTTTAATCAGCTTTTGCTCAGAAACTGTTTATTTCCATCTGCATTACAAATGTAGGATTTAAACAACCTATCAACTCAGCATAAGCAGCAAGTCATCTTGTCAGTCTGTCCTTTCCTCTCAGGGATGCAACTACTGTATTCTGTAGTTCTGAAGAAAGGAAATAATAGGATTAGAAAAACACTGAGGAGAAGGGGATGTCAAACAAAAGAAAAGCATGCTGTGGTTCTAAAGCAGTCTCATCTAGTACTGGGAATTGTAATCCATTTGTGCTAAAGACTTTGCCTCTACTAATTAAACAAAAAAACCCATGAAAGACTTATATAGTGTGATACTCTAGTGTGGCCTACAGGGAAACATAATTAAAACACATTTGAGTGTGTTGGCTTTGGCTTGGATGGAGTTAATTTCTTTCCTAGTAGCTACCAGGGACTGTGTTTTCGGTTTCTGCTGAAAACAGGATTGATAATGCAGAGTTATTTTAGCTATTGCAGACTCTATTACATGGAGTCTAGGCCTTTTCATATTGTCCTGCCAGCAAGGAGGCATGGGGTGCATAAGAAGGTAGAAAGTAACACAACTGGGACAGCTGATCCCAACTGAGCCAAGGGATATTCCAGACCATATGGCATCATGCTCAGCAGTAAAACTAAGGGGACGTTGGCTGAGGGGCCACTGCTCAGAGACTGGCTGAGCATCAGTGAGTCAATGCTGAGCTTCTATTTGTACCACTTGTCTTTTTTGGGGTTTCCTGTCTCTTTTTTTTTTTTTTTTTCATTACTATTACCATTATTATTAAAAGAAAAATAATTAAATTGTTTTTATCCCAACCCAAAACTTTTCTCACTTTTTACCTTTCCAATTCACTTCCACCTGTCCTGCTGGGTCAGGGAGTGAGTAAGAAGCTCTGTGAAGCTTTGCTGCTGGCTGGGGTTAAACAACAACAGAGCACATGCAAATTTAGTCATTAATAAACAATCTAAAGTACAGTCAGTCATACAAAAACACCATTATTTAAGGATTACAATGTGTGAGAAAGCCAGCAATCAAATAACCTTATAGATCCCATACTCAGCATACCAAAAAAATAGTGCCCAACAACTTTAGAAAAACTAGTCTATACATCTTTGAAGAAAATGCAAAAATGAGATCCTATAGGAATAGCTAATTTCTTTAAGCACTTTCAGCTCTTATGCTTTGCATCACCATTAGACAGTTTTATTAAAAAAAGAAATACTATTTAAATAAGTCAATGTAGCATCAGAAATACAATGTAATTTTAAAAGAAAAGCTTTGCAGTCTATTTTCTTCACCTTCAGAGAGACAAATCATGGGGTTTTTTTCATGTACTCCTGTATTGGCTCAGCTTCAGGTACTAGGCTAAATAAGCAGTCACTTAAGACTTAGTTCTGTTGAGTGAGGGTGGTATTGAAAAGAGTGACCTTCTCTGCATATTAAAGTTTACATAAGAAAGGTGAAAAACTGGTTTTGACCTTGTAAAAGGCCATTCTTTCCATTTAAACAGAGCTGCAGGCAAGCAAGGAGCATCCTGAATGGTGTTAGGGCTGTGTGTTAATCATGCTGAAGTCTGTGAGTGAATAGCATCTGAATACTGGTCAGGAAAACACACAAAATACAATCTGAAACCTACCTCTACTGATAATCCATCAGCTTTAAATCAAAAACTATTTTGAAATTCAAAGTTAAGGCTTAGGGTATTTCTCCTATCAAGCCCAAAGAAACACCAGAAAAATCAAACCAAACGAAAAAACAAACCATACCACACCTCCTCTCTGCTCTCCTCCCACTCAAAAATAACATCCCAACCACAACTGCAAACAGACAAACAGAAAAATCAGAAGCACTTTTTGCTCAGAATGTATTTTCCTATTCCTGGAATATGAGCAAGTCTGAGAAAAGAGGACAATTGGGATTTGAAGCGCAGAGAGTCCAGTGAGACTGTGAGACGCGAGACATCAGTGTGTCTCACGTGTAGATCAAGGTAATTCAGATGAGAGCTCGCTGCTGCCGAGCTGAGCTGAGCTCAAAGCGGAACGAGAGCAATTTGACATTCCCACTTGCCGCAGTTTGCAAAGACAACCAGTGTTTACAGAGGTTTGCTTATTGTTCTCACAATGCCTTTTCTTGGCCAATTCTTGTGTGCAAACACCATAACAACACAGCATAATGAGCCCGACCTGCTTTAGCCCCCCTGCATTCCCCAGTGCACATTCAAACAAGGCTTATGCAGTTTGGCCAGATGCGTGCACATTTCCATGTATTGAGGTAAGCAGAGAAAAAGCCAAGATCAAAGCCTCGTCTCTCCCAGGTGAATCACAAAACTACAGACTCACCCTCCCACCCCACTGAGCTTAATTCATGAGACAAAGGATATTACTCCTATCAGACTATCAGAAAACACTACTCAAGCAGGGTAAAGCTGTGAGTGAATACTTTGGAAAATGCTGCTGGAAAGTACTGTAAACAAGTACTCCTAAGTGTCCCTCTGCTCTCTACAGAAAACCGGATGTTGTGGTGTGGAGATAACACAAATGTTCACAGAGAAATACAAGTTACTGACTATTTCTGACCTCTTGGCTGCTAAATAAATACTAGCAAAAATCATGAAGAGTCCATAAAGCTTTACTTTTTAGAGCCATTCAAGCTTGCAGCATTTGTAGTTTCACTAGCCAGCTTCATCACTGGTCTGATCTGCTCTGCTAAAGCTCTGTTTTATACGATTTCCACCAGATTTGATCAAGTTTTGCTTCATATGATTTCCACCAGACTGTTCCCTCCTCGAGTATTTCCAGGGCTCATCCAGTAGGACTTGCCTGATGACTAATCTCACTGCTTGTGTCCCTGTGCTAACATTACAGATTATCCCTCGACTCCACCAGCCAGTTGTCTCCCCAGTTTGCATGCCAAAAAGACAGGAGAGCTATTCCTCAATCTAACCATGTCATACTGGAGGTATTCAACACCTAGAGTTAAAAGCAAAACTGATCTCTATGTAAATATGAAAAATACATGAATCTGGAGATTGGTAAGTCTTGCAAACATGCAGAGGCTCTCATCACTTTAAGCTGTACTTTTAAGTATCTTCATGACATTTCAGTGCATCTTCAGTTACTTCTGGAGCCTTTTCAGTGCAGCTCACCTTAGCAAGACCAACAGTTAAGCCATGTACATACAGTTCTTCTCTTCTTACCTGCAGTGTTTTGTGACAGGTTTTCCAGGTGATCCTGGGAGTTTCTCTAGATATAAAAAGCTTGATCTCTTTATTCTGTGTTTAGTCATATTCCATCCTCTTCCTGCAGACTGATAAAGTGTATTCATTTTTGGTCAACAGACAGTCACTAAAATTTAAGTATTGTCCTGAGGCTGAAGGGTATTTGTTGGAAAGCCTTGTCAGTAAATGTAGATAAATATTTGCCAAGAAATATTTACAATACAGCAATTTTCCTAACTACAGAATAATTTTGCAATATTGATTGGAATTCACATAACATATGCAGGCTCCCCTAGCCATCCTATGTACCTACTGATGTCTCTTTGAGCTGCTGCAAGGACAGGCAGCATCCGCAGCGGTTGCAAAATGTGCATTTATATAATATAAATGTATCTACTCTAATTTTAGCTCCTGCCAGCAGGGGAAAGTGTTTACAGCTAAAATACAAAGTTTGAATTTTTCTAAACAATTTATTCTTACTTACTGCACCACCAACCATACTCACACATGAATAAAGTGCAAGCGATTTTCCTGTTAATATTTTCAGCATATATTTCAAATCTCAAATATGTTCAATTACAGCTTAGTTAATTTTCTGCATTTCTTCTGATTGTTCTGCCCCTGCACTGTAAATGATGAGAAGCTCTCTGCTTGTGACTGCAGTACAGACTCTTTCCTCTCACTATTAAAAATCCCATTGAGAAACAGGAAGCAGCCTTGCAAGATTTTTTTAAGCTTTATTATTTTCCTAATTTTCCAAAACTGAGTATTTCCATTGTTACCACAAGGACAGATCATATTGAATATTACTCCTGTCATCAATATCTTCACATTCAGAAATATTTCCATGCTATACAGTAGCAGAATAAAGTGGCAGAGGAGGATGGACTATCCCTCAAGACAGACACTAAATTCCTTTTTCATTCCTTCAGTTTATATTATGTTCAGGTTTGGGATTTTTCTTTTGTTTTAACTGGTTGCCATGTGAACTGGCAATAAAGTATGCAGCCTTCTATACCTGTTAATGTCTTCCCATTTTGAGAAAAGAGAGGCAGCTTTTAATGTATCTCTCTCTGAGAACAGATTGTGTTGCAGACTCGACCTCATGCAAAAGAAGAATTCAAAATATCATAAGCAATTCAGTAAAACTGCAGCTTGCACCCGGAAAATCTGCCAATGTGCTTTAATTTGGGAGCAAAACTACTCACTTTATAATTCCAAATACAAAATCATCACTAACAGAACTAATAGCAAGTGCTATCAGTGGAATAGCTCTTGAATATTGGGATTTGGTTATTCATCTGAACTTCCTGAAAACTGAGTATTTATTAATGAAATACTTTCATGATTAGTATTCAACAAATCGCATTATCTTTTAGATCAAGAATTAAGTAAAATGCATAGGAATATAAAATTATTTGTGATGGAGATGGAATAAAGAAAGAAAGAAACATTCCTCACAGGAAAACAGCACTTAGATTAATGCCATAAAAAACCCAGGATTGCTAAATATGATGGGAAGGAACTCATACATTCCAGCCATATGCTGAGACTAATCTCTTCTAGAAAAACTGCACTCAATACAAGTGTATCTGGAGAAGAGCTCTTAGCTGGGTACAAACCATAGACACTTGTACTCAATTTGTAAGGGGAGGAAATGGAAGAACAAGAGGGAGAGGAAAAGCTATATTAAGAAGTCAAATTGCAGGAGCCCTTTGACTGCTATCACAAATTGGATCTTCAAAACTGAAAACCTGCCATTAATCTCTTATTTACATGGAAAGCACATGCTTCTTTTTATCTGAAATACTTACAGTAATGACAGGAGCTGAGACTAGACAGATAAACACAATATGTCTGGTTATCAAGAAATTTAAATTTCTTATCTAAATTTGGGGTTGAAGCTGATATTTGCTTACTGTGAGCAGATAGTGCATCTGCTCAGTGAAACTTATGTTCCCATCATTTTTACTGCTAATAGCAGTAGTGAAGTACTGCTTTCATGGGGCCCATTGTTTCAGGAACCAGTCATTTCTAAGGGGGAGGAAGTCCACTTACTGAATCAGTCCCAAAATCAGAGATTATAAACCCCAAAAGTTTACAATGGTGAAGTCCAACAAGAAGCTAGGCACAAATCTATAGCATTCACTCAGAAATTTTTTAAGCTAAAATTGTTCCGAGGGAATCATGTGAGCTAAACAAACGGAAATTATATGATGCAACTGTTCTGGGGAAATTTCCAGGAAGGATTGCTTTTTTTCTGCATTTTTAATCACACTTGGTAAACACAGCAGCTGTATACATCTGCTTCTTTCTATGCATGTCAGCTCTAAAAGTGAGTGACTGTGAGTGGCCATGTTTATTTATCAGTTTATTTAATTTTTTAAGAGTTCTGGAAGCATGTCTGATCTTTAACAGAAAATCAGGTGGTCCTTTCAGCAGCTGTGCTGCATAAAGAAAAACAGCAATGTTTCTGCTTTGCTTAACTAGTTAAGTCAATGTCAGAGAAAATAAGAGGCCATGACACTATTCATGAAAGAAAGATATAAAGATATCTCTAGTTGTTTTTTGGTCTGGTTGGTTTTGGGTTTTTTTTTCATTGTACTCTGCCATGTAAGTTATTGGCCTTGTTATAGGCTAACATACAAGACACACCTCTACTTTGATCACAGCACTGATTTTGGTGGTTGGCTTGAAGTCTCTGTATAGTGTCCAATGTAGCACTTTTGAAAGAAAATGCAGAAGACATGCAAACAGAGCAACCTGAATCACATTTAAAAATCGTTTTTTCACACTCTGCTATGTGTCCATCTCAATCTCTTATTTACATAAAACTACCACTGATTACACAGATGATGGTAATTACACTAAATCATTCTCCAAGAGTGCTGCCAAAGACACATAAACCCAGGTTCTGCTGTACACATGTCTTATAATGGGGATATCAACTATAGTGCCCAAAACTGAGCACAGAGTTTATATTATTTCAACAGGCACACATACTCTTACATTTATGAATGATTAGGCCACAGTTTATCTATTGATCTACAAGTAAATTCACTGCAGTGGAGTAGCATTAAGTACGACTGCTAGAGAAGTTTCTAGGCATATCTCAAGATTTTACTCATTTGTTCTTTTAACACCACAGAGTCATACAAAAAAACGAGGTAGGTAATGTCAACAACATCTTGAAGAGTCAACACATTTCTATTCCTAATACATGAACAAAACACGTTGATTCTTGAAATAATTAGTTTTGCTCCTTATTTTGGGAACACACTCTTCACCAACAGTTGAGTGTCATGAGGCCTAAGAAGGTGTGAGTCAGGATTGACAGGAGGACTGAGTGACTACACACCCCCCATATTTCGAATGCAAGGCCATTCTGCCACCTGCTCATGTCATTAAGGTGACATTGCACCTCTGAAACGAGCTGGTTTATATTTTAATGGTACCCTACTGCTTGACCCCAAATTTTACATTTGCTGAATCAACACTATCACAAAACAGTGAAGTCTGTCTGACATAGCAATGTTTTAATACATGATGATTCATCATGACAGGACACTGAAAGCCCTGTGGCATGTGCAGAAAAGCTTTAAATAGTACATAGTTGTTAACTCATTTTAATTAAAAAGGCAAATGCACAAGACAGACCAGAACAATCTTTCTGTATCACATCACTTTTATTTGCTCCACTTACCAGCACAGAACTGTTTTGGTTCCATTAAGAAATTCTATTTTTAAAAAAAAGTCTTCTTCCCTGCTTTCTTATTTTCCTTCCTTTTCTCCATGGCAGAGCTAAAGGCATACAGCTCCTGGCTGCAAATACTACAGAGGATCACTAAATATAGGACAGCATGAAAATATGTTGAATACATTTGTCAGCACTGTATTAAAACAGAGCTGCATAGCAGAAAGATTCCCTCATTGTTAATATGTACTGGCTTTATCACCTTTCCAAGGTGAGAGCACCCACACAGGTATCATAATAAGTGACATTTTTGCAAAGTGCTTTGGGATATTTTATCTTTTTTCTTCCTCCATAAAATGCATGCTGGAAATGTGCTAATGAAGGTTACATTATTTTTTAATTTTATATTATTAGCAGAAATTCAGTATTTCATTTCATACTACAGAGGTCTGAATCTCCCTTGTTTGAAGTGCTGCCAGCACAGCTGCAAAGTGCATCTCAGATTAATGGAAGCCACGACCAACAGAATGAGTTAACCCAGTGTAAACTTTCCATCAAATATGCACAGCAGGTAAACAATTGCAAACTTCCATATTTTCTCTGCACTGTGAAGTCATTGCAGATGACATTAAGTTGTTATGTAGCAGGGGACATCAAAGCAGTATGTCACATCAGCAGAAAAACCAGAAATAGCACAAGAAATATCTCCACAAACTATTTTCAGCTTTCTCAGGAAAACTACTGTGAAGCTGCATGGTAGAGCTAAAAAAATTACAACAGTTTGCAGAAATGGACCAATGTTTCTTAATGAACAACCTTTCAGCTTCATAACAGCTCTGCAGAACAGAAGTGCTGTAGAATTCTCTATCAAAAAAAATTCAATAAAAAGGGAAAAATTATTGCTAATGACATAACCCCATAATTGATCTTTTATCTTTGAACGTAACTGTGAGATCCACAATACCTCCTGAAAATCTTGCATTAAGAGCAGAAGTGCCAGAAACCATCCCTTCACCAGGACTTTAAAATAAACTAGTTATTTTTATTCGTTACAGGTAACAGAAGCTCTACTGTGCAAGCCAAGTTGTGATGAGGCATGTTTTAGCACCACGACTGCAAAGGAAGGCAGCTCTTGGAACACACATTAAATCTTCTCTGTGCCATCAATTGCTGTTTCTTTAAAAACTGTTCCAGACATTGGCAGGGTTCACTGTCGGTCTACAATGTGTTCTATAGCCCTTGAACAACTAAGAAGCAGTATAGGGAAATCTTCTGTCTGATATTTTTGAAATCACTACAAAGGAGTCTGTACATCACCAGTGCCAAATAGATCAACTATGCTCACATCAGAAATGGCACATTTTCATTACAATTTTGGTTAAAGTATTTTTACCGTTGGAAATACATAATGAATGACAACTTGGTCTGGGTTATAGTAGAACAGTTTATGTCTGAATATCTCAACAATAGCCAAATATAGATACATTAGTTTGTTTTCTTAACATTGGCTACTTATTGAAGACACATATTTAGTGGTTGTAATAACAGTAAAAATAAAACAAACAAACAAAAAACACAAATTCTCTTTCTCTTCATGACTGGATGTTTGTATTGACTCTCTCCTGTTCCCAGCAAATTACTTGGGTCAAGTACAAGATACTCTGAATAGCATTTGTTATCATGTAGACTTCTGTCAAACAGCAGTATCTTACATTTCCACTGGCATTTCTTATCATTAAATGTCCATGTAAGTCTCCTGGTTTTAGCAGATATCTTGCCTACTGTTTCTCCCTTCTGACATTTAAATCAATAATTCTCCAATCAAATTAGTCATACTCAAAAAGCTTACACCTATCTGCTAATTCACAGCACTAAATGACAGATGAAATGCAATGTTATATGAAATATCTTACACAAAAGACAGTATGTTCTCCACACCCATGGTGCAAAGGACACAAAGTAATGAGATTAAATTGCAGTAAGATTCAGGTTAGAAATATGAAAATCATCCAAAGAACCAGAGCACTTAAAACACTCAAGCAAGGTGCCTAGGGGTGCTGTGATACACCTGTCATTGGAAATATCTAGGAGAAGAAACAAAAATCTCCCTTGAAGTGTTACAGGTCTTGTCAATCTTGCTGTGGGTGAGATGGACTAAGTAACTTCTTGTAGTCCTTTCTACCCTAGACATTCTAGAACATGCAAGAAGCATGGAAAATATGAAGTTCAAACATTGGGCTAAAAAAGTTTATACTACCATCTAAATTACTATTCGAACTGATTTCTAGAACCTACTTCATTCTTGAAACACTTGTTAACAAAAAGCACACCCCTTGGGAAGAGATACTTCTTAAGCAGAGAGTGGGATAATGCAGGGGAAAGAAAAAGCATCCAATATAACCGGTTGTACAACTAATGAGACATTCATTTCTATTCTTCCTGCCCAGTTGAGATGGAAAAAACTCATATAAGGTATGAGTCACATGGCTTAGGTGACAAGAATTATGAAGAAAACATATTATTTTCATTCATAATAGCAAGATCTCATTAAAATATTAATTAAAATGTCACTGACATATATCAAAGTGATTTGGACATATCCGCTGTATTCACAGGCTCATTTTCTCCAGGGATTATCTTTATACCATTAGCTACATAATTTGATACCAGAAACCTTTGAAATGTAGTAAGACAAAATGAACCTTAAAAGCACACACATATCCAGGAGGAGAAGTAACCCAAAGAAATCTGGATCTATGTTCCAGCGAGCCAAAGCACCACAGCAGCAACCACACAGCTTGCTCCCCTCCAGCAAAGAGGATCATGCATCCTGTGGATCATTGTCACCATGTGCAGTCATCCCCACATTCACCCCTTATATCTACACTGCATTTCTATCCTGCCAGTGCAGCTTTTTCTGCAGTGGCACCAAAATACTCCAGTCCAAAGGCATGATTCAAGCTACAAAAGCTTCTGCAGTCACAATTCCAGTAATGCTATTTAGTACTACCTGCACTAGCTAAGCTCAACCTGAGTTCACTATGGTCAGGACATCATACCATGAGCAACTGAGTTTGTCATATGAACGGAGGGAGGTGGAGAATGACCCTGGTTGTAGGGCTTATAACCCTCACAGCTGGCCCAGCAGCAGCTGAATGAGGATGTGCATTCAGGCCTCCAAGGAGCAGGGAAAAATGATTATGCTCTTTTGTCCAGTTAGCAGAATGCAACTTGGCATGACATTGCTGAGTTTAACAGCAGGCCTGTCTTGCAACACTTTTCTCTGAGCAGATACAGAAGTCCATCCACAAAGAAATTGCAACCGTCTCCCCCACTGTTAAAAGATGAATGAGGATACAATTAGAGGAAACTGAGAAGTTACTTTTGCATCCTAACAGAAGTCATAAGAGTATGGAAATTATAGGCTAAAGTATAGTTACTGTTTCCTGGATGGAATGTGATTCAGATACTTGAAACCTATTCCAAAATAACTCCCCATATACACAATCTGCAACCTGGAGCACATGCTAAGGGTGGAGCAGAGCAGACAAATCATGGCCAGGCACTGCTGAAATCCTTCATCCTTGCAGGGAGGGGAACTTGATGGTAGCTTGCAGCTGATAAACCATGTAACACTGGTTTGCCAGGGGAGAGAGGGGAAGCTGTCCTGCTGCTGAGCCAACAACTGTGGTGGAATCACTCTCCTTACATGAACTTGTTTCATTAAAGCCTAATGGTAATATTAACACACACCTTCATCTCAATGTTACCCATCTCCAAAGTACCACCATCCCTCACTGGGCACGTGCACGAAGAGAATTTTACACCAATCAATAACAAAGGTGTGCATGACTTAGAGTCACTCAAGCCCCACCTAAACATAAAGAAATAGCATGAAAGTAAGTCGAGAATGAGGGAAAGGTCAGGAAGACTCCATGGTAACTGCTGGGATCAGCTGATGGCTGAACCTGGCCTTTGCCCCATAGAGATGTTTATTGGGTAAGAACCATGCTACATGTGCTGAATACTTTTTGGGGAGTAGTGCTTGCTGTGTAGTGTTTTGAACTCATTTTTACACTCAGTACTATCACCAACAATCCTTGAACCTCAGCCTGCCACAATTTTATATTAATAAAGAGTGCTATTCCATAAAACATTGGTGTGAGCCCCTCACAGGCGCTGGTAGTCGCCTACAGCAGGGAATATACCCAAATAAAAGGAAGAGCTGCTGAAGTGTCAAACTTATGCTGTTGGTGTTTTTTCCTCAGTCAGTCAAACCACCCTCCAATCCAGAAGGACTGCACAGTGGAGGTTCTCCATCACACACTGGTCAGACAGAAGGGTCTTTTCCATTTTTCCTGGGGTGCTGAAACTCCATGACAGACAAGTTAAACACTAAGGATCAGGTAAATCTCCCCACATAAACTGTGATGGAAACCTCCCCTTCTCACATGTCACACACCCCTTTTTCTTTATTCTTTTATCACTTTAGAATATTTTACTGAGAATTATTTGGCAAAGAATAATTTCTTTTAGTCTCTCCTAGCCCCTGTCACTTAAAAGCTGCTATAATCAAATTCTAACTCTATTTTCAGGTTACAAAGTAGTCCAAAAGATTAAAAAGTTAAGAAAAGACATCTAACCTCTGTGCTTAAAAAAAGATTAATGGACAAATTGCCTGCTTTATGGGGACAAGGAAGATAAGAAAAGTTCTCTGATGACAGTTACAAAAGAAGTAAGGTTTTCAATCTTCAAAGCCACATAGAAAAGATCAGTAAAACGCTCTAGTATTTAATACTTTAATGTAAGCCTCTATAATTAAATGTTAGATTTTCTATTAGAGAAATGATCAGATTAAAGATGAGTTGATCAAAGATTCAAATTAATTTGGCTACTTTAAATATTCTAATAAAGATGTTCTGTTGATTCTCAAACTAGCAGCACTTACATTAAGAGTATTTCAGGGAATGCCTCATCACATTGTGAGCTACATTATGTTCTTCTGTGCTAAGCATAAAATTCTGTTCTTTTAGGGGGAAAAAAAGAAAAGCACACAAAAATTTTCTGCTGATCTCTGCAGGCTAAAAGTGTAAGAAAACTTTACTCTATCCTTTAAATTTTCTCAGTTTAATTGTGCACTATACCCACAAACTCACTTTCCTAGAAAATGGTATTTTAGTAGACTTTAACCCATACCTCTTCAATTGCATTTTTCATTCACTGTCATGTCAAACATATTTCTCAGCAGAGGATCAAACCTGAATCAGCAATGCAAACTTCACCTTGCTTCCCACCATGTGTAGTATGGGATGCATAGGCCTATCAGGACAATGAGGACATTCCCTTCTTATGTCAGCTAAAAGGGGAACTCCTTGCACATCACAAACAGCTTACTTTATCTTATCCTGTAAAAGAGTAAACTATAAGAAATAACTAAAACACAACAGCTTTCGTAAAACAACAATACAATAGGTTGTGTTATAGAATTCATCAAAATGCTGAAGGTGTACAACTGAGCTAATGGATAAGAATGAAACAAGTTACGCTCTGAAACATTATTCCTGAACACATTAAAAAGACTTTTTTACAACAAAAAGAAGATTTAAGATAGGTAGGTATGATCCTTAAAACTTAAAAATAGTACTGTGGAAAAGATAAATTCAAACAATTTTAGATTTTTCTGGACAAGCACATAATATCAAAAGTGCAAGTAGCTTGAAGAAGAATAGAAACCTCTGGAATCTGGAATTAAACAAAAAAAAAAATAATAATAAAGATGTAACCAGGTGGGGAAAAGAAACTGTGTTGCTTTTTCAAGTTCTGCAAACTATGGCAAGGAGCTCTAGCAGAAGGCAGATGCTTTCATTTGCAAACATGCACTTTACTTAGGAGTCCTTCATTTTTCAGTAATTTCTAATGCTGAGAGGTTTTTTGGGATTGGGGCTTTTTTTGGTCAACTGTTCATCATTCACTTTGTTACAATTTTAGAGCTGTTTTACTTCAAAATACTTCTATATTTCAGTATTTTATTTCTTTTTTCAATTTTTTTCCATTACCACTTTGTCTTTGAAATTCTTTTACAATTTCTATCTTCCCTCTTTCGTCCTGTTTCCAGTTGCTTGTTTTCTAGACAACTGTTCTAAGTGTGAGCTCTGGAAATGTGAAGAGACAGCCACTGTTGCTCCCTCATGTGGCAGAGCCTTGGGTGGATCTATCAAGAATTTCTCCATATTACAGGTTATAAAATGAATTTATACCTCTGACTCGAAAAGGCCAGGATCACTAGAATTTCATCTATTATAATTAACTCTTTATAGAGAGAAAACTCAAAGCAATCAGTTATCACAATATAGAAAACAAGAGGTTTTAAACAACTCCCCCACCAGCAGGTCTTTGATGTTATGTTTGACTTCAGTTTGCTCAGGAGCATAGGAAGGGAAGGGGAATTCTGCAAAATCTCTGACGGACTCTCAGAAACCTCTCCCCAGCCTGCTGGGGCTGATGCTGCTCCTGGTGGCACTCAGCCTTCTGGTAATATCTGGATCACAGTCTCCCTCAGTGCTCAGGAGCCAGCACTAACAGACAGTTGTGACATCCAGTGAAAGTTGCAAAACATGGAGATTTCCTTATACCTTCTCTGAACTTTCTTCCATGAAATTTTACCTTGAAATTCTATAAATATATTAAATCAGTATTTTACTACCTAAGATGTGTCATCCATTCAACATTTCCCAACACTTAGTGTCAGTAAAATCAGTATTTTCCACCCACCCATTGACAACCATGTCTGTTATTGCTGATGCACCAATTTGTGTTAATCTCTTTGGCTGAAATTGCTATTACTAATCTATTACATTAATAATCATTAATTTAGAGGTTTCTCTCTATTTTCTTTATTAAGTTCTATGAATGCATTGAATCTAATAAAGAAACTGGAACATTTTCTGAGAAATTCAGAAATCATTATATAGTATGGGGTTTTATTTCCTATTTTCAGTGGTTCATAATAAATGAATAAATCTGATTTCAAGCTTCCTGCTCAGGAGGAATATCCTGTCACTCAGCCAGTGACCTGTTGCAATACCTATTATTAGATGCACTATTTAATTAGGAGATACACTCAGGAGATCTGCTTAATCAGGATGTCTCCCAGTGAATACATTTAGGTCCAGTAAGACTCATTGGCAGTGACTTTCACAATGGGGATAGTAACTTCCCTTAATTGGGATACCTTAGCGTGAGTTAGTGTGTTAACCTAAGTCTTGTAGTACTTCTGTCTTCTCTGACAAGAGCTTTCAGATTTTCTCACACTGCAACAGAAAACATGAACTATGTACTGCCCTGGTTTTGGCCATGAGGGTCAACTTCTTCCTAGTAGCTGGTACAGTGCTGCATTTTGGTTTTAATATAACAATAAATGTTGAGGACACACTAATATTTTAGTTGTTGCTAAGCAGTGCTGACCCTAAGTCAAGGACTTTTCAGTTTCCCATGCTCTAGCCCAGTCTCTCCTTCTTTTTGGAACAGGAGGTCGAGCAGTTGACACTCAGATGGTTTTCCTTCTACCTTGCTGCTTCCTGGGATGACCCTTTTTACCTTCATGGATGGGTAGGTGAAGTTTTTAAGCCAGCTCACATAATGCACAGTTATTTGGTTGCCTTTCTCTTCTACACCATTTAAAAACTCTTTTTTCCTATCTTGAGAACCACTTTAGGGCCATCAACAGGGCCCAGTTGTGACAGCTGATGATCAGAACAGACCAAAGGCCAAAAGCCATAATTTCTTACAGGAGGTCAGAGTTTAGAGCCGGCCAGAGAAAAACTACTTTTCATCCACACATTAGAGAAGAAAAAAGCAAGCAGCTGTGTTATGTGCCTTGATTAAACTGCCTCTTTATTCATCACCAATTCTATTAGCCTCAGTTAAAGAAACTCTACCAACAGGCAATTTTTAAAAGAAAAAGAAACAAAACCTGCACCCTTTATAGGCACATATTCAAGTTCCATCTCCAAGAACATCTATTGAAATATTTTGAGCTAGAAATTTGCTGCTCATTGACAATCTAAGATAACCAGGAGCTTATTGATCTCTCCTCCTTCACTACAAGAAAGGAAGAATGATAAAGAGCTGCTGGTGAAAAATGCATCATACTTAACATCAAGTGTAATGCACAAAAGTAAAAAGTTTAGGAATAGCTGAATTACTGTCAGCACAGTATCAGTGAATGACTTTAAAATCCTGTGCGATTGTACAAGCATATCCACAGAAGCAGATGTACTTGTTCACTTTAGGTCTGAGCTGGCTGGATATAGGCCAGCTCCAGCCCAAAACTTACAGAACCATGTTACCTGGTAACCATTCTAGGATTAGTACTATGACAACACATGCTGCTGGCTTGCACTCAGCTGTCTGAGAGCACAGATGGAACGGGAGCACAACTGTCCAAACCTGTACATGTAAACATGGTCTGCATGTCACTGGAGATCTTCATTCAAGGAGCTAGGCCAGGAACTCCATGGGCTATATACAATGAATCCAATCCTCCCTTCCCTAACATCCATATAGGAAGTAATGACACAAGAAATTGCTCCCATGAGCACAGGTTTTAATGCAATGAGAACCTAGCTTACAGCATCTTCAAATATACTAATTCTACACACTTATCTAGTGCCCAATTGTTTCTTTTTCCACCTCCTGAGAAAGTCTTTCATGTCTGATCTCTCTCCTCTTCCAGCAGCCATTGTTGAATGTTTTATAAAATGAAAAGGTTTATATGACCTTTTTCATTCATTTCCTACTCTGAGATGCAATTCTTTTACTTTAAAGAAAATCTAGAACTTATTATTAACACCTGGTATTATCTCCTTCACAGTACACTCTAAATCACCTAAAAGTTTCCAATTTAAACACGTAACTTGAGGTTGAAATGATGAATTCTATTTTCTTTTGCTTTCTGCTTAGCTTCTGAATTCCCAGATGCAGGAATCAACTTTTTGCACAATAGTTACCACACTACTAACAGTCTAGATCATTCAGTACAAAAATTTCCAGGTATGGCTGATAGTATTCAGCAGTGGAAATATCTTATATCTGCTTTACTTTTCATTTCTTAGATAATAACACTGATTTTAAAAGCCTTCTTGAATTTCTGCAGCACTGTTTTAGCTATTAGACAGTGCAGATTTTTTTTGTTCTACAAAGGATATCTTCACTCCCTAAAAAGAGACACACAGACTAGTTCAAATCACCTCTTGACCTTCTCTTCAGTGAGCTCCTTATGTTTCCCATCATAAGATATACTTTCCAGCTCTTAAACAATTTCTTTCTCTGAATCATCTATTTTAACTGCAGGACTCAAAACAGAATACACTAATTCAATATTAGTCTTACATATTAGCACATATAGAGGAAATATCTCTTTGCTATTCTAATACTTCTTTTATATACATAATGATGCCTTTAACCCAGCTAGCCAAAGCTCCTTACTGGATATTTTTCTTCTTGTACTCCATTTAAAGGTCTCAACTCATGTGGCTTAGGTGCCTTTCTGTTTGATCAATATTGCTCATTGGTTTAACATGTTCTGAACATTCTATAATTTACTTTATTTTACCATTTCCTTATCCTTTGCATTACCTACAAACATGAACAGCTCCCCACCCAAAAAGTCCTGCCCACCTCAGTCTTAGTATTTTATACCTATATATGCAAAATACATCTCTATTTCTGTCCAAATCACGCATAGGGCCTTCATAACAATTTTTCAATAGCTTATTCCTTGAATTAATTAAGTAGGTTATTGTTGCCTTGATTCTTTCTTGCCTTCTGAGTGTTTGCATTTTTGTAGTGGAAATTCTCACAAATCTTCATGTAAACTATGTATATTTTTGGAACTATCTCCTTTGTTTACCTCTTTCCTCCTCCGGGAGGAGTCAATTGACAGACTGTGATTTTTACCAATGAGATTGGTGAACTTCATCCTCCAATCCTTGACCTTTTTTAGAAATCTATATAATGGAGTCAGAAAATAATAAACAAGCCCTCTTTTCTCTGATCTCGACCTGAGAGCAGTCTCGTTCTTTTGTGTCCTTCTGTGACAGGTTATAGCCCTGTACACCTTCCACAATGTCTGAGTTTAGAAACCAGTGTAATGCTCCTATCTCGGAGGCTAAACTCTCCATACAAGACAGAAGAACTTCCAGAAGACACAAGAGTTTTTCTAGACTTCATAGGTCACCTGAACAGATTAGCCTGGCACCTTGACTAAGTAAGATGATGAAAGTTAGACCACAGGATTCTCCTTTCTCCATCCTACCTCCACAGGCAGTCTATTTCATGTGACAAGACAGATGTAGAGTAGCATCACAGTTCTGTGGCACTGTCTGCATTCCTGATTCTGCAGAGCTAAATGAGAAAGGAGTTAGGATTTGTCTGAAAGGGACTCACTGTGAGATGCAAAAGGCAACATCAAGCACAGAAACAACTAGAAACTAAACTGTCTCACCAGACCCTTACTCAATTTTGCAAAATTCATTAATAAGACAGATCTTCTTGGTACTTTTTCTGACTTGAAAAAGTCTTTAAATTCGTCATATTGGAATGAAAATTCCAAGTTCAAGCCCTGATTGGTATTTTTGAAGAATGTTCTTGCAATAACCACACATCCAAATATCTCCAAATGCCTATGCTATGTATATGTGCTTATGGGCACAAACTCACACACAGAATGGTGACATCTCTGTGGAATTTGACAATTAAGCTTAAGCAATCACACTGGAGAGTCGAGGTTATCTAATATAAACCTTTTATATACCAGATTATCAACCACCTTATATATATATATATATCAGATTATTAAAATGATCAAAACAATGTCAGCACTGCAGGAAACATATTTGATCATTTCATCAAGTAAAAACAAGTGAATTAGATTTAGGAAGAGAGGCTGCCTGACAAGTTTTCCCAATTCTGGATTCCTATTTTAATTCTTTAAGATACAAGTCTACTCATTTTGAGGAACCTAAAGTGTTGCTTAAATGCTGTTCAAGCTAACAGCTTGAATTAGGAGCTACTACATGTGCACATGCAGGGAGACATTGATTTTCATACATTCTACAAACATGCCTTCCATCCCAGACCATTTGTTCAACCACAAAAAATTTGGAAATACATAGAAATGGAGAATTTATTAAGTAAATACAAATTTGTTTGGTTTTATTCAAAGAAGATAAAAAGTAATGTTAAAACTTCCAAAAAAACCCTGTTTCTCAACATCTTCCTAGCCTTGCTCATCACAGTGATTCTGACTGGTGACATATAGCATTTTACAGTTTTTCCTGAAGCTGAGAAGCTTCCTGAAGCTGAGAAGATGTCAGTGGGAGTTGATGATGTTGAGTGATCCTACCAGCACCTTAAATAATTGTATGCTGCATTGCAGATCTTAAGTCTGGTGTAGTTACATAAAATTATATGAACAGATTGTGAATAAATTGTAAGTAATACAACAGATTGTGAAAAATTGTAAGTAAAATCATCTTCATCTTTTGATAACGCTGCGTTGGGTTTGGCTGGGATAGAGTTAACAATCTTCATAGTAGCTGGTATGGAGCTGGTTTGGATTTGGATTAAAACATTGATAATGCAGAGATGCTTCCATTATCACTGAGCAGAGCTTACACAGAGTCAAGGCCTTTTCTGGCCTCATCCCACCAGTGGGGAGGGTGGGAGTGCACAGAAAGTTGGGAGGGGAGAGAGCCAGCACAACTGAGGGATTGAATTGAGGGATATTTCAGACCATATGGCATCATTCTCAGCTCAGAGAAAGTTGGGGGAAGAAGAAGGAAGTGAGGGGGACATTTGGAATTGGGTCTTTCCAAGTAATTGCTGCATGTGATGGGGCTCTGCTTTCCTGAGATGCCTGAACACCTGCCCATGGGAAGTGGTGAATTAAATTCTTTCTTTTGTATAGCTTGTGTGTGCTTTACCTTTTAAATTGTTTTATCTCAACCCATGTGTTTTCTCATTCTTACCCTCCTGATTCTGTTCCACATCCCACTGGGAGGAGAGGAGTGAGCAGCTCATTGGTGCATAGTTCTTGGCTGGGATTAAACCATGACAATTGTACAGTCTGATTATATAAACAGCTCATGTTGCACATTACAAAACATACAAACAAAACAAAACAACTGCTTTTCCAGTTGCTGTCATGTACATGAAAACTTTTAAAATAGAGTAACTTTCCATTTTGTTACAAAACCCTTTGCATTTTACAGTTCAGTTGGGTGCCTTGTCACAACTGATCATACATCTTGATGCTTTTTTTTTAATGTTTTTAAATCAATGTGAATACTTCTTCCTTGTATTAATATCATTTCATGTAGCAAAACTGGTAAAGACATTTCTATTTTCATCATAGTTTATTCCTCCTCCACAGTCCTCATCCATGGAAAGATTTGTTGGCTGGAGAAATATTTTTCTATTAAAAACATTTAGTAGATATGTCTCCTTTTATACAAACCATACATTTCACTGCTATTTAGTCTAAGTAACTTCTATTATAATCATTTGCCTCAAGATTTTCAAAAAAACGAGTTTATATGCCACTAATATTAATTTACTACCTTTCCTTCAGGCACCAAAAAAATCAAAAATCAGAATCGACTTTAATTCCCTTTAAAGAAAAGAGGACCAAATGTTTGAGAGTACACTCACACAGAGAATTCAATTTACATACACAGAGAGAAAGAAAACAATTTGTTTTGCAGTAATTCATTCATTTCTCAGAACATATTTCTTTGTTGATGCTATCCTGCTTTTTTTGAAGGGTTTTCCATAAAACTTATGTTCTTAAATTGACCATCTTACATGGTAGATGGGTTGGGACGAAAAGGAAAAAGGTGTCATATTGTCTCTGTGCACATAAAATCCTTTAACTCCTTTTTTTATCACTAAGTTCCTGGTAGCACTGTTACAATCTCTAACCTTCTAACACAATGCAGTAGTACAGATGTAGCAGTAGGGTGGCCACTTCCAGCCACCCAGAACTTTTTTTTTCAGTATCTATAAAGCTATTTTTGGGGGGTGGGGGAACATCACCAACAGCCACCATAACCACCACAAATATAGTCCAAATTTTCCAGTTGCAGTAATCAAAAAGAAATCTCTGTGTTTAGTGTTCCTTCCCAAGGTAATAATGTTGGATTCCTACAGACCTCAGTGGCTATCCATGTCACTTTCCTGATTTTTTAGTGTATTTCTAGTTCTAAACTGCCCAGAACTGTAACATTTTTTCTAACTGTACTGTTAGCAGCTCTCAGAAATGGGCATTGTCACCTCCTGTTCTAGCTGAGATACCTCTAAATCTAAACAGCTTTGACTTTTTGCTGCCATATTTCACAACAAACTTATATTTAATTGTCTGTTATTGCCCATAAGTCTGCTTTTCAACATTATTGATTTCCATCAATCTTCTTCCTGTTGGTTGGGATTGTTTTCTCCCCAGATATAATCAACCCTACTTCCTGCCTGTTCTTTAAATCTTCTCTAGGATCCTGCCAGTACAGTTCTGTGAAACATTTCTTCAGTGGTTTTACAAGAAAAAGTCCACAGACTATGTGTATGTATAATCACCATTTTCTCCTTCTTTCCTGGTCAAATAAAGATGATTCCGTTAGCAAGGAACAGAAAATGATTCAAAGGCACAGAGAAGGATTAGAAAGTCACTTGCCATCACCTTTTTGAATTGCAAAAAACCAGTGGGATTGTTCCAGTGGTTTACACACCCAGGCTTAGTGTTCAGGCTTAGTGTGAACAGCAGAGTTCAGCCCACTAAGGTTGCACTATGACATTGTCCCTCTCACCAAATCACATCAGGCACAGCACTGAGTAAGCAAGAAGCTGAGAAATCCACACCAGAACCCCACAGGTTTCTGATGTAACAGCAGGGAATTAGGGGACCAACTGCTGAGGCCACACAGTCCCTTCATCTCTGGAACCCTCCTACTTATAAATTCAGAAGTTAAACAGAATCCTGTTTAATACCATGAAATACAGAACACATTTGTTTTTTCATGTTCATTTCCATAAAGATCAGCTGTAGTTGCAATGTAAAATTAGTCACATTTTTACTGTTGTAAAATAAATTCTGAGTATTTTACTTTTGGACTGTGAAAATCTTGTATTTTTGGAGACATGCATTCTTCTACAATAATCAAAAAATCAACCTACTCTAAGAAACAGATTTACTAGATTGGGGTTTTTAAAGTTGTTTCTTCATGTGGTGATATTATTATCAAAGGTATTACCTTGACAAATCTCTATGGCAAAGCAATTTTGATTTCAAGCTTTACTTTTCTAACTTCTCTGCAACTTGAACAAACAAGATAATTCTTTCTCCTTTATTTACTTGTGATTTTCTTTCTGAACTTGGTGAAAAGAAATTATTTTTCAGTATTAAAGTTTTTAAATTTTCTACAGAAAATCATATATCAATTTTTTTCTTCTAATGCAGCATAAAAATCAATCTGAACTAGAGCTTCATTACAGATTTCCACTGCAAGACCCTTGTTGTGATTCAGATCATCCTGAGACTTCAGTAATGAGCACAAAAGCTGGCAGCATTTTTGCTGGGCAGGTTCAAAGTAAGACAGTGACAGCCTGTACCTTCTGAAAAAAGGGCACTGACTATTTTTCAGTTTCTCAACTGCAGCAAGACATCCAAATTTTGCCGTTCATTTTAAAAAGCCCCCTGTAAAAAGAAATGCTTCAGTCAAGTTTTATTATATTTTTTACTTCTCCATAAGGCAAGAAAACAGAAAACTTTCTCCCTCTTCCCTGTGGAGGACCTTCTCCACATACACTTTTGCTACAACCACTGTGAAATCATCTGTTGATTATCAATGCAAATATCAGTAGAAAGGATTATCTACTATATTTTACTAAAAGTAAAAAACTGAAATGCAGAGGCTGTGATTATATTTCTCAATACTCATAATCATAATTTATCCAGCCACAATTTATAATAATTCACATCCTGTTTCCATATACTATGAAGCCTTTGGACATTTTCTGTTCATCAATACAGTGAGCAATATGTGAGGAATCTTTTATCAAAACCTTTAGGAGTTAATAGTAGTAAAAAATAACTAAAACTAGCACATACAATTAAGATAGGAAAAAACCAAGACCTCATTCTTATGAAACAACAAGAAAACCTGTAGTTTGATTACACCTAAAGGTCATAAAAATGACCTTTAGAAGATCTTTCTTGGGTTTGGATGACTTGGAAGAGGCTCAAAACAGACTGAAGGAAGACAACTGCTAAGTTATGATGCACTTTGCTTCCCATATGACATTAATCATATCTTCCATCACTTCTTTTTACACAGTACATTTTATACCTGGGTTAAATGTGTTAATACAAAATGTGAGATCCCTGAGCACACTTGCAAATGGAAGCCAGAAACACTTCAACCAAGTGTGTGTCCTAAATACTCTCCAACAGAACTCAGAACAGCAATGAAGTTTGCTAGCCCTTGTTTCAATGTGTATTTTATGCATTTTTAAGTTTCTTTTTAACTTCATAGTCTTTGATTCCTTTTTTTTTTTCAGTGTTATCTATCTACAGATTCTCACACAGATGCTATCAGTGCTCCCCAGTACAGAAGCAGAAGGAGAATGAGTGTTCTCACTTCAAGAGCAGGACTGTGCCAGGCAAAAATTAGAATGTAAACCAAGCCATCATGACAAAATCAAAGGAGTTAAAGTAGTGTGAAAAACCAATTTCAGAGAAAAAGTTCAACCTTGGACTGTACAGGTCATTTGGTTATCTACGGAACTGCAACATAGAAAAATTACAATCAGATATGTTGGTACATTAATGTAAATAAAATATTTTCCACTGCTCTACAACAGATATTCACATACATGCTCTGGAGACAAATTACATCACATTAGGAGAGAAGCACACATCCAGGCTGATGCTGTAGTATTGTAAGTGATGCATTAAATTTATGTCCCCTCATAATTTGTTAATGTGCACTTACCTAAAGTGACATCTCGTAAATGAAGAAATTACAAAAATGGAGAGTCTTGCTGGAAAGCTCGCAACTCTCCCAGGAGGAATTTCATCATTCGAATCTTGAAAAGCAAAATTAAGAAATTTGGACAGATCTGAAGACAGAGCTGGGAAATTTGCAGAAGTAACCTAAGGAAAGGTCGTCGGATGTTTTCAGTTTCCAAATAAAACCCAAGAGTAATGTTCATCATTCTAAGAAAATGGCTCCTGAGTCACATCAACATCCTGCAGCTTTAAACAGTAGATTATTGATGAAATGCAGACACTGTCTGACATGACGAAAGCAGCGCTCTTTTAACTATTCTTCAAAAAAATAAACTCTAAAGAAATAAACAAAACTAACGACTGACACATAAAGGAACTCTGAGAATTTCATATCTCTCAGGATTTTCAGATATGTTAAGTTCTATCACTATTAAAGGCTTCATTTGAAACTTCAGGTTCTCAGAACTGAAAATCAGTCCCTGCAAACCCCATTCAAAGATCCCAAACTGCTCTAAAAATGTTATGATTGCACTGAAAAAAAATCAGCATGAAGGTACATAGTCCTTTGTTACAAGATGTTCAGTCTCTTCCTACACTAGAAGATTGGAAAGTTACACAACATGGTTGACAGTTATCCTGGTAGGAAACTGGGACTGATAGGCTCTGCTGCTGGTTAAACAGGACAACTCCTCCTACACAGGCAAACTCACAAATAGCTCAGTGACAACTTACCACACTTTACAGCACCACTGTGCATACCCTTCTCATTCTTTCTCCAAGATGCTTCACTGATCTTTCTTGACAACTTCTGACACTTGATAAGAACTATACACACCACCTCCTATCATCCTTCACTAGCCTATTTGACCTCAGCATGATCCTAGTTCCCAAATTTGAAACACAAATCATTTGTGATAACCCATAATGTGATAAAAAGGGTGAAATATCAGGTTTTATCTTCAGCTTAAATCCACAAAGAAGATAAAAATCATTGGCATAATTTGGATGCAAGCCTGCCTGTCTGAAATGACAGAGGCATAGGTAGCATCCCAATCAATTTTATCTGTCCCACAGGCAACCCTGCCAATACTTTGTTTCTTTTTAAAACCTCCTAACAGGGACTCCTTAGCAAGGTCTGTTACTTCAGGATTCACACTTTCAATATATTTTAAAACTCTTGCTTTGATGTGCCCACCTTCTGCTCTCTCTGGAGTCCACTAGAGGCCATACTGTGCTTTCCTCTAAGTGGTGACAGGTCTCTCACCTTGAGAATACTTTGCTCAAGGTAGTGTTTACCTCGAATAAACAGGAGACAATTGCTGCATCTAATGAGATCAGCAGAGCAGAAGTCTTTAGTTTCATGAAACCATCAAAAACACCATGATGGGCTCTGACAGACATCATTTAGCAAATCTTGCTGTCCAATTTTAAATATTTTCATATCCACTATGCCATTAGTCTCCAAGATTTTTTGATCATGCACCTGCATCAGTACAAAATTTTCAAGTGCACACACCAATATATATTTATAGAGTATATACATGTACTACTGTACATGTACATTTGTGCTGTGTATATATCATCCATTATTATTATTAATATTTTATACTATTATTATAAAAATACCCAGAAACAAAAATTTTAAAAGGGTAAGTTAAAGATAAAATATAACTACTGTTACATTTGGTGTTTGGGGTTTATTTTTTTATTTTATTAATACCAAAAAAAAATTTCTTCTCCCCAATAGGTTGGTTTGCACACTCTCTGTGATGTGCAAGCCCCACTCTGGAGATCACTGCATTAGACCACCCTTCTTCTCTGCTAGATAAGATATGTCTGTGCTATGGTTACACCACTACAGAGATAAAATAGAAACACTATGCATATTTATCAGAAATTTGTTGATACGGCATCATTGTACCGTAGAGGTTACTGAGATCCTGAAACACCACCCCTTCTATTACCTTTCTACGAGTACTCTGCTGTGCAGCAGAAGGGTTGGGCAGACAGCTGTAGAAAGCAGGAGAGTGCATCCTAAGCAAATCAAAATCAGAATCACTACTGAACATCTGTTAGTGCCAAGAGGCACTCATGTGATTGTTCCATGTAGACCTCATTGCCCTTATTTTCATTGTGCTGTGAAGCAGCATGAGTGGAACAACACTGTATAGGGAGCAAAAACAAACTGTCAAAATGTTCCACTAGCCTTAGGCCTGAATATTTTGTTCTCCTCTAAAAAGTATATATAAATCAGATAATCACAAATGACAGTAGCATCACTGAAATTTCAGGATCTAAAAGTTAGATAATAGTAGCCATTCAAGTTCTGTTTATCATCATTGGGCAGAAACTAGCCCCTACCAGAATGGTGCTAATCTCATCCCCTTTCAAATACTCAAGCTAAGTTAAATTAATTGGTTTCTGAAACTGCCTTCATCTTTCTAAGCTGAATGTGAGGCAGGTCATGATAATAAACACCATCACAAATACACAGTGAAACCTTAAATTAGAACAGGTGAACACCACCCTGCCTGCCTACCTGTTCTACTGCACATGCCACACAGACTTACACTTGAAAATGCTTGAGATAAAGTTTCCCTCACTATATATATAGGCAGCTTCATTTCTTACCCTCTGTGCTGATTCTGACTAGAATATAGGGGTTTTTTCCATAGTATGAGACTATGTTTTGGATTTTTGCTGAGAATGGTATTGATAACACAGGGATGCTTTTGTTACTCCTGAGCAGTGCTTACACAGAGTCAAGACCTTTTCTGCTTCTGACCCCAGCTCTCCAGTAAATAGCCTGGGGATGCATAAGGGCATGGGAGGAAACATAGGCAGGAAGCTGACCCCAATTTACCCAGAACATATTCCCTACCATATGGTGTCATTCCTAGCATTTAGAGCTGGGTGAAGAAGAAGAAAATGAAGGATGTTTGAGCTGATGACATTTACCTTCCCAAGTCACTGTTACATGTGATGGTGCCCTGCTTTCCTGGGTATAGCTGAACACCTGCCCACTCATAAGAAGAGATGAATTAATTCATTATTTTGCTCTGCTTGTGTGCACAACATTTGCTTTACCTATTGAACTGTCTTTATCTCAACCCACAAGTCTTTTCACTTTTATTCTTCCAATTGTCTCCCCCCATCCTGCTCCAGGGTGGGGGAGTGAGCAAGGAGCTGTGTAGGGTTTAACTGCAGGTGGGGTTAACTACAACACCCTTCATTCTCCTGCTAGGAACACCANCTATTCCTATAATTTTATCATTGTCATCCTGTTTTCATATTGTTTTCTATTATAGCTCTTATTTAATTTTGGCATTTAGAATACATTATATACCAACAGTATCACTACCTAGACAGATGTCTTGTGCACTCACAATGATCACAGTTTTCTGCCCTTCAGTCAAGAACTAGAGGAATTATTATTCAGATGATTATTTACATTTTGGTAACATCTACAGGGTTGTACCATCTTACTGTATACTTTGGACAAATTACCTGCCTTGTCAACCCCTGAGCCAAAAAAACCACGGGGAATTTATACATCATACAAAAGAGTTAGTGACACAGCAACAGCCTTTGGTATGCTGGTCAGGAGGAAAAAGAAAAGTTAGAAGGAGAAAGCTAAAGAGTGGGGAAGGAGGACAGTGAGGGAAGGGAAAGAGCAAGAGGAAGGATAGGCAGTGAGAATAACAGGACAAGACAGCCCATGGGAACAAATACACAGTCTGTCAAATGAAAACAGCAGTTTTCACTGTTCAGTGCATCCAGAGCAGCCTCTTACCAGCAGCGGAATGAACAGTCTGTGGGCTGAGATAGTGGGTTTCTCTATCACACAAGGACTTTTATGTACAGGCAAAACAAGTTCTGGCACTTCCAGACATCAGGTCTGCCCCAGAAAGATGTGCAGAAGACCTTTCTGTTAATATGCCTGTGATGTGAGTATAGAGAAAAGGGATATTAACACAGACAGGTCTTTGTCTACAGTCAGCTTGGTCCACTGCTGTTCTGCTACTCTCAAGTACTCTCTAAACACCAGGATGACCACAGGCACGGTATATGCCATTGGAACAGACAAAAAATGTCCCTTAGGAAACAGACCTGTTTATTATTCATATTATCTAAGGCATCTTTTTCTCTTTTTGCAATGTAAATAATGCCTTTATCTGATACAGACATTCTCGATACCCACAGCAACTCATTCCTCAGTTCACTGCTGCAAGTTCTTTTCAGTTTTTGGCAATTTTTTTGTACTATAAACACAGTGAAGTCAAAAAAACAAAATTAACAAAATACCCAAATATTAAGGAAGACAGAATCATTTTGTCCTTCATTCTTTTCTCAGCTTTTAATAGATCTATCACTCTGCTGCCAGTTCACTGCCATGTAAATTGTATTACTTGCAGTAGTCATGTACATAAAAGGTCAGAGTGTTCTTTTACCTTAGACCTTTAAAGATAAAAGCTTCCTCTTATTGTTTTAATTAAACCTCAACCTCAGAAATAACACTATCTATCCTCTTTCAACAGGTTGCTTTTATTTTATACTTCTGATATATGCTTGAATATATGCTATTAGGTTACTTATTTAAGAAGTAGTTTGGCCAAATTTTACTAAACCACCTCTCCCATTGCTTCAGGAATTGTTTTCCCATCCCAAGAGTACATGTCATCTTTTCCTCCTAAATCATTGCTTTAGGTGTTGTAATTATTAAAACATGGCAGGTTCCACTCCTGAAGTATCTGCATTCTGGAAATGTAAAAATTAGCTCTCTCACAGGCAAATTTCTACCACTTAAAAAGACTAAAACTTTCCAGAAAGGAGGCAGCCCTGCGTATGATCATGAAACATATAATAAATCACAATACTTTGGAAAATATTTAATGGTCCCTTTCTGAAGAGAAGATATTCTTAAAACAGATTATCAATTGGTTTTGCTTCAGAAAACTTAAAAACACTGTCTGTGTTTAATTTTTGTGTGTCACTTTAAAGATCCACAGCCAGGAGTAACAGAAAGTACTCCAAATGTTGAAACTTCCACTTGAACTAGACAGGTTCATGCTGAGATAGCCTCAAATTTTTTGCTTTTTGAAACCATTTATGACTAACTTTTCATGATCTTCAGTAATTCATATCTTTGTAACTTCCTGTAAGATACTACAACAAATAAAACTGAAATAACAAGTCCCTTAGGTTTCAGGCTATATTTTTCTGTCAGATAGAATCTTTGTAGCCTTTGTTCATTGTTCATCTGCCAGCTTTAACAGCCCTCTTGTTTAAAATTGTCTTAGCAATAATTAAAAAATAAAATTATAAAATGAACATATATCACAGGGCTTGTTTTCTCAAATATATTTTAAGAAATCAAGTAAATAAAAAAGGACTAATGACTTTAATTAATGACAAAAGTAATTTTAGGCTTTCATAAAGACCACTCTATGAAGATTTTGTATTTACTGAAGTCTTCAGTACATACTTCACCTCTTCACCTGCAGACATTTTAATCTGCATCTTCTAGAAATTTGGGTTTGGACAGACTATCTTCAAAAGAACAGTTACGTTATCAATACATGACATACTGCAAGAACACATGCATGGTCTGTTCTTCTGATAATTTAAGGAAATTTCTTGCAAATATTAGGGTTTTCACCACTATTTCAATTTTGCCGCTTTCAAGTTCCCATTTTCAGTAACTGTAAGAGTGCTTTGTTCTCATTTACAGACTTTTCTCATCTCAAAGAAAGATTATCTTTTCAATATTATCAAAACTTCACAATATTTAAAGTACAGTTTGAAACCCTGGCTTTTGCTTTGCAACCTGGGAAAACATGAAGTAACTACAACAGACACAATTTATCTGTGATTAGTTGCAGTTTTTAAAAGCCGTATACAACCACATATATCAAAATCATCACTATTTCTACACGCAGGGGTGTTGCTGCTTTTCCTCTGAGTAAACAGCAAGAACGTAAATATTCTCAGTAGACCAAAGGGCTGGAAGCTTCATTTTGCTATAAGCCAATACAAGAGACAGAGATGCAAAGGCAAGATGATCAAGTGTCTTCCCACAGTCCTACTGAAAAGATCCAGATGGATTGCCTCCAGAGTCTAAATATCATCACACTAGCCAAGGGTCCTGTAATCCAGAAGTTATGGGGGAAAAAAAAAAGAAGGTGTCTTTTGGTAATGTCCATATTTATTACCCTGATACAGGCCAATAATCATCAAAAGATCTAAGATCTTCTCAATTCAGAAAAAAATACACAAAGTTACTTATTACCCGTATAACATTTCTGATTTTTGCAAGCAATGGATGAATGGAACCTCCCAGTTATTCAAATAAAGAGAAAACATGAATATGTTCTACACACTGATTCCTCTGTTAAAAAGATATTCTTCAAGTTTAGTAGGGGAGAGTTTGGCTCAGTGACCAACAAACAGAGCTGCAGCTCAGATAAGCCTTTGGGTTATTACTGTGCTCCATGGTCATCCCAGTGGGCCTGACAGATGGGTACCCTGGCTGATTTCTGCAGTAGCAGATATGACCTCAGTTTTATACAGTCCAACAGTCTCTTAAAATCTCTTAAAATTCACTCCCATGAAGACTTGTAACTCTTTAACCATGACACCTTCTTCCATAGTCTCTTGTATGGTTTAGTTTAGCTGTCTCAACACAGATTTAATACATTGTCTCCATTTGTTCTTTATATTTTAATTGCATAATTAAACTGAAAGACTAGGATTTAAAATGTAGAAAATCTAACTTTTTTCATCTTAGTCCATAACCCAACCAGTTCTTCTCCACTGGATTGTTCCAGGGACTGCCATAACAGATTATAAAGCTGTAAATCATCTGTATGTAGTATATTCAGAAAGCAATTTCAGTTTGAATTAGAAGATACCAACAGGTGCACAATTCCTTTGACTGCCAGAAAGGACTGTCCAAATAGATCCCAGTTTGTATTTTTCCAGAGACTCAGCTCCACATTTTCTTTAGCTGCAGTTCATGTTCTACAGTCAAAGGAAAATTTGTTCCCAATGATATTGTGTGACAGCTGCTACACATGGCATCACTGCATGCACTGTCTGTTGTAATCACTAACAACAAAATTTAATGCTACAGAGTGGTACACATTTGAAGTGCATGTAGTTGTTCATTTTTTTTTTCAAATGACAGTATCATTAAAAACAGTGAAATACTGGAATTTGCAACATTTCTGTTCTGCAACCCCATACCTGCCATGAGGGAAGGGCCTTGAGACCACTTTATATGAATGCAGAGATTGCAAAAGCAGAAGCTTCATTAATGGCTGGAATCTTTCAATTAATTATATAATGGTAAATAAATTAATCTCTACAAAGCACAGATAATGTTCCAATAATGCTATTTTAAAAAGATAACTGTATGAATTATTTTGTAATGTTGGACACACAATGCTAGAATCCCATAATTCTGCAAAACCCATTTCTTCTCCCATATCTACAAAAATAATACCTTCAGCTACATTGCCTTGGTTCTGAAGGCATGAACACCTCACAGAATTGCAGAAATGTCTCAGGAGGGAATTTGAAAGAACAGGTGGGCACATTAGAAGAAACCAAATAAGGTTGGGTGAGACAAAAGAGATCATTGACTTCACAGAATAACTGGGAGATTTAGATTGAAAAAGGCTAACAACAAAGTTCTCACAAAAATAAATGTTACTACTGCATTGCTGATGAGGCCTACACCTACTATTCATGCAATCATCAGGGACACATTCTTTTTTATCAGATGATTTTTGGGTAAAGGTTTGTACATCCCTATCATACTCTGAGTGCCCATGAAATGGCAGTAATTAATGATGAATCATTTATTCATTGAATTTTATCTCTTCTTATGCTTTAATACTGACACAATTAGTGTGCAGTTCTTAAATTGATGTTTCAAAACTGGTGTATCCAATTATTTTTCATGAATATTTCTTGATAGGCAGATTGAAAACGAGTTGCTCTTACTGAAAAGAGTATCAGAGTTTCAACAGGCAGATGGAAAAGGTTATTTTCAACAAGCTTTGAGGGAAAATGTTTCCAGTATGGCCCATTTCATTATGTCAGACATCCTGAACTCCAGTGTTGAGTTAGGTCATTCTTGCTGTCATCAAGAGGTCACGATCCCAAAGAAAGCAATAGGTGATTCTGCACATAATATTATGTGTCTCTGCAGGAAGGAAAATGAACGTCACATTCCTGCTCTTCTGTAGTTATCAAGTCAGGGGATATCATTATTAACATTTGCCATGCTGCCTTTAGGAGGCAGTTACAGGATATGCCTTTTAACTCAATGCCATGCTTGGATCCCATCATGACAAGCTGAGAAAGGCTTTTAGATACCAATTTTCTCCTCTCATTTCAATAAGGCTCAGAAGGCCCTTTTGATCACACATTGCTTTCTAGAGAGTGACTATTAGAGGTGCTTGTATCTAGTTTGGAGCAGCACAAGAGTGCATTTTGTCTCTTGTTCTTTACAAAACAGAAAAATTAGTCTGAAAAAATCACCCAGACAGCTGAGCATCAAAAACTATTCTTAATTAAACTAAGAAGTACTTACTTTTATTCTGCAGCTCTGTTTTCTACTAGCTTCTGAAAAGAAGGATATACTTGCTGGTCTACACAAACTGAGTTGTCTGGCCAATTTCTTTAGTGCTGTCATGCCTTGGGATCCTAATGCAGTCAATAGCAAGAAGTACTTGCAAAGCCTATTCAAATATGTATACTAGACAGTCTGTCTGTGACCCAGATTCCAGTTGTAACCCACAGAATACCATAATGTTACTTCTGAATTGTTTATTCTCCCTCCCATCTGTCACCTTACAGTGATCATCAGTATGTTTCCTTCTTGACTTATACACATTTTATTAAAAAGAGCTTCTTCTAATGCATCATTTCCATAATTGAACATGAGTGCCTAACACAACGCAATGTGCTTAAGTCACTGGGGCAGAATTATAATGGATGTAAATCCAAACAAGCTCTTCCTCCTCTCCTATGGTGTAAAGAATTAAAGATGGTCTTTTCTCTCTAGAACTACTGATTTTGCTGTGGGACTAATTCAAGCATTCATTTCTTCCATTTCCAGATCTCACCCTTTTTTTAATGCAGTCAAATGATGTATAATGCAATTAAGAGCTCTGGAAAAGGAGTAATACTATCACTTAAATATTATGAAAAAATCTCATAAAATGCTAACTTGAAAATATGACCAACATAAGTATTTCTTTAGTCACCTATAACAGACTAATTCTCTTGAGAAATCCTAACAAAGCTGGAAAATCTCAGCTTGCCTAGAAAAGAACAGCTTTGCTATATCTCTCTGTCATTCAGAGGACACTACGCTCGAGTGCACAGGAACATGATATTAGATGGAATTGGATGGGTCCTCAAGCCTATTCCCAGTGACAGCAAACTGTCTGGCAACAGATTCACTGAACATCACTTTAGGCCCTCATTCAATAACAACCAAAAGTTTAAGGCCTGTCTCCAAATACTTTCAAAAAACCAGGAAGCTGAGGAAATAACAGCCAAGCATTACAGCAATTCACACAATGCAACAGAATATAAAATGCCTACAAAGCAATCTCCCTTCTGGAATTAATACCTAAAACCCACTGACAGGGCTTGAGAGCTTACAGGTAAAATTTTTTCAATGGTACAGCAGCGAATTTGCTTCCTAGGGCATCTTAGTGCTGAAGTTCAGGTCTGAGGGGTTTTTTTACATTCAGAGCTAACCTGCAGCTCTCTATTTGCATAACTGGGAGATACACGAAGAGAGAGAAACACCCTTGAAGGAGAAGAACTAGTTCTTTCTCCCTATGTCGTGTCAGAGCAAGGAGCAAACACAATATAACACACTGGTAGTCCACAGCTCAACACTCAGAATCTTGCTTTGGAGGAGCTCAGGCTACATGTATGAACTGCTCCCACAGGAACACTGGACAGCACATCCTGGGCAAATGTGAAGGAGAAGAGGGTTAAGCACTCTAGCCCCTCAATAAATATTTGCATAAGACAAGATCAGTCCAGAGGAAAACCATTACACTCCCTGGTGCTGGAGAATTAAGTAAAAGTCAGAGAAGAGTGCTGTAAAAATGATTCAGATAAAAGAGGGTTTTCTCTTCTAATCTGTGCCAGTGGAAGGAGATAGCACTGAACTTGCTGCAACTCCACCTCAACTCCACCCCCATAATGACTGCATCTTGGGCACTGATAACTGCAGTGGATGAACTGATGTGGAAGCTTGTGCTTAGCACACCACTGAGACCTTTTACCAGCCCTAGCCCAAATCAGACAGTTCCTCAGGCAGGTCTTTGTGGAGGCCCAGGGGCCTGCCACCAGGGTAGTTATGCCTCAGCCCTGGAGAAACGGGCAGAAGCAGCCCTCCAGGTTATGGTGAGAAAAGCCTCCCTCCCATGGGCCTTTGGGGCCACATGATAATATCTTTGAAGCTGTGTTACAGTATTGGTTAGTTAGTTGATGTCAGCCCGATCAGCCCTGTTTGCCATGTCTGTACCCTTTCCAGAATGTTCCTCCCTCCCTTAACCCCCATTGGTCTGATTTTGCCGCAGTGCTGCACCCCTGTTATCCTATTGGTTCCCCTGGTTCCCAGCCACTCCCCTGCACCACTTCCCTTTATCCCGATTGGCCCTTGACCCTCAGATCCGCCCCTTTTGTCGCATATATAACCCTGTGCCCTCAGCCCAATCCTGTTCCTGTCCCTGACCTTTTGGAGCTGCTTTCATCCCTGGACCCCTTTGCTGTTCCCTGTTTGTGTTCCTGAATAAACAGTATTTGGGTATCCAAACGAGAGCCCGTCCCTCTGCCTTGCTGTCAGTGAGGTTACAGCAGTGTGCTCCAGGCTCAGAAATACAGGCCGCTCTCTAGGACCATGGTACTGCACACAAGCAGTAAACAGGCCTTGGGCTGGCTACACCTTTGTGAAAAATGCCCACAAATATCAGAACTGTGAGGGACTGAGTCGGACTTGCACACTAAGAATTAATTTCTGTTCACAGTTGAAGAAAACACTCTTTAACCAGCTGAAAATAGTGCAGAGAGTTAAATTCCTTCACTGTTTGTTTCCACCTGCAGTCTTTGACAATGGCCTCTTTATTTATATCCTGCAAAAGTTAGGGAGCACCTAGGCAAAAAAACCACATTATGGCACTGACAATTTATTTAACTGTGGTGATACTAAATTGCTGTGTATGTAGGAGAGACACTATCACAGAAACACATTTCTCCTCTTTTGTTTTCTCAGGATGTGGTTTTTTACAGCCTAAAGCTACACTAACCACTCCACTCTTAGAGCAGCAGCAGGTAAACTATGTTGATGAATCCCTTCATCACGTAAGGTCCTGGGGAGATGCTCATTACATGCTTTCTCCAAAAAGCAATAAGAAGCCTATGGCTTAGGTGCAATTAAAATCTTGACATTTACCACACACAGTACTTACAGTTACTATGATCTTTGCAGTATGCTTTATTGAGTTCTGAGTGTTGCAAATACTGTATGAAGGTAAATATTGCCATGCATTCAAGTTGTAGGCACTGATGGTGTCTTATAAACAATGTATAATCACCCAAAATAAAAGCCTTTATCTGACGCCTTTATTTCTCTCTTGGGCAGGAGGGGGAGAGCAAGGAGAGAGATAATTTTGGAAAGAGACTTTTTTCTTCTTTTTTATTTCCAATAATTATTAAGAGGGGAAAAAAACAGTATTTACTGCAAGAACCCTGATTTCAGAGGTAAGAGGCCATTCATATAAAATCGAAGTCTGAGTTCTGACCACATTATCGGCGTGCTTTGCATATTCCAGATGTTTTTGTCCTTGTTTGCTTCCTAAAGAAACAAAATCTATACAGTAAGCACATCAAGGGTATGGTAGTCTATGTGGATTAATGTACCCTCTTTCTGGCATATTTCAAGAGTCTACCTCTGGCTTTTTTCACGGTTTTGCCAAATTTGACAGAAAGGTAGAAGTCCAAAAGCTTATTAAGTACATTCATCTTTTGTGAAAGCACAAAGGCTGATTAGAGACGAGATTCAGTTAGGTGGTCTACCTTGGGGAAAGGTTAATCTCAGTTTTTGGCAGACATCATAGCATCCACACAGGACAGAGTCATTTCAAATGCTCCAACAACAGATAAAACTTTAATCAAAGTTCTCACCCAGTTCAACCATAACATATTAAGCCATAGTTAACAAGACTACACTATGGCCCTGCTCATCAAAACTCTTAGTTCTTTAATTTTAGAACCAGAGATGTTTGAAGTTTAGAAAATCCCAAAGCCTTTTATATGCTCGGTCTCCTACAAAAAATGAATAAATTCAGGAAAATGGATTGATCAAATAGCTATTAAATAAAATAGCCCCACTACACTTCACAGTCTAGGAAATGCTGGTGAATCAGTTTCTATATATATCTACATATATAAAACCTTAGAGGTTTCTTTCCGCAAAATGCCTTTGCCACAGACAGAGGCCTGTGATTTCTGGACCTTTTATTAGACCCCATTCAGGTACATTAAGGCTCTTATGTTTTGTGAATTCTAGATAATTACTTTAATCATAATTAAATTTCACTCACTGCTTTTATAAGAAGAATTCAGGTATTTGCTACCACATCCCTTAAACGAAATGGTGTCCACATTTCATAATATTAAATAAGGGATTGCTCAAAATTCCCTGATTTCCTTCCTATAATAGCTCTTCTATTGTCACAGAATATACATGGGATGAAATACAATCCTGTTAATGGGATGATCAAGTTAGGCAGCGTCTGAATGAAATTTTAAGTTTCTAGATCCAAATGGGGACTGCTCAGTCAACTTAAATTGACTCTCTAAAGAGTTTAGAAAATGAATAGGAAAATGCAGAGGAAGATTTCATTATCCTACCACACCTCCCTCCTTCTGCAGCAGACCACTGATCCCTTTTTGCTGACATGTATAAATCTAAACCCACTTCATTTGAACCAACTGTCAGTTTTTCACATAAGTATGGAGTCTGTTCATAGCAAAATTGAGAGAGAAATGGGGAAAAGAAGATAAAAGAAGAAAGAAAGGAAGGCAAGCAGGTGTCCCAACACCAGGGACCTTGATTACTTTAACTGCAAAAATAAATAAGAGAAGCTCTTGCTCTCACACAACCCATCACACTTTTTCATTCTCTTTTCCTGATGCTCTCAGAGACTTCTACCTTTAGTTAATTGTCTTTATTGTATGTTTCTTTAAACTGTAATTGGATGATCTTACACATTTTGGGCAACTTCTTTGCCACAGGTAATCCTGGAAAACTCCTGTTTGATGAAACAAAGAGATGCTAAATTACCAAAGGACTGAATACAGATGTGATACTTAGTTCATAGCGGAAATCCTTTTTAAAGAGCAACTATTTTTAAGGCATGCTATGAGAAAATAAGTAAGTTTGTAGGTTCATATTCTTGTATTTTATTTTCTGCCAAAGAAGGTTCTGAATTTACAGAAATTGTTTTTCTGTTTCTATATCTGATATTGTCGGTCTAAGCCTACGCACCTGCTACTCTCAATATTAGAAATTCCAAATTAAAAGGCACCACTTGAACTAATTTCCCCAAATAATTTTTAGGTTTTGCACCTTCTATGAGTGTGCATGTGTGCAACCCTACAGGTAAAGGCACCATCCTGGACAGGTAGGCTCTGGCTGCAGTCAGCTTGGGAAGGTCATTGACACATCTCCAAAAATCAACACCAATGGTGCTAGAGTAACCCCACAGATGATCACAGCATCAAATTATGTAAATCAAACTTCTGATCACAGCCACTGTTTCAGACTTCTCTGAGGACTTTTGAAGTGTTGAGGACATGGTATGCTGGCCTCAAGCAGGAATATTCAAAGAAATTAATTTGGATATCTAAGAGTTAAATTGGAAAAAATGACAGCTGGAAGGCCATCTGCAGCTCTGACCTCATGTCATACTACAAAATTAATTATCTATTATTCATCCTTAATTCTTCTATATCAAGCAACTGCATCTCTTGTTTTCCCTTTCCCTCTCTTTCTTAATCTGTAAGGCTGTCATGAGCAGGTTATGAGAAGTTAAAGCATTTTTCCCCCCACAAAGATCCTGTGGTAGCAGATAGCATCTGTAATGCTTTCATTTCACCTACTACTCTGCCATCAGCTTTGGGACTTAGATCTCTGTCTCTACTTTTATACAAGGACCACTCATTCTTCTCCCCACTGTCACCACAAATATGTGTATATATACATATCGTAAGTTCTGCAACTCAACAAAATCAATAACAAAACCTGGAAAAGCAGGAAACACACAGGAGCATCTAGCATCTAGTTTTAGCATCTAAAACTAAATCAAAAGTAACTATTTTCTGGCAAGAAGTTTAATGTATTAAAATAGTGCAATTCCACATGATACTTCCATTCTTTTCATAAGTCTGAAATGGACAAATAGAAGGTTTGTTTCTGCCTTCCAGAAGTTGTTTTACTTCAATAATTTTGTTCCTCTTGATGCATAACATTGATCAATAACCAAGATATTAAACCTAATGTTAAGTTTTATAATGAACTTATATTAAATGCAAAAGGTGCAACAAATACACAGCATTTTACATTGTTATATCCATTATCTTATTCCTACAGACTCAGTGGTATTAGGATTACTTTAATACAAAAATTACAGGTTCTTGCCCTCCACCCCCTCACACTGCCTCTGTGATAGAATGATTCTTTATTTTTTATCAGGTTAGCAGTGAACAATGATTTCAGTAAGAATAAAATGTTGATGAAGCAAATTAATTGAAGGGCTGAGGCTAATCTTGGTGTCTCATCGTATTATATTTTAGTGGTGTCAGTCTCATTTCAATTTCTTAATTGTCTAAAATCTATTTATTCACATGTATGGAAAGGAATGAATTAGAATGATGGGAAATTCACTGATTGTAGAAGCAAAGAATTAATAATGTTGGGTAAGCAAAAGCAACAGCACCGTGTAAACTCTCTCACCATGCTGTCACCTGCACATGGCACAGTCTGCTAAATGGTGAATCTTGAAAATCTCCTAACACTGGGATCCCACTCCTTTGGAGGTAGCAAAGGAGCTTTTGCACAAATAACTAAGATTCTAGCTCAGTTGCACAGCTGAATGTTTGGCATTGCATTAACCTTTTTTATTGTTTTATGGAGTTTTTTAATTAATTAACCAGAATTCAAAAAAAGCAGTTACATCTGATACGCTCGACAATCCATAAAGCTACAACTGCTTCAAGAGCAACCCTTTCTAATTGAAATCGTGATTTCATATAAAACACACTCTCCAAGCTGAGATGTGCATATTTTTAATTGGATTGGAAAATCAGATCTGAAAAATGGAGTGAAAAAAAATATTTGTGAATGTATTTCATTTCTGTTATTTAAGACAGGGGGAGGTACAGCATACAGATTTTGTACACCATCAAAAGAAACATTTACTCAAGACTTGTGTTTCATTTGAATAAATCCATTTAAAATGGAATCAAATTACAGAGTCATCAAATAAAATACCTTACTAAAGAAGTGATAAATTGCTTGAGCAAGTTAGGATGATCTAAGGGGGCAGAGGGAACCCAAACTCAACTTTCAAGCTTTGAGTCTGCACAACTTTTCTGTCCCTGAGCCTGAGCAAGTCCTAATACCAAGAGAGCATGCAAAAGGATCATCTGGGTTTCTGAATCCGATTCCATTCTGTCTCAAGCAAATGCATTGAACAGTCCTTTTTATAAACTGCTCAGATACACTCTTGAATCTTGCTTTGTTTTCCTTCCCTTCCTGTGCATAAGTTAAACTAAACTGGACAGAATTCAGGGGCTTACTTCCCTGTTCAGCAATACATTACACTGCCTAGAATATCACTTCCTAACATAACTGTATTTTGTTAAGCACTTGATTAGACTGAACACAATGTAAACTCAAAGCTGATAACAGATAACAAAAGGTATCCACTAAGCATTATTTCCCTTTGTTTATGTTCTCTCTTTCCCTTCTTTCACTTTTCATTTGCCCTGTTTTCTTACGTGTAAACTGTAATTGGACTAGGTGAAAAAAAGCATTTGAACACTATATATTCTACCATTTAAGCCTGTACATATTTTTTTCTTACACAAGGTATTCTATGTCTGTATAACAACTGAAATAACAAATGAGCAGAACAAGTTATTTAGAAGGAAACAGAAAGTGATTCTCTAGCCAGTACAGAAGTCCTTGAATGCCTTTCACCACTCCTCCTGAGAGGCACCTGATGTGTAGGTAGCCCAGAGGGGTTTGTCACAAGCTTTCAGTGCCTGTGGCAAGTGTACATATGGGAACTGATGCTCTTCCATCACTAACACATTTCCTGAACACATCCAAATGTCCTCTTCCAAAAAACTGTCTCCTTTGAAATTATCACAGAAAGACAAAGAAAAATCAGACAACCCCAGTTAAACAGACCTTAGTTAACAAAACTTACAATTTCATGGACATTATTGTGAAAAACTGGCCATTATCATTGCGCTCTCTTGGAAAAGTCATTCTACATCTCAATTGCACTTTTGCCATCACATGAAATCCTCCTCTCCCCAGCCTACCTAGAGTTTAGCTTCTACCAAGGTCCACATAGGAAGAAAAGCATCCTCAAAGCTTCATGGCTTTAAAAGCCTCTGTACAGTCATCACTGCCAGCTCATGTACATCTGATTAATTAAAATATCAAAACAATTAAGGGATTTAACAACGAAATGCACATTAACTGCAATAAAAAGTTCACAACTAAGTCTGTAAAAACTTATGCCACGAATACCATTCTGTAGGTTACCTTTTAATTATTAAACCAAATTCTTTGCACTTAACTGGAGAGAAAAAAAAAAAAAAAAAGCAACACATATTTTCCATGCATTTTAGCAACAGAAAGAATATATTCAGGTTGGCTCTAACATTTCACTTCTGTGAAAGGGGCATTATAGTTTACAAAGCTAATGATTCTGTGAAAAATAATCAAAAATATTAACTAATCAAAATATTTTAATCAAAGGTTATAAATATTTCTACCGCCTGAATAAGCTTTGAAATTATTTAATCCATAAAATATTACAATATATTGGAATTAATTATGAGGTTTGTCAATTTTTATAAATTGAGTGGCATGACTACCTGCACGTTGTTAAGTGCATTACCTTATTAGGTAAAATACTTATAATTCTGCAACTCAATTTACTGGTCCTAGCCAATGTTGTAATGCATCTCACAGCAAATCCAACACACCAGCAGAATGGATGACAAGGCAGGTGGCAGAGTGCATGCAGATGTACTGCTTCATCTGGCTCCTGTCTGAACACAGCGGCAAAAAGGGGCTCAGTTTGTGCTTTATTGCCCTAATCCATGGGAACTCTGCAAAGTCACCAAAGACCTGGGCAGGCTCTGCTGAGTTATACAGCTTTCTATTCTACCACAAAAGCACAGTTTCATGGTACTCATACCAAACTTCAGCTTAAACTTTTATAAACTGAAGGTTGCTGGGACTACAAAATATCATCCTCTCTCATCGTTTTGCAGCCCAAGATGTTCCAGGATTCGCATGCTGAATCAAAGGAAGGGGTCCATGCAGAAGATAAACAGACATACACCCACCCATCCTCAAGGGAAAATAGGTTAAAAGGAAAATAGGAATCACCACAAAATATAAAGAACTTCATCGTAAGTTTAGTTCAGACTTTTTGTTCCCATTTTTAAAAGATCTTGACTTGGTACTCCTGCAAACAGGTGTGGTTGATCTTACCTTAGAAAGCATTAACATCCTTGGAATTAATAACATCATACAGTTCTCATGGATCACTTAATGACAGTTAAAGATTTCCAGCATAAATGTTTTTGCAGGAATCATGAAGGTGCTGAGATATTTTTATTTTTCTTAGCCCTCCATCCCTCCCCTAACATCTACAGATTACACAGATGCATGCATTTCAATGGACTCAGTCCTCAGTTTTGAAATCTACAACCCTCCTGTTCTTGTGTTTGCAAGGGGGTTGAAAATTTGCTCCTCTCTCTATGACAACTCAACCACAGCACTTCAGGAAGCATCCCAAGGAGAAGATGACTTATGAAGGCATGTGAAGGGCAATTGCACTCCTGTATTGTAGAGTATACTCCGCATGGAGGTGGCAGGAAAATTTTGGGATGCGTACAGACACAGCAACACAGAGATTTATCTGCATGACACCTGTGCTACTCAAGGGTACTGTTTTGTAACTCATTCTCTTGATTAATTGTCTAGTCAAAATATCCTGCTTTTATGAAGAATATTAAAGACAGACTGGCATTTTTGTTAGAATGTCAGCATTTTGAACAATTAGTTCTCTTTCAGTTTCTTCTAGAAAGCGATGAATAGTCTCTAATCATTATGTATTTAAGAAAGTAGAGGAATAAACAACTCTGTTGTCATCATACAAAACTCTGTCCTTGAGAGGACCTAAGAAACAGTTTTCTGGCAAGAGAAAAAATTATCTTTATCATAAGTTGTGAGTTTTCACAATATGCATATTTCTGCCATCCCAGTTTAAAGTGATGGTATCACAGCTTGCAATTTGCATAAAAATCATGCATTTATAACAGAAAAAAAATCAATGCAGGAGTCTTTCCAAATATTAGTGAAGCATACACATATGCCTGTTTTTTTCCTGAAACAAATAAAAGCAATTCTTTGAAATACTATTCTTTGAACAGAATTCTCTGGAACCCCGTGGAAAGTTCATTAGGCAATAGAATTGAGGGAATGACTTGTATCAAAAGGGTTACCCCAGTCTGAACGTCCAAGAGAGAGCTGTTACTGCTAAGCTACCCCACTGCATGTTTAACAGCAAATACATGCTTACTCTGACTCAGGGCACAATATGGGCCCCTGCCCTTCAACAACAGAAAGAAAATAAATAAAATTAAGACAAGAATATCTCTGTGACATTTACAATCAGACATTCTTTGCATTTAATCTTGCAAGAATACGGTCAGCATTACAATATTCAACTCAGTCAACGCTTCTTCATCATTCAGAAGAGCAAATCTCAAGAACCTTGTATTGGCATGGCATATTAAAAATAGCAGCCAGTAAAACACAAACAGTAGAACAAGTAGGGAAAGTCATAAAGAAGTAAAATGAGAAGTGAAAATCCCACTGGTAAAGCCCCGAATACATTAAATTTACCATAATATAAAGGAAGAAAGATAGTGGGCATCTCCTACTATCATCTACCTACTATTGAGGTAGATATATCACAGTACAGCAAATAACAATGAGCATAAAGTCACATATCTATTACATAAACATAGAATGATGATTAGCTGTTTTCTCACTTTGCTTTCTCTTCAGAGAAAAATATTAACAACATTTAGCCTATGAAATGAAGGAAAGATAATTATTGGGTAGCATTAATGTTTGTGATTTTTTTTTCTGATAGATATTACCATTCAGACAAACTTGTTGAAAAATCTTAAAAACAAAGTCTCAGTTGCATTTGTTCATTTTTTCTTTTTAATATCTGAAGGCGTAATTGCAAAGTCATCAGATGAAATATTCATTTTCTGTTTCATTTTACAGCTTTCAAAAATAAAATTATACTGAAATCTGAACAAAATATGCTTCACCTGTTATACAGAAGTTTGCACAAAAATCATAATGTAATTTCCCTCTGTCTCAATTCATAAACTATCAGTTGTCAAGAGTTCTGAAGAAAGAGAAATTCCAAGTTTCATTTAGGACAAATCTAATATTTGAAAGACCATGGGCTATGTGACTGGGTCAGTGGCTACATGTGCAGCTGGACGATAACAAAAATTCAACTTAGCAAAGTTACTAACCTTCACCCTCAAACTACCAGCACCACAGGCTCAGTAGCAGATATGATCCCACACAGTTTAAAGCACCTTGAAGAAAAAAATGCATTCAGGAGGGGCATACAGCTGTACAAGATACATTTATAAAGTAAATTCAAATCTCTCAGCATTCTGCTGTTAGTATTTAGATAGCATGCCACAGTAGTTACTACCAAAAGTGATGTATCAGCTTTACATAAAGAATATTAACATTCACAGTGCAGTTTTAAGAAGACTTTTGGATAAACAGTTAGAAGTTGGGGAGTAGGGAGAGAGAAGGGACTCCTGAGGATCAAAAATAATGAGCGGAAATAATAGAAAGAAACAGTCAAAACTCAGCACTGGAAAAGGCTAATATGTGTTCTACAAATGCCTACTAGGGTTTGATTTGTATAACACAACTCACTTCAAAAGGAGAGGGAGTGTATTATATAGAAAGATTGGAAATTTTGAAAATGGTATAAAATTATTTGAAACAAACAAGAGCAGAGAGAAGAGACAAAATCTTCACAAAGATAGATAAACAAGTATGTCACAGAAAAATATCGACTATTGACAAATACAGTGGAAAACAGGCTGGCAGAAATACCTAGAATTGTTCACCCACATCATTGGATTCTAAATCAGCTGTTGCCATTTGTTAATAAACTTTGAGTGTCAGAACAGATTGCTTTTGGAAATAATTTGCTTGACACCCAGCAGCCAACAGAAAAAGCTTACAATTTGTGAGGATGCATAAAGATTGGGGCTGAGAATAAAAATGAGATTACAGTGACACTACATTAATCAACAGTAAAGCTTTACTTGGAGTGTTCAGTCATGGCTACAGAGCTTAACAGAGATATAAATGAAATAAAGGATCCCGGAAGTGACAATAGAAACCATTAAACTGCAATTACTTCTCATCTTGTAACTCAGAGTTAAGTAAGAAAGCACACTATGAAGAAGGTTAACTGGATTCTCCTGCATATCATTTGTAGCATCCAAACATGAGAACATTTAACAAGTCAGGTTAAAATGGTAACAGAAAGAAATTAGAATGGATATAAATTTTCATGCTTCAGGAAATCTAAGTATCAGCCACTAAATACCTGGAGTTACAGAACACTCCTTGGATAAGTGTTTCTGCCAGTGACTGAGGAAGGTTTTGGTGTCTTTCTGTTCTGTGTATTGAGGCCACCACTGGAGACAAGATATTGACTCACAGTGTCTGGCTCAGTCTGACAGTTCCAGTGCTTCACTGTTTAACTGCAGCTACAGTTCACAAAAGAGCTGATACTAAGAGTATATTGCTAATATCAATCATGAGGCAACGCTCACACAATTTTTAAAACTTACAGTTCTCCAGGTAGAAAGCAAAGCCTTCTTAAAAAATGCTAAGTATTTAAAACTAACAGAAACCATTTCAAGACAAAAAGACACAAAAGAAATTTTCACAGAAAACTCAAGAGACTCAACAATTTTTATCAGGTGTATCTTCTTAACATGAATGACACTGATTCTAGACCACAGAAGACCCTGAGATTGGCTCAGCTGGTGAGAGTATGATGCTAATAACACCAAGGTTGTGAAGGTTCAATCCTTGAATGGGCTATTCACTTAAGAAATGGATTTGATGATCCCCGTGGGCCCCTTCCAACTCAGAATATTCTGAGATAACAGAAACAGTTCTTCCTGACAGGAGCACAACCAAGACTCTAATTCAAATGCTGTGAACCCTTTGACATGTTAACAAAAGAACTGTGTAAATACAGCCCAAGTCCATGGCACCGTGGTCCTTCCTGTCAGTTTTTCTCAAGTGGTACCATTAAATACAGGCTTTCCTTACAAAAGTCTGTGCATGCCAGGAAAGCAAAACCATTAAACGTTTGCAAAGTTCACTCACACAGGCTATGATCAAGGCTATGCCATACTCTGCCTGTTTGATCCCTGATTCATTCACACCACTGCAATACAGAAGGTGCTTGGCTGAATCTTGTGTGAAAACAAGCTCTCTGTAGAGGCAACTGCAACAGAAGTTTATGTTAAAAAAAAAACCGGATAGAGGAACTCAGTTCTTGATAAAGCAGGGGGAAAATCTCACTTATGGCAAAATCTGTAAAACTTCTGGGACTTATTATTAAGAGGTCTTTTAAATTTACTTTTAAACAATTAAGCACAACCACCATGGAAGATAAACTATCAGTTTTTTTCCAATAGTTCTCCTCTGTCTTTCACCACAAAAATCATAATAGAAAAGCAAAGCATGGGTAGCTTTATTCATACTACAAATCCTATTGGGCATCCTTGATAATTATCCTTCTAGTACCCACTTTACAAATACTTTTCCTTAACACAAGAAAATCCACTGGTATTAACTGAGTTAAAATCCCCTTCCTGTTCATAGGACCGTGTGAAATTTGGTCATTAACAACTAGAATGACTAAATTTTGATTTAGACATTTCCTAACTTTGCACAGACACAAAAGTCTATGAGGTCCTTTAGCTACAGGCTCAATGGTAATACATACCAATACACAGAGGAGCAACACTTGAAAAATTCTATTCCTGTCATCTCAATGATCAGATGATACATTAAAACCTATATATTTATCTTTCTTTTTACTTCAGAAATTTTAATAACAGTTTATATGGCCAGAAAAGATCCTTCATAATCACAGAAGTCTCAAGCACAGTATAGATGACAGTTTAAGCAATGATTTCTAAATTTGGCCTTTCCTTTTAGAAAGATTTTACCTAATGATTTAAACTTCAAATAAATATACCACTATCCCTTAATATTTTTAAGATTCATTTTTCACATGTATTATTGAAAAACACACCTTACATCTTATTTGAAATGGTTTCCCTAAAACTACTGAGTTCAGTTTATAAACACTAAGACTTTCCAGTCTGCAAAGAAGAAAGTGATCCTCATTTCAAACAATAGGTTTCTTCATGAAACAGTATTGGGCATCACATGCTATATTTCACCAAAAGTATTTTTATTGGATCTGATTTTTAATCTAGTAAGACTGTTTGCTTAAAATTAGCATCATCACATTTATAATTTTGTTTGTATTTATACATTTTAAAAACTTGAATTAGATATCATGACTAAGTTAAGAGGTTTGAAATGGCTACAAACAAGTCATAGCACTAAAAACACTAATGAAATAAACTTTCCTGGACATCTCTATTATTCTTTAAATTTGTGTTCACAACCAATGCAAACATCTGGTGTTCATATGAAGCAAAAGGAAGAAAAAAGTCCTACTACAGAGACTTCTGTAGTACTTATGGTACTACAGCTGGTGAGCTTCCTATAGGAGATTTAAAAAGTGCCTTAACTAATTGGCTGAAGAAGAAGCGTCTCAAGAGTATTAAAGTCTCTCCTCCTACAATTACTGGAGGGTCAGAGAGCAGACACAGAAAGAATGCTTACTGCTCCAAGATATCTCCATAAAACTATAGGAAAAAAATAATTATAGCTAAAGAATATCATATTGGTTAGCACTACTGAGAGAAATTAAAATATTCCTTCATTTTAAATCCCTAGAAATTATACTGTTCTTTATCAGGTACTAATTGGTACAAATATTAAAAACTGCTGGAATAATTTTAAACCTTTTGCAATATTAATACACTTACCATCTGATTTTGTAATTTTTCAACATTACTTTGAAGCTTCTGTAGCCAATTATATAGTGTTATTATTAATTACAGCTTGCAGCCTGAAATACAGTGCTATCAATAGAGTTTTATCTGCATAAATATGAAAATAAAACTTAAAATTGAATTAAACTGTTTACCCTTAGCGAGGGTATGTTAGAATATTATTAGTTATGAAAATTAATTTGTTATGCCTGAAAACAGACTTTAAAGTAGAAATATCTCTGGGGAAAAGGGTACATTTTATGTATTGTACTTCTTTCATCTTCATGTTGCAAGATTTTTTAATCTTCTATTAAGCACTATCTTGGGGGTGTGGGAGAAGTCCATTCATCTTACTTCACAAAATTCAAAAAGCTTTAGCTTTATATCAAACATATGCAGAGATTACTGCAGGAAATGTGAACTACTCTTAACAGCAATCCATCTTATTTATAAATTATCAATCACAGTTTAAGTGGAAAGGAAATGTTACACCCTTTAAGTTTTATTTTGCTGCTCAAAGCCCCCTTCCCCTTTCTCAACAGACTTCCACTTTCTCCACTGAAAATTTGAAGTCCAAAATTTGTGAAAGGTAATTCTGCCTCTCTGGAGACATTCAAAACCCACCTGCTCTAGGAGACGTTGCTTTGGAAGGGGGTTGGACTAGAGATCCTCAGAATCACTTCTAACCCTAACTATTCTGTGATCCTTCTGTGAAAAAGTAATCCAATAATTTGGATAAAAGCAGAGGTACAATGCACAACTGTAAACACTCTGGAAGAACTAACAAGGGACAAACATGATTTAAGAACCATGTCAAATAAATGCCACAGACCATTCCCTATGTGAACAAAATATAGCTACCTGTGTTGAAGTCTGAAACAAACTAAGCATTCAGCACATGCACTCATTATCATTAATATATAGGTTTCATTGTCACTGTAATGATACAATATCATGAAATGGTAATTGTAGTCCTTCCTCAGAAAAATGCTGTTAACTGCAATGTACCAGTATAAAAGGAGTAGGTAAAACTACAGAACCTTGTTCCTGAAAACAAGTATTCAAGGTCACACCCTGATATTAAGTGCATCATTCTCTTCTGGAATAAAGCTGCTATAAAAGTGTTATTTTGACCAGTCAAAGATTTTAAAAATGCCATTTGTTTAAATGCTCTTTGCTGTCCTCTTTACACCTCTGTCAAGACATGCAAAATCAACTTACAAGCAAAAAGAGGCAACCAGTGCTGAAGCTTCTCACTTAATGATCAGCTCCACTACCTGCCTTTATCATTTCTACCTCTTTGAAGAGTTTCCTAAGGGTTTCACGGCCAGTACCTATGAGCAGTTGACCAATAGTGGTGAATAGAATCTGTCATGTAGCATTTCATATATTATTTGTAGATTTGTTACATTTTCCAGTACAAACATCACACTGAGCAAGTATTCTGAAATCAAAGAGATTTGTCTGAATCATGTGCTTTTGTATTTTGGAGGGAAAAAAAAAAAGGGAAAAGCATCTCATGATTTTCTCTCTAATGGTAAATTCATTTGGTTTCTAAAAGTAGGCAAAATAAATCATTAAAAGAAAGTTGGATCAGAAAATTTCCAACATTTATTTGGTCAAAGATAACAAACAGAAACTAAATAGAAGACTAATATTTAGCACAACAGTTTAATGAAAGCTTGGTAAAATGTGCTTCCTTTTTTCCCCATTTTAATTTGTATCAGCGAGTCAAATTTCAGTTTAATGCTTAAACTCTTAAGCAATGAATATGAATTCATTCCTTTGGTCAATGTACCAGAATGACTTGATCATGATGTCAAAATAATTACAGCAGTATCATTAACTTATTAATGGGAGTAGAAAATTCTATAAATTTAATCACTGTCTTTAAACAATGCATGGAAGAATGAGTTGGATTTATCTCCTTCCAATTGTGGTCATGCAAAATATTTAATTTCCAGTTCTGCTTTGTCCCAGACAAGATCTTTGTCATTAAAATGAGAGCAGATTTTGATATGTAATACATTTGGTGACATGTCAGGGTGGCACCACTTTGACCTCTTCAGTATTCCACATTTCATTTGGGAGCCTGTTTCTTCCTTTTGCTTCTATTACTGATCAAGAAATAGAAGTTGAACACAGGGCCAATCAAACTGGAAATTAGAAACAAAGGGTCAAAATTATTTCAAATTAGTACATTAAATTAATCTGTCTATTAAAATTAGGTAAAACCCTAGCCCATTTTCTACTCTCCTTTAAAAAACAATACAAATAATAAAACAAAGAAACAAGCTTTCCTATTTGTATTGTCAAATCTATATCACATGTCATCTCATGTACTGATTTTTTTTTTTTTTCAGAAATTAATATATTGGTATTTTTCACATCCTTTCCTCATTTTTTTTTTTGCTTTTCATTATGCTGATCACATTCATTTTGCTTCCAGTTGTTGGCTACTTATCTTTAGCAGGGCATAAAGTACTCAGCAAGTTGAGCTATCCTGTATGTTTGTATACCAGCTGCACAAGAGGCACAGTGTCCCCCAGTTAGGTTTTCTTAACACCCGGTTTATTAACACAGACCTGGCAAGTTTTGCTGTTGTGTGCAGTCTCATACTATGTGATGATTTTTGTAAACCTACGTAGACTCTATAGTCTCAGACCTCATAGTTAGATGCTATTCAGTTTCCATTTTAAAAGCATTTCCAGCCCTATGGCTCAGATGAAAAGTCTGAAGACAGTGGATAATAGGATCAGGCTGGAAGGGACATTAAGAAATCATCCATTCCACCTCCCAGCCCCAAGCAAGAGCTAAGTACACTTACATAACCACTGGGCAGGTGTTTGTCTAATGCATTCTTGTGGATCCCTATCAATGGAGGTTCCAAAATGTCCCCAGGCAAGCTGGTATAATACTTAATGTCTTAAACATTAAAAGGGGCTTTCTCCAAACCTAGACAGAATCATCCTAGAGATTAATTCCATTATTTCTGTTTACATACACTGTATTTGGATGAACAAGTGGTCCTCTACCTTTCTGCAAAAGCCTATTTGAAAACACTGTTTTCTACCACCTCTTCTTAGTCAGGTGAAACAAGCCTCCCTGCTCAGCTTTTCTTCACAAACCACCTTTTTGAGATTTGTCTTTGTTCTTGCTTGCTTGAGGAGTTTCACCTTTTCTGAAGTGAGGCACAAAACCTGCACTGAGTCAAAATGATGTTCCACAACTGACAGACAAATTGGAGGATTACTCAATTTTTTTTACAGATGGTATGTCCACCTGCACGATCCATTAAAACATCAGGAATATAGATTATAATTTACTATCATCCCTGCATCATTTTTTAAAATAGTATTTTCTGACCAGTCTGTCTGAATTCCTCATTGTACAGACCCTTCTTGCAGAAGCCAAATGCCTCATTGGTGTCTTAAATTTGTCCTTTTCCAGACAGTGTTTTCCGATTTGGACTCTAAGAATTTCTTCTAGATACTCTCCTAGTCCTAGTCTTAGTTCTTCTGACATTAAAGTAACCTCCAGATTTTACAGTAATTTTCATTCCAAGTCCATCTAGGTTAAGCACGAAAATACTGGCTAGTACCTGATCCAGCTTAAACAACTGCCAAATAACACACAACACATTCTTAAATTTAAACAGAAATCATTGCTAATTACTCTCTGAGAAAAGCTTTCTAAACAGGTCTGCATCCAGCCTATTTACACCTAGATCACAATTGCCAAATTTGCTCAGGAGAATACTGTATGTGACAATTGAGATAACACTATAAAATTTGAGAGATGTGACACATCAAGTGCTTTTTCTCCAGGTATAAGCTGTTATCCTGTCAAAGAAAATTATTAGATGGATTTGATACTATTTGTTCTTGACAATTCTGCACTGGTTATCAATCATGTCCCTGTGGTTACATATGATTTACCTGATTGTTCACCTAAGTATTTTTCTAGGAAATAAAAATTACTTGTCTGCCTCCCTCTGTTTTGCTTCTTCAGAACCATTAGAGTCCCTGATACCCACAATAGTTGGTAAGTTACTGTGAGCACAGAAGTTGCCAAAAATCAAGTGCCTTAATAGAAAACATAAATCACAAGGGGGAAAAAAATCAAACCACTAATCACGACTGCTCGGTGTTACACAGATCTTGTAATGCTTAGGACACCTATTCATGATTTTAACTGCTTTGGATTTACAATCCTGTTAATATTTATTTAATTTATCTTATTCACGTTAATTATCTATCAAATTATAATGGTCTTTTTTATTCCAGGATCAATGAAGATCCAACTGACACAAACTCAAGTAATTGTGTTTATAAGGCAATTACAGTTTTTGCTTTCACCCATCTGAAGTTCTCTTACATTCCTGGAAATGGGAAACAGTAAAAAGTCCTGCATTTTATTTGTTTGCTTTCAGAACTCAGAACTAGCTGTGTTGCAGATGGTTTCAAGAAAAAATGATTTTTCAACCAATGAATGCAGTGAGTGTCTGGGGAAGCCAATCTACTTGCCATAGGTGAACAGTTTCTTTTAGATATGAACTGTGACAGAATTATACATGCCTTTGCTAACTCCAGAACAAAGCAACGTACAGTGGACAGCTTTGGCTCTCCCATGAAGACACCTAGAGGCTGACAGCAATGATCAGAAGCTAGAAACATTTACCAGTTAAATGAGGGAGCACATTACATACACTGGTTCCCTAATGTGAAGAGTGGCTGTAGTTTCGTTCTACAACCAGGTTCTTGCCAGTAATCACTTACCTTTATGGTTCAAGCATAAGTACCTGAAACACACATGTGCCTTCTTATATGATAGAGATGCTCTCTATATTCACATGCAGTTAGTGAAAATGGGAGTTATTATCATATTTTCTCACTCAAGATGATTCAAAAGAACTGGAGTTTATATGTACATGCCCTGAAAGTCAAATCTAGTGGATTAACCCAGGCTTCCTGAGGAAGGACAGGAAAATTGTTTTTGGGGGTGGGGAGCTGTTTGTCATTTAACACTGTACTTGGTGAAAGACCAATTCCACCCTCTTTCAAACCACCTGCTACTCATCATCTTATTCCTTGGTGTCCAAAACCTACTGCTCCTGAGAAACAGCCATTTTTTTTCAGGGCAGGAAAAAACTGTGAAGTGTCAAAAAAAAAAAAAATTAAAATAATCAAAGGGATTTAAATATACTTCTTATAGTGCCTGAATTTGTACAGCACATTTTATTATGAAGGAAAAATGGCAACGTCTTTTACTTCAGAGTGGAAGAATTTTGTTGTTTTTAAAATTCATCAAAATTAAAACCTCTAGGTTTATCTGTGCTGAAACATGGAAAAAGCTCCCACTGGACCATCATTTTCCTAAGATGAATCAAAAATTGCATTTCCTCAAATCTGGCTGTAGTTCAGCATCTCGTTGCTTTTTGCACCTAAGTCATCAAGAAGCTGCCCCTTTTCAAAAGGGTTGAGATATACATTTTTTGCCTCTCTTCTTAAATTGCTGCCAGAATTGGCACCTTGGCAGACATGCAAGAAGCAAAATCACCCCCTTGAGTGCAGGCAGCACACCCACGGGTGTTCTGATCACGCTGCACACACCTAACCAGAACTCAGGCATGCTCTGCAACTCGGCAGCTATAAACACCAGACCTGACAAACACACACTCACCAATTTCTCTGGAGATCTGGGTGAAGGCCTCCACACCACTCTCTCCATAGTTGCCTTCAGAAGCCAGTGTTGAGACATAGTTCCACCCAAGGGCTGTCACGATGTCCACCATGGCCTGTGCTTGGTAGGAGTCTGGCGGGACCACCCGAGAGAAGTAGTCATACCTGGTGTTATCGCTCAGCTCTGGAGCTGTGGATGCATAGCTGATTTGAGGTATCTGCAAACAGAACAACAAGTCATGCAAGCCAATCTAACACCATTTTACACTACAAACATGTACGTTTGAAAGGCTTGTAATAGATTATACGCAGACATTGTGCAGAACCAAATAGCTTGTTTTAATTAAATCAGCTGATCAGAAAGCGTCTCGGATTTTGTACAATGTCAGTCAAGCCTTATTGTGTAACCCTCTCACCAAGAAATAATGCATTCAGCTTTGCTCCAGATGTCATGATTCTTGACATGTAAATGTAACAACTTTTTCGGGTTTTTTTATTCTCGCCCTAATAGAAAGAAGTTAAGTAAAAAAAATAGGGGGTAAAAGAAAGAATTCTTATTATTACTACAGAAAATGAAAAGGTCACTTATGAATACTGTGATTCTTTAAATTTGACAAGTAAAATGTGAATTATTTCCATTTATTTGTTTTATTTATGTACATGAAAATGTGTGTTCCCGTTTTATGACTATTTTTCAAGCTTTCTGTGCCACAGGTTTTTCATTTTCCAGTTTTAATAGTTCATTGTGCATGATTTAAGAACATGAAGGCTATGTATTAAAAAGCAAAAGCTATCTGAAAAAAACCCACACCTAAAAAAATTACCTGTATATGATATCCATATACAGAAGGAGAAGGGTTACAAGGATGGTGAATTTTGTAGAAAACACCTCAATATTCTTAGTAGAGAAAAAACTAAGTAACTGGAACACATTTTAAAATACATTATTATTATTATTCTATTAGGAAAATACAAAGGGTGGTTTCTGTTAATTCTTGTCTTATACAGATAGTTCAGCAATGTCCAGAAGAGACATTGAAGCAATATTCACCTATTTTGAAAAATATTTTTGGTGCAAGAAAATTTAATTAACATTTATGCTAACTTAAAAGGGGAATTATTTTCTTATTTAAAATGGTAAAAACTGATTAAACAGTCATTAGCTTGAAATAAAAGATACTCCAGATATTGCGTTGCATTGTGATCTATATTAAGAGGTGCTTAATTCATGTCACAAAACATAACAGTCTCCAAGAAAGCAATCCGAATGGAGTTCCTGAGTTGATTCTGTTGAGAGCCAAATGGAGGAGCACCAGGCAAGAGATGTTCTGGTAAATACTCTGTCAGATTAGATGTTCAAACAGAAGGTTTCAGTGCAACTGTTATGTCCTCTTCCTCATCAGTACAAACTAAAAAAGGGATTTGGGGCAAATGTAAGCAATTCAAAGGGTCTGGTCATCAACCAAACCTGCACAGATAGTGCAGATATATTCGTACACCCTGAATAAAGAGTTAATTGCCTAAGGGTTGGCACAATCATTTCTCAGTCAGGAACTAACCAAATAAACTCTTATGTATCTTGGCTGTGTTCTTCTTTAACAAATTTTCTGCACATGGGAAAGCCTCAAATAAAAATCTGAAATGTTGTTATAATAACAACCAAAGAGAACAGAAAAGAAAAGGAGAGGGAGGATCACAGAAGAAGTTAGAGCTTATATTTCATGGAAATCAGTATTACTAACAAAGAAAAAATACATCAAGTAAAACTTAAAGATTAATTGTTCTTACAAAACTTGCCTTGTATAAATTCTATTTCTTTCAGAAAATGTTTGAAACATCTTTACCTCTTTACAGACAAAATATTTTTGGCCTGCAATAATACGATTATGCATATTTAGAGCACATATCACTGTCTTTCTAAACTTGTTCTATTACTCTCTAAAACAGTCTGTGTTTTTTACAGATGTTAAAACAATAAAGACAACCTTTGTGATTTTACTCATTTTGCTCTTTGGTGTTCCATTTCACAAATATTATGTCATTGTTCCTTGGCTGAAAGTTATTTCATCAATAATGTCAACACAATCAACATCAGTAAGAAATCTTTTAGACTGATACTTTGGCAGTGAAAATCTTGAAGCCTAGAGCACAGACTTATATCCATTAACTCTCTCAATTTGTTTCTATTCAGGCATAAGATGAATAACAAATCCTAGATGCATGTTTGTAGGAGAATTGTTGGTTCAACCACAGCAATGAGACATTTCAGATCAAAAATGGTATTTTATGTGCTATGAATATCACTTTTTTAGAGCTCTGGAAAATGCAGAAAAGAGATGTTCCTTTCCCACTTTTCAGTTTGCAGTTGAACTTCTTCCCTAGAGTTATTTCTAATAACAGTGGAAGAAAACAGAAGACAAATACAACACAAACACAGTACTCAGAAATCACTGGGCACACTAGTAAGCTTAAATCATCCCTGTTTATAACATCTGCCAGCTTTTCACTAGCAGGAAAGAACATTATGCCATGTGAAAGTAGGGAGAAAGACACTCTCTGCATAGCAAACTAACCTTAAGTTTGGAGAAAAAAATGCTTATTGTAATGAAATATATGATTGTTTTCCTCATTTCTTTTTCCATATGTCCCTCATGGTTATAAACAACACCATGTTCAAGAATTTTCTCCCAAAGGTTGCAGAACTCCCAACCAGAAATGCTTCATGGACTTCTTTTTTTGAAAGCAGTTTATGCAAAAGTAAATAATCACTTCCTTCCTTTTGCCTGCTTTTAAATGTACAATTTTATACAGGGGAGCTCTCAAAAATATCTTTAAAATTTGAGAATTTGCTCCATTTACATAGGGAGTGAAAAGACTCAGAATAAGACTTAAAGACATTTTTTGGCATGAGGTCAAATTCTTTGGATTTAGTAGTTCAATAATCCATGAATGAAAAATATATACATTAAAATGTAACAACTCTAGTTATGGACTGTAGGTTTAATAAAGCATTTTACATTTCCCCAAGTACATTTTACAAGATGGAGCATAACGCTGCCTAAGCAAGTGAACTGTTATGCTCTATCAATTCAGTAATGTGTGTTTTTCTAAATACAGACTGTATTTCTAGTTTAAGTTTCACTGGTCTCTTGAGACATAAATTTGCATTTTGAAGGAAACCTGTAAAGAAGCAGCTTTATTTCTCATTCTAGATTTCTCAATCTAGTTTTTCAAAATTAAATACAATACCTGTAACATTTACATTGTATTTAAGTGGTATATATCACCGTTAATGGTGTATTTCCTTCTCTTTTGGGGAAAAAATTGATTATATAACCACATTTGAATTGGTTCATGCACAACATCTGTCACATTCACTGACAATGCTAAAAGCATTCATGTTTGACTGTTCATTTATATGATTTTTCTATTTATTCCTACCCTATGGTTTGGCCACTGTCTCCCTATAACCTATAACCTGCTGATAAACTAAATTTCTAGTGGGTGACAGACTTGAAGTCTTTGAAATTATTTTATAGATTATTGATCATTATATATTTATTATATATTTTATTATACATAATTTTTTATTATATAGATTATTGATTCATAGAAGCCTTGTTTTTACTATTTTTAAACCTTAAGCTCTCTATTAAATGTTGAAAACCAAAAAAATTTACTGTGATGTTTTAAAAAGAATATCCAGTTTTAGTTTTGTACTGCTCTTAACTCTGGTACTTAGTGAACTACTGCTGAAACTATTAATGATCCCTCAGTCCTTTAATCTAAGTCAGTGGTGGCTTCATTTCATTCTGTTGCTCAGTCACTGGCATCAGAAAACTATCCAGCATGCTTAAAAATAAAACAATTTGGAGAAAAACAAACAAACAAAACCCCCAAAACTAAACCCAAACACACACACTGATATCTAAGCAGAACACCTAATCCTTGAAGATTCATTCAAGGCAAAATCAGCAGCCCAGAAGAGTCTGTTTTTCATGCATCTATCTGTACACATCTCCTAGCTCATTTAAAATCTGTCTCTAAAGATCCCCCCTGCCCAGAGCATTAGAGAAGATGGAGCAGGTACTTCCAGAAGTGACCATCCACAAGCACGACTGTGGCAGCTCTTCAAAGGAGGGATGACATCAGTACAAAACAAGCACCAAGTGTTCCTACAACACAGATTTGTACTCCCTTGTGGAGGAAGTGTGGACATCTCCAGAGTGTCAAAGGCAGCTAATGGAACCTTGCATTTATTTCAGCCAAGTAGTAAACCACTTTCAGCTCCTCAAACAATGAAAACAAAAGCCACCCTCTTCTCCTGAATTCAGGACTACTCATAGAGGAACATTCCTGATTGGGGGGTCCAGTGCTGGGGTCCAAACCCTAAAACACAGAAGAGTTGCACTGAGGATGACAGAGGAAACAACATGACCTAGTTGTGCCATTCCAGGGGAGGGTCTTCACCAAAGCAGGCAGTTTTTAGCATGCTTTCTTTTGAATTACATGCTCTCCAAGTTTAAGGCAAAATTTCACTAGAACCCTTTTACTGAGCTTTCAAATCCACTTGCATGCTACATTTGACAATGTAATGCATCAGCTGGCCATTTCATATGCCATCTTCCTTTACAAAGTCTTCCAGCTGAAAGCATGATTTGGGAACAAAATAGCAGGCAGTGAAATGAGCAAAGCTCATAAGGAAAAGAACTTGAGAACAGAATCACTATCAATTTTAAAAATTAGACATTATGAGTTACGCTCATAGCAGTAACTATGTTGTACAGTCACCCAGAGTAATGGGCTTAAATCACTCACATCTTCAGTTTCACTACCCACTCAGTCCTATCGCTACTAACTTTAATATATCAACTAGAATTTTATTTCTCTTTTCCATTCTCTCATCACTGAGCCGTCTTTTTTTATTTTTGAGGAATATTAGCAATAGCACATTAAAAATATTAATAATTGCAACTAAAAAATTGAAGTCAATAAACTTTAGGTTAAGTTACACTCAATATCAACTGGCATTTTACCACCAACTAATACAGCTTACAAAGGACTCGGAAGTACTCGGAATAAAATTTGACTGTGGAAACATGTTTTCGACTTGATGATTTTTTGAATTTTAAATGTCTATCATTAATCATTAATGGCCGTATCTCTTCAAGATTTTTATTCCCTCTTCTGTACAGCAAGAAAGAGTTCTTTCTGAGTACAAAAATTGCACAGCAGTGAAAGGAATCCTCAGAGCCTAGATATTGAAGAGTTGCAGGAGGAGAGCCGAGGTCACCATACTTAGGCTATTAGTGACATTTTTAAATTGCCATCAGCCAGAGTACCATCTTAGTTTGCTTTTGCTTCTGAAAAATGTCAGCCTGCAACACAGTAATGCCAAAGTCATTCAGGAAGGACATTCATGATTCAAAAGAGTTTGATAAAGCTTAATAACATCCTACTGTATACCAAACAATACCAAAAATGTCTTGTATTATTACTAACTATAGGAGAAGGTAAAATACGCTGTGGAACATTTCTCTCCACTGACTATAAAGGGAATCTGGGAGATTAATTCAACTGTTCCACACACTATGCAGAACAATAGTGTAAACAGCTACATGTCTTCCACTGAATCTCACAATCCCACTCATTTTGGCTGCACATGATTGTTGTGACGCCTAACATTCAACTTCCTCCCTTGATGTCTTCATCCTTCCCTCCAAACACTGGAGAGGTCACCCTTGCCATCATTAGATACCTCACTTCATCCATTTCAGAATAAACCAATATTAAATCACCCTGTGGAGACCTAACACGTTAAGACTCAGTAATGCCTTTGGAGATGTGAGATGGCTCATCCAATGCTCAGAGCAGCTGAGCAGGGTGATGCCTTGATAGCTCCACCAGCTACAAATCAACTCTGCTAGAGCTGATGTTATGGAAAAGTTTCAACATATGAAGTTTTCTGAATCAGTCTTGTTCCATGGATTTTAATGTGAGTAGGAGTGATCCATAACAATATATTTTCCCAGTAGATAAATTCATGTATTCATTTATATTTATAAATTCGAGCAATTCTATACTTATTTCGATTAATACATTCTCCCTGGATGTTAAGGACCCTCAATGACAATATTTACCATGTGGCAAGGAATGCATTTTGTTCAGGAATTACCACTGATTTCTATCTTCCCCACCACCACCAGAAAATATGTTGATATTAACTTGAGCAAAAGCAAGAAAACATAGTATGTTTTTCACCCAGATGAATACAATTTAAAATGCCTTTAGTTCAAAAATGTTTAGTAGAATTTTAAAAGCTTTAGAAACAGAAAGAAGAAAAGTATAATCAGAAAACTGTCATTAGCTGATTTCACTTGGTAGGTAGGATTTTTTTAAACCCATTTGAATTATTCCAAGTCATTCTATTTGCAGGAAATATCATAGCAGTTCCTGTCATAATTCATACACCTAATGATGAGGAGGTAATGGATAGGTTGCTTGAAATATTTTGGAAGATCCACATACACTTGTACAGGTTTTGTGCAAAGATATGGGGTTTTGTGATAAAGTGCAACATAGCTAATTTTTGCCCCAAATACAGAAAAAAAAAAAAAGGGATCTATCAACCTAAATGCTTCTGAGCTGAAAGAGGTAGATTATTTTACTTTTTTTCTTTCTATTTGTCTTTCACTGAGTTTACTTCTGCTGCCAGTTGCTTTCTGAAGACATATTCCTGAACAGAATATAACTTCAATGATCAGCACTGATATTTTCATGAAAGCACATAAATGAGAATCAATGCACTCCATTTTTTGCCAACAACATTATTTCTACAACCATCATAAGTTGGTCTGGTATGTGAAAAACTGCAGAGACAGATGCAATCACTTGCCCAGTGGAAATATGGGGGTAAAATCAAACACACAAATCCTCCTTCATCACTGATTTTCTCTCTTTTTTCCTTTCCACTACAAACACAGTAATTATCTATCATACTTATTTCTGAGGATATTGCTGGTGGTCAAATGCACTTGCAACTACAGTTGTCTGAATAAACTGAATTACCCTAGAAAAAGTAATTTTTTATGATTAATACATGTAATTGTATACTGTCAAATAATGAGCTAAAAAACTACTAAAGCTCCACTGCATCACCACCTGCCAGAAAAGTATCTTTCACAAAGTCTAACAAGACATGCTACAGCAAGTGCATTTCAGCTTGTGACCTGTTGTTCTGCCCTGGTAGAACAGGATGTGACAAAGGAAGAATGTGTTATAATATAAAGTACCTAATAAAAAGTGTTTGAATTCAATTAGGTTCAGTCCAGTGGGCTGAAGAAGGTCAGGGACTCATTAGAAGTCATTACTTTTAATTATACACAAGGGATACTACAGAAAATAGTAATAATATGTTATCCCAATCTCAAATCCCACAATAGATGCAGCATCTACAAAATATATTCACCACTGCAGAAAGTATGGAGTGCACTTTAGGACAAAACCTTAAAAGAATATTTATGTATTAGGAACATTTTTACAACTGAAGTACATCTTGTCACACTGTGCAATGCTGTGTAACTCCAGAAGGATGAGAATCCATCTAAGGACAGCTTGAATTGTCATCAATGTTCTGTGCAAGGGCGTCTGTTGATAAACAATGGTATTTTCTCAGTATGGGAGTTCTGTATCAGTATTTCCACACCATTTTAAACCCTGGGGTTTTTCTCTCTGAAAACCAACCAGGTTAAGCAGTTGCACATTAAATTATCCACCATCTTCAGGCAGGCTCTTCCTAAATATTTTAAGCTCAGCTGAGGTCCAGGCACTTAATTATAAACTGAAAAAGCAGCAGATCAAATGAGAAATATTCATACTGAGATCAAATCACAAGGAGGGGGGATGGAGGGGACCTTGAGCTTGGGAATTGCTGGCAGCTCTTCCTTTACAGAACCTTCTGTTCTCCAATCACCAGATCAAACAGAAAGCCAAGGATGGTCAGATAGCTTTAGGGACTTCTTAAACTATTAAAATTCCCTTTCTACTTGTCAGGGAAATCCACACTTAATTATGTGTATCAATATATTAGACTTGTGTCAGACTGCTGAGCACAGAGTGAACTCTGATATTTCAGTTTTTCTAGCTCTACTTTCCTCATTATAGCTTGTCATGTCAGTGTCTGGAACTCTAATCTCTTTTGATGAGTTTGAGAAAAATATAAAAAAATGTGCTTTCCTTTTAGGCTGAACTAGGAAAACCAACTTTTTATTATTTAGCAGTAACAAGTTTACCTTAGGGCATACCTAAGAGTATCCCTTATCTAAAATCAGGTTTCCTTTACATTCATTTGATAATTTGTACCATACAGAGCACAGCAAGCAATTTCAGAGACTTGCCCACAGAGACATGCATTTGTCCATGGAAATTTTTCTGACGACAGGGACCATCACTATGGAAGGGAGTATGAGATACAGGAAGAAAGGGAAAAGCACTGGAGTCACCATCCCTGGGGTGTTCAAGACACAATAACACAGCACTTAGTGCCATGCTCTGGTTCACAGGGTGAACAAAGGTTGGACTCAATGACCTCGGAGGTCTTTTCCAATCTTAATGATTCTGTGAAGGGGAGAGCGCTCAGGGCAGGATGCAGGATGGGATGCTCTGCTAAAGGAACACTGATCTTTGCATTCACTTTTTACTGCTGCAAGGCCACTCCAGCTTACACCACTGCCTGAGCAATAGTCCTACCCTTTTGCTACCTTTGCTGCCACCTTAACATGAGATACAAGTGATCAAAAAATATCATGAGGAGAAAAAGTAAATTTTGTGTCCTTGACAGCTCTCTCCATCATTGTGAACAAGGTGAAGATACATAAACAGGGCTCAGCTGGCCAGACAGGCAGGTGCAGTGCTTTAGTGGGTGCTTTCACATGTTCTGCAGTACACTGCCTACTCTTCAGCCATGGCTCAGAAAGCCCAGCTTTCCAGTAACCTCTCTGTCCCATGCTAAGGACTTGGATACCACATCATCAGAATGCATTAAGAAAATCCCTATGAGTCATCCTAGCTATGGATTCCTTTCACAGCACACACAATTCATATGGGATTATAAAGCATCATCTTAAACCCATATACTACAGACTTAGAAGAAGAAAAATTAGAAGTATTGCTGCTTTGTTTCTGTCCAGATTAATTTCCTTTCATTCTTTAAATAATCAGACTTGGCTGATAAACAATTTTACCTTGAGTTTTTAACCTTAAAAGTTATAAAACATGCCAAGCAATTTCCATAAAGTTCAATATTTCCTGTATTACCACAGTGAAATGCTAAGTCCAGTTGCTACCTATAGGAAAGTTGAAGAAAAAAGCAAAACATGTATGAAGGAGAATGAGGTGGAGAGGGAGGGAAACAAAGCAAAAATACTGATTACTTTAATTATGTGATAAAAATTATTCAAACCAAAGGAATAACCTATTATTCTCTTTCCTTGTACCTAACGGTGTCAGTGTCTTAACTCTTCCAAAGGACAATCTGGCTGTCAAGGGGCTAATCTTACTTGTCCCTTTTGAAAATTCTGGGCTTGCAACACAGAAAAGCAAATGTAACTGCATTATCCACCATCTGAGGATTGCTCAAAAGAATAACTATCCCATCTTAGACTAGAAAAAAGAGGTCTTGTAATTTGGGCTCAGAAGTACATTGTACGAATTACAAAAACATGCCTTGTCCTCTACTCCCACCAAAAAGCTTTACTGAAACCTGCATGTCCAAGTACATACAGTGACTTAGCACCATCACTTCCACCAAGGGATCCTGCAAACAGACTTTGGGGTCTTGGTGATGGACATGGCTCTCTGGAGACTGCTCCACAGCCAAAGAGGCAGAGCAGCACAAAGTGCTAAGATTAGCAAAACAATCAACTTTCACAACTACCTCTATTTCATAGATTTTGCCATTCTGATAGGATAGGTACAGCCTTACAAATCATACTCAATACACACAAACACACCACAACACAAGGAGGCTGTGCCCATGGTCAGAGGTATAAGAGATACCTTTGAAGTCTGAACTTATCCACCACATTTTGGCCCTGTTAGCAGCCATGAGTACAGTTTCCAAAAACTCAGGAATTCGGAAGAAATTTTTATATTTTTTTATATAAAAGTACTTTATGTGTGTATAATATACATATACACACACATAGTCCATATGTTGGGCCCTTTTTCTTTCCTTTCTTTTAGAGTAATTAGTGATTTATAATTCCCCACTGAGGAGGTTACCCAAATTTTATTTCTAAGCTGATATTGTTATTGACTCAAATAAGATGAGCTTTAAGAAAAGCATAGCCTAAGGGGAGTAAGATCACTTGAAAAAATAGAAACCTTGCAGACGTTTCTTACCTGTACAGCAATATATTCTCTATTTAAAGGAGATATTTGGAATATGGAGGAAATATTTTTTTAATAGTGCTATTTCTTATTGAATCTATTTCTATATATAGGTATGTATGCCTGACATTTTCTTCTTTTTCCTTATATCTCATTCTTACTTTCTTTCCTCAGGCATTTCAACAGCCTCTAGTTCTCTCCTGCTCCCTTCAGGATGCTCTCTCTCTTTTCTCTACATGAACACCTTCTTCCCAGATATCCTTTTTCCTTCACACCTGCTTTTCCTACCTCTTCTCACTCTCTCTTACTCAACCACAGCTTGACTGAACTCAGAAGGAAAAGTAGACAGTAGTTGGCTCCTAAGGAGTGATTTAGGATACTCAGTTTGAGCTCTGCTTCTCTTCTTTGGCAGCTCATGTTCAGAGACACTCAGTGGAAAGGGCAAAGGGGAACTCATCTTCTGTAAAATATGGCTGGACAGCGTCACTCCTCACTCCCATCTACTGAGTAAGGCTTCCTTTCGTACTATAGATACTTCTGCTCTCTGACTGCATTGGGACTATGTCCACAAAGTCAGCAAAAGCAGTATTTGATGTAGGAAAAAAAGCCTATATTGGATGAGCATTTCACAATTTCTGCAAATTCTCCTTTTCCCTATTTTTATTCATTGCAATTTAACTACAAATCAGTTCACTGTTATCACCACCACACAGCCTTGTTTGAGTGTGTCAGCCTTAGCCTTCCTGGCTAGTGCAATGGAGATTTCCTCCCTAGCTATGACTCTCCAATATCTCTAAGTCCAAGTACAGAATGATACATAAGTCCTTTTGAAGGTTCTTAAAAGTCCTCCTCAGTTAGCTTGATCCTGTAAGTCTGGCCACACCATCAACATCCTACTACAGCAGCTCGGCAGGATGATGAAAGAAGAGGGCCTGAGGAGCTTTCAGTAAGTTCAAAAGCTCCCCCACTCAAATTTTTTTCCCATTTCAGCAATCCCAGTAACAACTCACATTTCTGACAGCATGTCAGTAGTCAGAGGCAGAGCTTGCTGATAACCACTTTCCAGTGCTGTGAGAAGCAGCTCTCCTGCCTGCCTTCCCACCTGCAGAGATCAGCTCACCTTTGCTGTTCAGCATGGCCAGGCTGTGTTTCAGCTGGCAGCCAAGTAAACCTTGGCCCTGGGGCTGCACACAACCCCTTTTTTTTTCCACCTAAAACAATTGAAATACCCCCCCACAATGTATTTCACAGAATTGTGTCTTCTTTAGCAGAATACGAAACCAGTTGGTTCTGTTCTGCCCAAATACTGCGAACCTTAATACTCATCAGCTGTTGAAGATTTATGACTGATGCAAAACACCTCTATTTAAATCCAGCTTTAGTATAGATCTTCTGAAGATAACCCCATGCTTTCCTGACAGTGCTTCAGGCTGCAGATACTGTATGCAGTGCATCAGTGCAGTTTTTGGAAATCTCTTGTATCCTGAGCACAAATGATTTGTATTAGGGACTAGAGTGCCACTGTACCACCTCTGAATACTACAGCAGCTTTTGATGAGTGAACATCTTTTATTTTGAAATTGTCCTCCCTCAGTCTGTTGCCGCATATGTTAAAAGACCCCATCAAAAGAAAAATCACACTAAACTAGATTTAAAAGTGTCAAGTGCATTGAATAAACATTGGAGACATCAAAAGCCTGAGTGGATGCTCCTGACAACAAGTGGTGTGGGAATGCCAGCCTGTGCTGAGCAGGATACAATTCCATTTCTATCTACTTACTGAAACTGCTTCACAAATATATTTCTGCATATCAGTGTCACCTATCCAGTTCCAGGCACTGGAAGAATTGGTTTAAAATTGCCAACTGAAAGATATCAACTTTTTTTTNCAAATGCCTTTTTTTTTTTTTTTTTTTTTTTTTTTTATGGAGTATCAATGTCATCTACATCTCTTTCAAAGAGAAAAAAAAAGTTTAAAAAAAAACAACCCACGCAACTTTGAAGCATTTGTTTTTGATGTTGTTGATCTGTCTTCTCTTTCACAGTTTGTAGATCTTACTTTTTAATCACAAGAGCTACAAAGCAGTGAGGTTTATTGAAACAGAATTTGTGGATTCTGTCAACATGTGGGTTGCCTACATAGCAGAAGTTCACTACCTTGGAATGGGATGCATATTATATCTACTGAGCTAGCCTATCAAAATACTAAGCAAGAGATATGTCCAAGAACACAGTTCTTTTGTAGCCCAAAATTATCTTCAATGCATTGGAGTGGTTCAGATATGTTTTCTAAAAGGTCTAGAGATGAGGATAATGTTGACAACTCTGTCAAGAAATGTTAGTTGCCACTAAGCCCACATTTATAGACTTGCATCTTCACTTGAGATCCATTTCTTCTGTGTAGGGCTAATGGGAGATCACCAAGTCCCTTTCCTCTAGGTTAGAAACCAATACAGACAGAGTTTTAGCAAAAGCCAAAGTGTGAAACATGTCTCTTATGTCACCTTTAGCATGCATACAGCCAGAACCAGATCTCCCAAAGGATTGCTCTAACACTGAGACACTGCCCAGGCTGAGATAGGAAGGACTCTCTCACCTTCCCAAGGTAGAAAAGCCCTGCATGGATTGGTGACATAAAGCTGGAATACAAGTACAGAATTGCAGAGCTCCAATAGTATATCTGACCTGGTGCAAGTGCCAGCATCTGACCTGGACTTCTTGAGGTATGTTTGATGGAATAAAATGTTTGCCAGATCTGTAGGAAATAAGGTAACTGACAAGGTGACAGCCTCCATGGGGAAATACAGCCAGGGAATAAGAGAACTTCACTGGCCAATATCAGACAGAAGTTTCACAGATCCAAGAACATCTTCACAGATCACAGACTGAGATGCCCAAGTGTCCCTTTAGGTGTGTAAGAGGGTTCTGTGAGGTCTTAATTGTCTGGGCTTGATAGTCCAAATATAACTCTTCAGATCTATGAAAACAATTAAGGGATACAGTTGTATTACGCAGTTTCAAAATGAACCTGTGTCAGATTTCTAAAGAATGGCAATTTTACTCCCCAGTAGAATAAGAGAATTTCTGTCTGACAGAATTCCCCATACAAGGGGAATAAGTTATTTTCTGTATGTTTGTACATCAGTCAGTGTCTTATCTCTGAGCATTTTCCTTTTCCCTTTTTTTGCATTTTATAGCAGATATCCGTTCCACTCACTTCAGACAGCTGAGCCAATAATTAACAAAATTTCACTTGAGAGAGAAAATTTTCAGCTTTATATACAGAGGTGTCACAACAATCAGACTCTAATAAAGAGTGAATTGTTTCAAATTAACTTCTGCATGCACAGAGGAGAGTTTTGTGCAAAATATGCAAGAGCAAAAGCAGAGATAGTTCCAGTGCCTGTGCTGGAAGCCAATAGCTCCAGATCCCCTCTACCACCCTAGTGTCAAAGCCAAGGGCACCTTCAGATCTGGTCTTCTGCACAGCCTGGTGGACACAAGCCTCCGTGCTGGAGTCTCCAGAGCCTGCCCTGTTCTGCAGCCAACTGCAGAGCAAAACCTGATCTCCAGACAAGCAGCCAGCTGCAGAAACCCAGCCCCTGGTGCCCTGTGCTCTGTCCTGCTAGCCAACAACTGGAAAACCACAGGTGGGAGCAGCACATGGTGCCACATCCCAGCACAGCCTGGCTGGAGGCAGAGCACAACCGCAGTGCCGCGGCAGGCTGGAGCTGCACACTGGAGCTGCACACTGGAGCTGCATGGCTGGAGCTGCATGGCTGGAGCTGCATGGCTGGAGCTGCATGGCTGGAACTGCACGGCTGGAGCTGCACACTGGAACTGCACGGCTGGAGCTGCACGGCTGGAGCTGCACGGCTCACCCCACTGGAGTGCAGGCAAAGGCTCTGCACTGCTCTTTGTGCCCTGAGAATGAAACGTCCCTCGGAGCTGCTGCACTTGGGGGAGGGTGCTAGGGCTGCTGCCCCTCCATCCAGCCCTGTGCCAGGGCTCCCTCCAGCCCTGTGGGATGGCAGCCAGGAGCTGCACACGGAGATTTGCTCTGTGGGACACATGGAGCACCTCGTATCTGCAGCACCAGAAAGAAGACAGCACCTCTGGACAGGTTCTTCTAGTCAGGGATGTATCAGTGAGAATGAGCCACTAAGTGCACAGGTAGTATCATCACCTTAAGGCTTATAGACTAAGCTATAGGGGCACAAAAAAGCTCTGCAACTACTGGTAGCTGGCTAGGCAGGAGGTTTTCCGAATTGTTGCACAGGAGCTAGACCAGCCATATTATACCACCACTTTTCCACATAGTCATTTTTATTTCCCTCCTCCTGTAAGAGGACTGCTCACTTCAAACCACAAATCATTGCTATTATTAGTGCTACTTTCACATCTTTTTCTGAAAGGAAAGAAAAGAAACAAACAGAAAAGCCCTCTTCAGACCTCTGTTTCGGTGTGGATGCAACTGGGTCACATCACAAAAAAAGCAGAAGAATCCTTTCTGCATTGGAATTACTGGGTTGTTCTCTTGCTACCATTTCATCACAGCTTTACAGAATAAACTTCCAGAAAGATCATTAAGAATCAGGCCCTCATATGATGTAAGCATTAACCTCTCCTTACTATAGTTTTTGAAGATATAAAACAAAGTAACACAGTTTTCCTATATTCTACAGAGAATAAGATGCTCGAGTCTCAAACTATTTAATTTCACTATTTAAGTGTTTATTAAGGTCAAGGAAGCTTTTCACAGATGGAAAAGTTGGAACTTCAGGTGGAGCTTCACCTGAAAGCAGCAGTTAAAAAATCAAAATAAAAAAAATTATCAGAAATGTGATCTTCTCAGACATCTTTTTTTTAAAAAAACTTCTACATCCACACCTACATATTGTAGAGAAATAGGAAGCACTTGAGATTCTTCTCACACGACATCAATTTCCACATCTTATCTTACTTCAGCTCATACCTGCTGTAAAAATGAAATCTAAGAAAAACATTAACATGTTCAAACTTACTAGTTAATAATAAATTCTTGATGTATAGTCAGAACAGATTAATTTATCTGTTTAGAATGCAAAAAGCAGCATGTTAAATACTGAACTCTCTCTCAGAATGTGAAAAAATATATTCTCCTTTTTATTGACTGCAAATATTAAATCTGAAGAACAGCTGGAAGGCAGAGGCTGCACTACCTGCTTTGATTAGTCAACAGATGTTCTACGGAGTCCAAATTTACTGAGTCCCTGAGTTTTGATTTTTACTGTTCGCTCAAACAATAACAAAATAGAAACCTTAGCTTCCTCCCTCAACTGACTACAGCCACAGCAGCTTTCTAAAACTATCCCTGCTCTAATACTTCATTTATCTGCTTGAGGGAAAGATTCCTATATCTGAGATAATTTGCACCTGCTTGTATGAGTCACCTGTTAGTACAGCTGCTTCTTAATGATAGTGCCCTGCAGCTGAGATAAGAGTGAATTCAACAACTAAAGATCAAGAGGTGATTTGAGAGTCTAATATATTAGTTTCTGCCACTGAATAGAAAACTTATTTCCTTATAAATAAAAATAAAATCATTACATGATCCAATAGCTAAGATGAGGAAAGAAAAAACATTAAGACTAGAAATAAGATAAAAATATTTAATGTTGAATGTAACAACTGCAAAACTTTGCTGGACTGTACTTGGTATCTAGTGTAAAACAGCAGAGTACAGAGTCCAGGCTTCAGGTCAGCAGACTTTAACTTGCTCAGGAAACTGTCAGGTGTGATCTTATGGCAGGTCTGAAAAGTAGAGGAATTTAGGGAAGTTGGCAGGTCTGTCAGACAGCCTCCTACAAGTGCAAGAGCAATCCTGGAAAACATTCAGGAAGATCATCAAATTTATCAGAAAATCTGCATGACTGAAGAGGGAAGTTATGGCATAGAAAGATTAAAAGGCAATACACAGGAGGAGGATGGAGGGGCCAAGAACAGGAAACAAATCATGCCAGACCACCCTGCTATCTCTCTAGAGTATAGTGATGGGGTCTGTAGTTAAAGATAGAGCAGATGTCATTTACATTGCCTTTAGCTTTTGACTCTGTCTCACACCATATTCTTGTGTCCAAGTTACAACTTCACAATGTGATGGTGAACAAACGGACAGGTAAAAATGCCAGTCAGACTATCTGGGAAGGGTCACAACTAAGGGGCCATACTCCCATCTGGAGGTTGGTTAAAAAGCTGACTACAACAGGAGTCTGTTCTGGGACTCATCCTGCTGTTCACCAGTGATCTGCAGGTTTCTGAGACAGTGGAGTGCACTTTCACACCAAACTGGGGGAAACAGTGGATACACTGCAGGACAGGGCTGTCATATGAAAGGACCTATACAGGTTTGAGGAATAGGTCACAAGCATCCTTAAGAAATTTAATAAGGGGAAAAGCAAATCCCTGCATTTAGGAAGGAAATGGTCCTTGCAACGATACAGGCTGGAAACTGATGCATGGGGAGAGGCTCTGCAGAAAAGACCCCTGAAGACAGCAGCATGAAACAGCAGCACCCTGGCTGCAAAGAGCATGAGAAATATCCTGGGCTGCAGTAACAGGAGCAGGACACAGAAGGGATTATCACTCTCCATTCATCACGGTGGATGATGATGGACACTGGAATACTGTGCCAAGTGTTGGGCCCCGGTACAAGACAGAAATGGATAAATCAGACCAAGTTCAGCAAAAGGCCACCAAAATGTTTGGAAACTGAAGTCCTTGTCCTGTGAGGAGAGGCTGAGGGAGCTGGGATTATACAGCTTGAAGCAGAGCTGCCTCAAGAGGAAGTAAAAACCAGTCCTTCAGCATCAGAAGATACAGCCAGACTTCCCAGCCATGAGGTGGCAGTGTGAAAGACACCAGACAAAAAGCTGAAACAATAAAGGTTCAGACTAGCATTAGGAGAAACTTTTACACCATAAGAAGACAGTCAGACAGTGCAACAGACTGATCAGGGAGTCTCTCTCCATTCTTGAGGATTTGCAAGACCCAGCCAGATAAAGACCTTAGCAAGTGGTCTGACCTCACAGCTGACCTTGCTTTGAGCAGGAGCCTGGGTTATCCTGCCTCACTGCTGACTGGACTGAGCTTTGAGTCAAGTGCCCTCTGTAGTTCATGAGGAGAGACTGGAACGTCTGTTGTACAAGTCACATCTAAAGGGACTAATCAACCTCCTACTTGGAGACAAATAGGTCTCCAGTAACTGCAGAGATTAGACTAAAGTCACAGCCTCAATAATATTCAGATATATTTCTGTGTACCAAAGAAGCAGCAAATATTTGCCTTGATTCTCATTTAAATATAGAAGTTAAATGGAAGTAGGCATCATCTGACCTAATTTTAGTCCTTTGATATGTCCTGACAGAGGAAAATAAATATAACACAGTCACTGAAAACATGCAAGAACCTAAACTTATGCAGATTTTGTTGCTACCTGAGGAATTGTGCCTGCACAGTCAGATTTTGTGATTATGTTCTCTAAGACTTTGCTGTACTGTACCTGATATCTAGTGTAAAACGGCAGAGTACAGAGTCCAGACTGCAGGTCAGCAGACTTTAACTTACTGCAGGAAAGAAAGTATATAAAATTTCATGTAGTAAATCATGAAAATTTTAAAGGAGATTTACAAAATATTGCTGAACCTTAAAAATCAAACACACATGGAAGATTTCATAGTAAATAAAGAGGCTTCCAACTGTATGGGCAAGAATAGTATGCTGTGACAGCACAAAAAAAAAGGAAATTTGCAGAAATAAATATCCGTGATTACTTAAAATACACATATATGCACATGCCCATAGTGTAGGAATAGACCAGAGCAAAAAGTCCACTTCCTGTTGGTAAGAATGGTAACTGCATCTGCAGCAGCCTCAGTGGCATTCCTCACTAGCTAAATGCCAGGGAAGTTCTTGGCTTCTCATGCATCCTGATTTTGTTACAATAACACGGGCAGTAAAACAGCCCTAGGCACGTGTGCACCTCTCTCTGCACAAGGTCCAGCTCCCAGAGGTACACGGTGCTCTCCCACGGGTGAGGGGCAACACTAGCCCTAAACACCACTAGGAATGTGAAAGATGACTTCCACATCTTCCTTCTCTTTTTTCATATACAGAAGCAGTGTCTTATTGAGAATGACAGCCTCCACCATACAGAAAGCTCAATATAGTTTAGCAACATGCTCTTTATTTATTTGGGAAAAAAAAATTTCCACCAACCAGCTAGAGAAGTCAGTTTCACTGCAGCAAAGGGATGAAAAACCATTCTGTATTTTTGCCCTCTCGTCATCATTTTAAAGATGTTCTCTGTAAAAAATGTCCATCTCATATAATCATTTTTTTTTAAATACTGCTACATTAAAATGCTCTTGAAAAAATTTAATTTTCATGAGCATTTACCTCTTCCTCCAGAATACATAATGTCAGGTTTATTTTGCTTTCCAATGTCATCATGTACAGCTACCATTCCAGCACAAGTGCCACTTCAGCTCTAGCCTCCTCAGCATGATGAGCCTTCCCTTGTGCTGTGTGTCCTAGACCACCTCTGGCTAAGCCATTGTGAAAATAACTCAGGTGTCTGATTGCTAAATATTTCTGCAAGTAAGAAAGAGCATTTAATTGTTATCATGCTTACCATCTATAAAGCAAGAATAATCTCATTAAGACATGATGTTCCCTTTGCCCATTATGCATTTTTCAAGAATGATAGAATTCCATATTAACACAATGGTCTCAATTTTTCCCCAAAGGAAAATATTTAAAAATACATACTTCAATAAATCCTCAGTCTTTGTAAAGTTATAAATCAAACTTCTGTAATTTCTTTAATAAAGCAACATACTAACTATGCTACAAATAAATCAAATAAATTACCATTTTTAATTAGGCATAACAAACAATTAAACAGATGACATTTAAAACTAATTTTCTCTACTGGAGAGAACATGATTTAAATCGGTGCTGAGCCTAGCACTCTTCTTGTGGATATTCCTTCAAATGCAGTGACATTCAAAATCATCATAACATTTTCAGAGACAAGTCTATTTCCATTTTCCAGTATTTGAGGTTTCACTTTTAAGCCAGGCTTTTTCAATTACCAAACTTCCGTAGAAATGCTTCATGTCTTAAAGTTTCTGCTCAGCTCCATAGTATGTAATTGCAGAACAGCTGCACAAGTCATACCAACCACTGATAAAAAGGCATTACAAACTTCTAAGCAAATCATATTTATAATGCATAATATTAAAGGCCAAAGAAAATCAGTAGTACTTCAAGGAAAACTTTGGAAAATAGGGCAAGAGCATCTTGGGAAAGTGGTAAATACTGTGCAGCAATGAAAAGATGCAGCTGTCTAAAACATAACTCCCGTACAGCACACTGAAAAGAGAATTACCTTACTTTTGGCTGTACTTTGTCTCCCAAATTAAAGCATTATCTACAGTTAACTGCTTCAAGGACTGGAGTAAAAAACTCTTAGGAGTCCAGTCCAGGAAAGACTAGGCACCTGTAGGAGTTACCTGACTCTAAGCACACGGGTCCTCTCCCGGACTTCACATATTCCTATACAGGAATGATTTGCCCCTCTGACCTATTTCAGGTGATCCGGAAGCCAAGAAAGAAATGGCCAATTTCCTACTCTGAAAGCGTTCTGTAATTCTTCATTTGTAATGGTGAGTCTGTAGGAATCAGTGGATTAAGGATCTGTAAAAGCAGTCAGCAAGCAAATACAGCAGGTGCACATTTCACTTCCAAGCTTTGCTTAACAATTGTCATCACATGTATACACAATTTTGCAAAGCATCAAATGGTAAAAACACAGTAAAGATGTTTCATATTCACTAAAAGGTGACAGACGAGTTTCTAGAAACTGCAAAATGCAATCGAACATTTCACCCAGATCATTTTCCAGAAAAATCAGAAGCCCAAAATTATACCATGAATTTAATTTTTTTTTCTTTTGCCTAAAAGAACTAAATGTAGTATGGTATCTTCCTGCTTGGACTCTATGTGTGACGCCCATCAGCAGAAATGAATGCAGTGTATGTGAATCGAGGGTAGAACAAGTCTGGCTCTGTATATGTCGTCTGAAGTGTGAGAGGGCAGCAGTAAAATTTGCTCTAAATGAAAGATGTGGGAAGCTGAAGTGGCCATTTCTGTAGCTAGCATACTGCTACTGAAAAGGCAGTTGGAGAAACCTGTTTGTGGCATATATTACATCCATCAATTTAAGACTAAAGCTAGTCTGTTTTATATTGGAATATATAAAAATATATATTAAAAATACAAAAATAATAAGTTGTTAAAACATTTGAATTATGACATAAATAACTCCTTCTGCTTGGGAAAAAGCCTCAGGGGAACAGTTCTACAGACAAGTCTCTGCAAGGGAAATGCTTCCAGGGAATGCCTCCCTAGACAAATCTCCTGCTAAGCAGAATGCCTCTGGCAAAATGCTTTTGGTAAAATGCTTCTGAAAGGCGATGACTCTCTTGACAAAACCTGTGCTCTCTCTCTCTCAGAGTGCCCAAAGCCAGGCTTTCATCCCAGCAAGGCGCAGCCCAGCAGCGGGATGAGCTCCCTGTCTCTAACCAATAAAAATAAAAACTGGAACAAATTACTGCCTGTATCCCAATGATTATAAAGCCAGAGATTTCCATAATTACAGTTATTACAAATATTTATACTCTGATTAGGTAATAGTGACAAATAACTGTCAGAACTAAGGGATTTATGTGTGATAAAGTTACTGAGAAATAATCATGCTGGAGTTATGCAAATTACACCTCATCAACCAATCTTACTGTAAGGATTTGCATATGTGATTACAAATGTGGAGTGATACATATGCAACTCTGAGCTTTGCCAGCCTGAGAGACAGCTTCTTCTGAGGAGTATATAGTTATCTGAAAAATCCTGACATGACACTAGTACTGAAATTTGGTCTTGTTTTTCACATTCGTTGTGTTATCTGGTACAAGTGTATCTGTTAAGAAATTCTTGCGCCACAGAAATCCGAAATCATATACTCACAACAAACGACTACTGCAGTTCCCCTCTTCCTCACTAATCTATTTAATCTCTCACTATCCTCTTTCTGTGGCTATCCTCTTTCTGTCTTGAGGAGAGCCTTTTTATTCCCTGTGAGTGCTACCTCAGAGTGAAAAAGCAAAAAGTAGGAAGTGACCATATTTTCTAGAGCATAGAATAAGGAGATCAGAGTACACAGACAGATAAACATGCTGCACAGATATTCAGAAAATGTCTTTTTTTTTAATAGATTCATCATGTTCCAAGCATTCTGCATAACTAAAATTAGAAGCCCTGCTTTTTGTACTAAACCCTTTAGGGCTACAAAACTGACAACTTTCTAGCTATAGGATCATTTTCTTCTGTTTCAGATTCCTTCTCTCTTCACAGTGGTCACTATGATATAAAGAGCATTGCAACACTAGCTTTTTAGCATTGCAGTAAAAGGCAGGGTGGGGAAAGGAGTACAGCTTTACAAAAGATTAGGCTTTTTCACAACTTTTCTACCTAAAGTACTTGTATATCTGTTTAACGATCAGTTTGAATACATTTGATACATGGAATTTTCTGCACACAATATTGAAAATGCTAATATATGCTGACAGCCTGGAATATCTGCTCACATCATAGTTTAGACCTGAGGCCAGATCCTGTTTCCCAAATCCTGCCAGAATGCAGGTGAACAAATTCCCCTTCTATTTCCAACAGCAATCCAGCTCTTCAACCCGCATGCATAATCCTTTAAGTATTTTTCTGCTTGTCTAAAATTTCCTTTGACATGTGAAGGATGTCTTCCATAAGAACATATCTATCATGAAATAGTTTGTTATATCTCTAATGACCTTGCTTGGGAAAACAGCATTTATTCTCATAATGCAGGAACTTTGATTTGTAACATCAGCTTTTACAACACTCATATTTCCTAATGCCACTCCAAAGGATGCTATTCCTACATGGTCATTGTCTATTTGCTTTTCTGTATATATTGTGCCATTCTTTTCTGTGGTTAGTGCATAAATACAAGGAAGAAATTATATGCACAGAGATCTTTGCAAACAGAAGTATCATTGATGACACTTGAAGGTAATTACAAAAAAAACCCTAAGGAAGTCACTTTGCAATATTAAAGACAATAAATACAGCATTTTCAAATACATGCTTATTCTAATAGCTTAGGTGCTATGAGAGCTGGGTGGGAAAAGATTTCTCTACCCCAACAATAATTCCAAGATTTCAAAGTATTTTCTGTTCTGCATGCAGATGGAAACACAACATGCCCAGTTTTTCCACCAAAAATAAAACAAATCTATATTTTAACATAGGAGACGTTTCTAAAAGGTGTAAAATCAAAATTTAAATGCCTATCTAGGAACCAAAAAGTGTTCAGTTGAGATTGGGGGCTATCTGGGAGTTATATATGTTTATATGCACAGAAACTGCTTAATAGATCTGGAAAACTTTCCAGATTAGAGTTTTAGTGAAACTATATGCTTGCATTAAAAACTTTGATTCAACTATTTATAATTTTAGAAGAAAAAAAGAAATGCTCATCACAAAATTCCAGGCAAGGAGTAGTTGCTGGTACCCAAACGTTGATGTAGTACTCATTTTATCCCATTTTATCTCTGTGGAGTTTTTTATTATTACTTTGTAACAAGTTAATCATTTGTCAATCAAAATAAAATTGCAGTCAATTTCAGACTGTGGTGCTCACTCAAACCAGGTATCTAATTAGATGTAGTCAACGTTATGACTCATAAACTAATGAGATAGCCCCTTTTGATTCTTTTAAAAAGCAATAGGGATTACCTCGCTTGAGAAACCTTTTTCCCACTTTGAACATTAGACCATAGTAATCATGAGATCAAAAGTAATTTATTTAAAAGGTCTATTCTATATATACTGTATAAACTTACCACATAATATCCTATCACAAATTTGTGAGTTTTTAAATAATACTGGAAAAACATTCAAAAAATCACTTACAGAATTGCTCTTTCATTCATTTCTTACATAAAAAAGAAATAAAAACTGTCATTTTATTCTTTACAAAGGCTAACTTGTAGACATAGCAAAATTCTTTCTCACAAGACTGAAAATACCTATACACCAAAAAAAATAGTGGGTATAACATCAATATGCCATGGTTTCTTGGCATCATCAATTCCTGAAAACACATTTTAGTTCAGATTTTAATTCATTTCTCCTATCATTAAAAATTACAGGAAAAATTCCAGGAATGCATGAGGGTTTCTGTGTTTTTCTTTTTAGAGAAAAGCTTTAAGCTTTTAAAATTAAGCATTTAGAATACTAATGCACAGTTAATGTTCTGAATCTACTTCTTTACACTGATTTATTTTAATCTGCTCCTTTTTTGTTACAGAATGTAAGCCCACCCCCAGAATGACTAATTTAGGCACTGGTGTACGTGCATTTCTAGTACCTGCTGAAGTCAAGTGTAATCGGCGTGACTGGGTTTGAACACACCTTGTACATCAAAGTGAGGGCCCTTGGCACCCAGCAGCAGGGCCCTGGCAAAGAGGAGAGGTGGACTCAGGAGGCTGTCTAGTAGGGTGCAGCTCAGGAAGGTAGCTCTTGCTCCTGGAAACCTATATTCATTCTGCTTGACATTACCAATGGTGAAAAAATACATAAAAACAAATGCAGCATCATCCAACTCCCCCCAGTTAGAATCAAGTTGCCTTTGCAAACTGGCACTCCCCATTGCTCAAAGGACCACACTCTAATGTGTTGAAATGGCTTTGCCCCATAGAATCATAGAATTATTTATGTTGGAAAAGATCTCTTAAGATCACCAATTCCAATTGTCAACCCAGCACTGCTAAGTCCAGCACTAAAACCATATTCCTGTGCACAACATCTACACAACTTGTAAATAACTCCAGGGATGGCAACTCAACCACTTCCCTGGGCAGCCTGTTCCAATGCTTGACAATCATGCCAAAGGTCTGGCAACCACTAAAGATAACAAAAATGTGTGGACAGTTCTGACCAGGGTAAGACAGACTTGTGGTGCCCCATTTTTCATGCTTATAATCCTACCAGGTCCCATCCCCAGGAAAGAGTGAAACAAACTGGGATATTTCAGAAATTAATTTCTCATAATCTCTGCTGCCTACAGACCTCTCTGTGCTCTGCCTGCCTCCTTTGCAGGCCAACAGCAGCAGATTCTTACCAGGGCACTGGTTTTCAGTACTCCCAGCATAACGGAATGGACATGAAAGCAGGAAAACAGCTATATTCCTGGAAGAGATTTCCCAGTATTGGGGATTTGCCTTCAAAATACTTGCAAAGTGTTCATTACTCCTTCATTAGCTTTGTGCTGCAAGAGCAAGGCTAGTGCTAGGGGGAAAATTTATGAATCCCACTGCACAAAATTAAATCAGTGTGGCCTGAGACTGGGCACACAGTCTGGCTGGGGATGACCCAATCAGCCTTATACAAACTCGAGTATCAAAGTAACAAAAGAGCTAACAAAGAAGGTTAAAGACTACAAACCTGACATGTCAGCTACAAACTACTCTGTTTGGTATGTCTCAAAATCAGTAATAGCCTAAATGCTTAATCTCTTCTTTCTTTTTTAGCAATCTGTTATGCTTCTATGCAACAAACACTCTTCCAAACCTCTCTTGGTATCACTGACGTTTTGTTAGGAATAATACCTATGAAGGATCTCACAAAGTATGTTAGCTGCAATTGGTACTTCCTAAGTGAAAACTTTCATGGCTTTGAACTCCGGAACAGAAGGTTCATGTGACAGCTCAGCTTGATTTGTAATTAATAAATCCACAGGTCACTCAGCAAGAGCTTCTACTGCAAAGGACTGTTCTTTCATATATTAGGACAGGACCCGACTCCAGCAAGGTTGAGGCTGGTGGCCAGCTAATTTGGGTAGCACATGATGCTGAACATCTGCTCTGGAACAGATGCTAAAGCTTTCTAAAGCTGGACATACTCCTCTGTCTAGAGGTCCTGGTAGATGGTGCAAATAGAAACAGCAGGGGCATACTGGTCCTATTTATATCCATTCCACATATCTCAAGTTCATCATTCCATCAAAATACTAAGGATCTGTATCAAAGGACATCCATATATATGTTCCACTTTAGACAAGTGGTCTGATTTGTGGAAGCCTGGTCACCACAATGGGACAGCTGACCACTCAGAAACTGCAAAACAGGCCTAGAAGAATAAACATTGGTCAAGATGAATCCATCAGTCATGCATGCTTTGATCTTCATCCAAAATAATTTCAAACCTGAAAAGGCTGCAAGTCTGCTGACCCCAGTTATTCAATGGTATCTCTGTCAGCTTTGTGGAAAAAATTCAAAAGCCTTCTGGCAGCTTGTCTACTAAATCTTAATTTTGGCATGTTTACAAGACAGAGATAACATCCTTCAATAATTTTTTTCTGAAAAACTTCTAACTTACTCTGCTTAAATTTTAATCTTAAGCTATGATAATGTCTGAAAAGCCAGTTAGAAAAAAATAACTCAATGGGCAGCATAATAGGGATAAATCTTATTCAAACTAATTTACATTCAGACATCACAAATGAAAATAATTTTACTACAGTTTTTAGTAAAAATGTAACTATTCAGTCTAAAGACAAAGAGCTTAGATGGTTGTGTGCAGACAGATAGATAAATTAATGTAAGTCCTAGGGATAAAGGAGACTCCAGAAACACACACACACTTTTAATCCTTGAGTGTTGAGAGACTATTTTTAATGTTATATTTTGCCTACTTTTCCCATCAACGTTTTCATTTCATCTTGAATGACCTGCCAGAACTGGGGCCAACTATCACTTCTACATTGTAGACATCTAAAAAATGAAAAGACTATAGTTACTTCACATGCACTAATTAACTATCACAAGTGAAGAATTCTGAGTCACTACAAACAGAAGCCAGTCTTGAACTTGGAGGTGAAAGTGCACACACTACAAAGCTCAAAAATGTCAGGGAGTCATAGTAACATCTGATTCTCAATCGAAATAGGTTGCTTCTGGTGTTGAGGAATGGAAGAAATCATTGCCCTCTGGTGGCCAAAATGGCATTTTTAAATCATCAAAATTTAAGAAGTGTATATAGGGACGATAATCCACTATCCCATATGTACAATGAAAAATCTTAAAGGATGCTAATTTTATTGATAGTCATATAAATGTAAAATAGTACGGTCCTGTCTTTCATAAGTTTCAGGATAGAGGCTCTTATCAAATTGTTAATCTAGATGCAGCTTTTCTCCCCCTACCAGAGTTTTCTCTAGTTCAAATTTAACTTGTGTGAACATACATCCATGAAATGCACTACTTACCTTAATTCACTGTCAGGAGCAAAGCTCATTTTCAGCACCTCTGTCAACAGTGGTTTAATCATAGCATTTAAACATAATAATGCATTATTATATCTGTGTCTGAGAATGCTGCTTTTTCTAGACAGCCCTACAGATGGATGTGAAGTACAAGCAGCACAGCCAATGTAACAGTGGTTCTTGTATGGGGAACAACCATGCAGGCTTCCTGCAGTGCACCCACAGGCAAGGGCCAGTTACTTTGCTGGTGCCTGGGATGCTGGGTGAAAAGAGGGATTTGTTGTGCTACAGGAAGAGAGAAATATATCTCCTTCACTCTGCTGAGGGCATATGCACACTCTGTCCATGAGCCATATGAGTGGGTTCAGAAAGGACACTGCCTTCTGTCACACAGACTGCCCACATGCATGCTCTGTGCTAGCAAAGACTGGTACAAGCACACAGCACAGCACACTACTGACCACCTTCTCATGTACCAGAAGGCTTCAATCAATCTTTAACATGAGCTCTGTGATCTTCACCAAGATCTGCTGATGTTGTGGCTGCTCATCATTTGACAGACACTTTAGCAAGACAGACCCTTTAGGCTGGCCCTTTGTTAAAAGTCACAACTGTTCTGTAGACACAGCACAGAACCTGTCACTCCTCTCACAGCCCTCCTGAACAGGTCCCACTGCAGCTGAGTGCATCTCTGGGGCTCAGTGCAGAAAGTTGGGCTCCCAACCACCCTTTTATGTCCACAATTGTTCTAAGCACCACTCCTGCACCTAGAGAACTCCCAGGTAATCTGTATCCAAAAATGAGTTTAGCAACATTCATTTTATCCACGGGAAATTTAAAGGCTCCTGCTTAGAGGCTGGTTTAGCTCACCAATTTTCTTGGCAATTAATACTTTCATTCCATTACTTTTTCTTTTCACTTCATTCTATCACTGTAATTACAGATTTTTATCACTATTTTAAGCAAAGAACAGAAATGGCAGCTGAACAGAAACATTTTACAAGAAAGAGAGATTAAAAAAAAAAAAAAAAGAATCCTAGCCAAAACAGAGCAAATATAGAAAATGCATCACCTAGGAATCTGCCTACTTTAGAAAGGAGTCAAATTAAGCAAAACAGAGGAAAGGTTATGGTCTTTACAATCCATCAGGTGGCTTTATTGAGTTCTTAAAGGAGAGAGAAACAGGACAGAGGAAGGGTAAGATCTTTATCCTCCAGTCTTAATGCTTATTCACATAAGCAGTTACTTATTTATGTCAGAAGACGCTTTTTGTGTTGCACAACTGACTTCTGTGTTCACACTGCTTGTAAGCTTAAGCTGTACTTCCTACCTATTTAAACATGGTTTTATTAACTAAACCATTCTCATACCAAAACCTGTCCATTTTATCTAAGCCCAAGTATCAAAGCATTAACCTTGATATACTGCACCAATTAGAGATGTGAGGTACCAGCCTGTGGTTTGTTTTTGTCCAAGTGTTCTAAAATGTGACATGCTTAAGAATTTCAGTTTCTGTGATTGTAATTACCTTTTGAAAGAACAATTACAAAGGCTAACAACAAACCAAGAATGACAGAATCAGATAAAAATTATTAATATTATATTGCCTACAACAAATTAATATTTTTTTCAAGTATATCCTGAAATATAACAATTGTCATAGCGCTATTCATTTAGTTAGAGAATAATAAGCTTGTTGCACTTTGGAAAGCACTTTTTAATTTTATAGCTAAACAACTTAGATAGTTTTCTTCTGTCATTCTCAGCAATCAAATATGCTTTATTCTGGCTTTGCCAACAAAATCCTAAGTGCAAGCAACGTTCCTATTGATTGCAGTGCATAAAAATAGTAATCAAGCACTTTAGGATGTGATCCAGTATCCAGAGTTTCTGAAATATTGACACTGGAGTAGATTGTATGGAATGGTTGTGAAACCACTAGCATTTTAATAAACATCAATGCTTTTTTAAAAATTGCAATTATTTCCCCTAATTGTCCTGAAATTAAAAACTGAATGAATAACTATTTCAAATTTGTGGGGGTCATGCTAAAACATAAGCATGTATCTTCCAAAATGGGAGCAGTGCCTCATTTTTAAATGTTACTCACAGCCGATATACACAGAGATCATTTTTGGAAACACTATCTTTTATCTTTGCTCTCAAATGCAGTTAATTTTTAAGTATAAATACAGCTATTTTTGAAATATTTTCTTCAAGCTTCTAAATAATTGTCTTTGGTGGTTTTTTTGGGGGGGTTGTTGTTTTGGGGGTTTTTTGTGTGTGTGTGATCTGTTCCTGTATGGGCATGTTTCTTATAGTAAATAATAACAGGAGCTTAAAATACCCTTAAAATTATGATCTCATCCACATCATGCAAGTTTTGCTCTGGGAATTTCTTTGCAAAGTAGTGTTACATCCTTGCCTTATGGTATAAAAAGAGTGCCTTCTGCTTTAAAGCCGTGTGAGATGCTTGTGCTAGGGAAGACTCAGCAGAACAGAACTGCACACATCAGCAGGACCCTGAGCATTTCATCAGGAAAATCTCCCGGGGAAACAAGAATTTCCAGTGGAACAGCAAAGGCAGGACGGGGCTGTAGCAGGGGCTGTGTGCTGGCGTGGCTGAGCCGGGCAGTGGCTGCGGGGCGTGCGGGTGGCACAGCCAGAGCCCTGGCAGCTGCTGCAGCACCGGCTGGCCGAGTTTATCTCAGGTGACATTCTCTTTCTGAACACATTGCAGCAAAGGCAGGGTTTAGCAGGTTCATCAGGCCAGACGGTTCGCCCCTCGGTTTAAATGGATTTTCTTAAATACTGTACATCACAAACAGATGCTGTTACACCCCAAGATATTTTGTTTTGTTCTAAATATAACTCATAAGGACTCCAAAGGAGTTCTCCTAAGATTGTTTTAAAACTTCGAAAGATGAGCCAATTTTCAGAGCAGCCTGGCATCTTTCAGCTGGCCATACTCCTCTCACAGCAGTCCATCCCACATCATGTGGGTGTAGATACTCTGGTTACCTCACCCACACACTCTCACAAGTACCTGTTACATTACTTAGTGTAGAAAGGTTAGCTGAGGTCTCTGGTTTAGATCATCTACTTAGAGATGGCATTGCTTCTCTTTAAACTTCCAGGTTCCCTCAGAGGCACCTCAAAATGAGCCGCCTTATTCAGCTGGACAGATGAAGTCTCAGTGGAAGACAATCCAGCTGCCTGCAGATGGTCTGTGTATGATGGCAACACCATGGAAACACAAGACACAACATTCAACTTGAAAAGTTTATGAAGAGAACACTGAGGGAACGATAGAGTGAGATTTTACAATCCAAGGCTCGAGTGTCATCTGAATATTTCTTTTAAAAGTATTACTGCTTATGAGCCAAAAGCTATGTAAACTGCTGAGTAAGACTCCTCAAACAATTGAGAGGATTTCTGCCCTCCTTTACTGGAATTTGTTGTGACCAATAGAAGGGTTTCTATTCACATTTTCCTTCCGCTTTTTTCTCATTATATACAGAGTCTACAGTCACTCAGATTAGGAAACTTAAAAAGCTTAGACATTAGCTGCTTAAGAATTAACTTCTTAAGATTTAACTTCTTAAGACCATATAAATTTAGATCCTTTCTGCTGTGACATTCATCCAACAATTTAGGCAAATGCATTTTGATTTTTTTAAAAAAAGAAGAAATTAATGCAATTAATATAATTACGCATCTGCAAATACTCAGAACTGTACTTTCTGTTTTCTTTCTTTAATCTCAAGTATCTAATACACTTTTATTTCCAATAAAAGCTTTACTAGCAAGGTGAACAACCCCAGAGCAAAGCTGATCAGCTCTAAGAGTCTTCCAGACTTCATGTTTCAACCACACCTCTGTTTGCTGGATCGTTAAACCCAAAGAAGTGCAGAGCCAACAGTTCCTTTCCCCCACATCATGACTCACAATTGCTTTCTCTCATCTACTACTGACATATATATACCTTCTGTGAGAAACAGACACAACTTTTCTGGGAGACTGACAAGGAGCATATATTTGGTGCAGTTTAAAGGCTTAAAAATGACAAACAACTTAGCCCATGTCACGCTGTTTTCAGATACTGAAACATTTTAAAAGAAATTTGGGTTTCATTAAAACACTGATATTTTAACTCACTGTCAAATTTTTTAATGCATTTTAATTTCTTAAAATTGATTCAAAATTGATCACTTTTGAATCTAGTGCTTTCAGACAATTCTTATGGCCCAGGCTGAGAAGTACATGCCTTAATATTACTGAATTTAAGCACTGTAAACACTGAGACAGGTGCCTACACTGAACAAAAGAAGCAGGATAGAATAAGAGGGCCTAATTCTGTCCTCAGGATTCCCTGGGCAATCCTCTGCTACTTCAAGAGCTGTATTATATTGAACTGTAAGACTTGGATAAATTAAAACCAAAAAGAACTATTATCTGTTTTAAGCAGATCATGTATCAATAAAAGCATTACTATGACTATCTATCTAGTCCATCCATCTGTCAGGACAGGATTATCTTTTAAAGGGCATTTTCTGCCACTTTGCTTAGTCCAGGTTAGATGTCACATGAGATATGACATATTCTTTTCTCAGAAGGCCAGTTGGTCTCAGAAAATATTGCAGACATAAAAAAAAAAGATAGTCAAGGTCAATGATTATTTATTTCATTTAATTACTTCTTATAAACTCTAAGACCACCCTAAATCATTCAGAATCATTTTTCTGCAAATCTATAGTTCATGGAATCTTATCTTCCCTGCTGGTAAAGAAAAAGGACCAAAATCTCATCCCATGACACGGATTCAGTCACAGGCCTTCCCGGAATTACTGCTGCATCCAACCAATTTCAACATAGCCTGCAATGACTGACTTTTTTGATACACACTATTCAGGCCTATAAACTCTTGAAAAATTTAATTTAAGGTGATCAGCCTTCTGTTTGTATGATTTCTCCTGTTTCCTAACTGGGGCTTCTGTGTGCAAGTCTCTTGTGAAGACAACATGCCTGGAAAGGCTGCCAGCCACGCTGCTGAAACAGGACCAGGAAAGCAGACATCAAACTCCCCTGAGTCATGTGATGCTGTTCAGTCTCATGTTGTACACGCTGCTTTTGCTCTTTTCCAACACTGCAATCACTCATCAGATTTGCTTTCTGTTCCATCCTTGTGCCTTCCACGGTATTTAATCTCGTAATTCTTTTGCTCTGCATCACAAAGAATATGTGTATTTCCCTGAACTGGAATCCATTAAATTTTGAAAACTAGGTAAAGAAGCTTAATTCTCCTCATTTTCATGCTCATTTTAATAATATTTCTGGCCTTCTGCTAGACAATTATCCCTAATTTCTTATGTATATTTATTAAAAATGTGTGTTCTATTTATTTATATGTTTTATTAGTTTTCAAATATACTTTTATTTCTTTGTAATTATTTTCTATATTTATTATCAGTTATTATATTTTTGTTGTTATTATTATTTACCTATAATTATTACTCATGTCAAAAGACTATTTAAATTAGCATGAAAATCCAGATTTCATGAGACATTGTAAAAAAGCTTACTAATGCCTAGCTTCATTGTATCAGGGCGTAGTCGTGCCAAGATCAACAACTGCCTTTGTGAAGCTGTCATTACAAGATCTCTTAAACTTTATAGACCATTAAATAGTTTTTTAGGCATTTAAGCTGGAAATTGCAGATCTGCTGCACAGTAGAGATACAATAGTCTCTCAGACTTCACTGAGAGACTCAGTAGGAATGAGATAGAAAGTGTCTCCCTCTTGGGAGTGCATATGGATTTCCCAGCAGCTTCCTAAAAGCTGGGAACATGAACCCCATCTGCGTGTGGATCTATTTGACCTAATCACACACATAATTCCTTTCCTTTCACTAAGGGACACACAAATTCCTTCTTTTTGTTCCCCAAGAGTGGAGCAGTTACGTGACACAAAGGGTGCTCAAGCATCATTCAAAGTCTGGATGTTATTATGCCAGTTCCTCTTACTTATAAGTCTTTTTGCAGCTTTTGGAATAAACATAACAAGGCTGAAGATAGATTCGTTCTGGCATACAACCATCTTCATGGTAGAAACCACAGTGAGTCCCACGGCACAATTTTGGCTTCATTCAACCAGCTGTGTTCAGTCTTAACTTGGCAATAACCTGGGCCAGCTACTGGCCATCCAGGGCACCACACTTGGCTGTATAAGTGTCAGCTACTGGCACAGAGGACAAATATAAAAATATAAAGGCTGAAAGACAGAGACAAAATAGTCCAAACCAATTCTGTACATATTTTACAAGGAGCAAGATCATCCAGTTTCATTCACCATCAGGATTTATGCTTAATCCTGATTTCCAGAGGTCTATTTGCTGGTTAAACTGAACTAAATGTTGACAGATCTGACCTACTGAAAGTAGGGATGGATGAGATTTATGGAATTTCCTTATCTGTTTCTCAGCCAGGACAAAGACCCATGGTAATGTTCTGTGACCTTATAAGCTCCTATAATGTGACATACCTCTGTTCTTCTTTCATCTCAGTGTTCACATTTTCCAAATAGTCATTTCTGTTTCATTTTCTTCTCTCAGCCACTGTATAACTGCCTTCCTACTTTAGCTCTTTAAATCTTTCCTAACAATGATTTCTTCAGACCACAATAATTTCAGTTGTTCACCTTAGAAATGTTGCTCCAATTTGTCCACATAGTAAGAAAAACACAGGTGAAAGATCATACAAAATTTTGACATAAACTGCTGTCTCTATCCTCCGTGTTGTGACTCTTTCACGAGAGCACAATGAAATCACTCTGTTCTTTTCTATAGCTTTATCACATAGCACACTTTATCTATTTGCTGTCCTTACTGGATAGTAGTTGCTATTGTCAAGCATCCTTTTTTTTTTTTTTTTCCTGGTACTGGGCAAGGCCTTTTCTTTTCAAGTCTCTAGTGCCATCCCCATTGTTGTTGGTCTTTATAAGTGGTCAGACATTTAGAAAGTCTCAGTGATTAAGCATCATCTGTAATGATTGATGTGTCTCTGTTCGCATTTTCCAAAAGTCCTAAAACTGTTGTTGTTTTTTTTTAATCAGTAGCTGTTGTTAAATGATCTCAGATGTCTTCTAATTGCCAAGCCTTCCTTTCCTTTCCATTTCTTGCTAAAGGCAATATTAAGAAAGAACTTCAATCCCCTGAGTCTTTTTAGGTCACATTTAATTTTATTTGTGTCTTATTTATTTTTTAGCTCCCTTTGTCTCAAATCTATTTTTCAGGTTATCTTAGTTTCTTCTGGAAAGCCTCGTATAACTCTGAGTAATTTCTGAGAGTCAAACTGCATAGCTACCCCTTCCAGTTCTCTACTTTTTCCACTTCAGATCATTTTTTAGGATCTCACAGATTTGAAAATTGGAAGCAATTATGCTATTTGGAAGGAATATATTTCTTGCTCTACTTTTCATGTGTGAAGGTTCACCTGCTTATCTTTCAATGCCATCCTCAGCTCAAAAGCATTCCTTTCTCCAGCTTGGCAACCACTACTCCAGACAATACTCTCTTTTTATTTCACCTTTTACTTATTGTTTCTTAGTACTGTCTGTCTCCAGTCTGGGCTTTTGTGCTGAAGCAATCACAGACATGTTGGCAAGGGTGAAGGTAATAATGATGCTAATGCAATTTAATATAGCTCCAAAATAGATGTCAGGGATTTAAAGGAGTTTAGTAACATGTCTCATTTGTACAACATTTTAAGTCAAAGAACACTTGCCTACAATCTACTTTTCCCTTAATTTTGTCCATGTATTGGTGTTTCCCAGAAAACATGATTGTCAAAAAACCCCAAAAAAGTTTAAAAACAACTCTGTAAGGCTGACAGACTCCAGGCACATTAGCAGTAGAAAATACAGTAACTTTTCAAATCACATGCAGTAAAGCAGGTGCAAACCAGTCATTTGACTAATATGGAAGGCTTAAGGTCATCAAGTGATCGTTGATGGGAAAGGGTCTCTTAGGGTAGGAAGACGTTTTCGTTTGATTAGGGAAAAAAGTATAACAGAAATAAAACCAGGGAAAAACGAGACACTGCACAAAGCAGAGCTTGCAGAGTTCCATTGTGCTTCTATTTCAGAGACAAAATCCTTTGACAAGAAGAGGCCCAGACAGTTCAGTGAATAACATTTCTCGATGAAATGATAAACACGGTACTGTAATAACCTCACAGTATCTCTGAATGCTGTAGGATATTAAATCTGCTTTTCCACTTTTGCAGACATAAATCTACTTTCAAAAGGGTATCCTTTAAGGTGAAAGTTTACTCATATCAAAGACATCAGTAACTTTAATTTCTAGGTTATGTCATTTGACACAGTGACACTTCTCCACTGAAATTGCATTATTATTATTATTATTATTATCATCATCATCATCATCATCATCAGACAGGAGTAAACCAAAAATTATCCTGTTTTCTAAGATGTGTGGATTTAAATTTGTTCCCTCTTCTTTACTGCTACACCAATGTCACCATTTTCATCTTCTCTCACCCCTCTCTGCATTTGAAGTACCTCACCCAGAAAATATAGACCTTTAGCATGGTCCTGTGATATTCACTCATCTGCCAGCTTCCACCCAGCAAGAGGAATGATAACAGCTAGAATTTCAGTCCTGGACACATGTGATAGCCAAAATCCCAATTAATACCCATTCCTCTAAAAGAGGGCAGCGTCTTTGGTTTGTACCTTTTCCAAAGCCATCATGGGAACTATAAGGCTGAGAGAAGATGAAAGCAAAAACTTTCAAATTCATCTCATGTGTTTGAATAACTGAGGCTCCCACACGACTTTGAGAGCTGCCAACCCCTTCAGCATAACCCTTGGTGATGGCAGAACATTCCCAGCCACAGCAGATGCCCTTACTGCATCAAGCCAGAAGCCCATCCTAACGGGGCTGTTACTGAGCAGTGAAACCAGAAAGGTACCTGAGGATATTAGCAAGGAAAAAATGGGTTTGCTCATGAAAAGTGTGCAACTCCAAACCTTTCCCATTGATAGTAACCCATGAACTGCAGTATTGCTCAAATGCCACACTTAAAAATTTGTCTCAAGAGCACAGAAACCATCTGTTCAGAAGTACTCACAAGTAAATGACCACCACTATTTTTAAGTCTGCCAGAAGGTCTTCTAGTAGTCTGTCTCACCCCTGCCTGTGGCAAATCAGACTTCATTGCTTCGTTTTACAATGGTTTTGGTCAAATTTGAATTGTAGGTCAAATGCCTGCAATTGATGATTTCTGAATTTTTCTAACGTTTTCTGTTAAAATCTTTTGACTGCTCAGCCCAAGCAGTTATCATCAGATAATGAACACTCACTCACCACCAGATAATGTCACACTCTGGACAAAAAATACCTAAATGAATTTTTTGCAGATATTTAGCAGGTCAGGTAGTCTATCAGATTGGGTAATTCATGAGCTAATTTCACCTTCATGGATCTGCTTTAAGTGTGCACAGCCAAGGTCAGCACATTAAGATAAATTTCTCATGTTCGTGGAATAAGAAAATATTTTTGGAACTTAACTTCTCTCCTAAGACAACTGAAGCTAAAGTTCCTTTCTATTAACTAATATGGGAATAATTGAAAGGATAAAAGGATACTCACTTCCTATCTTGCCAATACGCCCAAGGAACTATTTCAATATATTGTAAGAAAAGAACACAGGTATTAGCTGACAAAGTACATAGTTAATTTTACTTGGAGTGTGACTCCAGTAACTACTTGGTCTAACACTTTGGATACCAACTCTCATAAATTCCAGCTTCATACCAAGCACAAATCACCCACAAAACATCTGCAGTTCCTCTTATGGTAGCAGATTGGGACAAACCAGAGGTCTTTCTTTGGTGGTGGTCAGTAACAAATACCTCATGAAAGAGCAAGATAATCAGCACATCTTCTGCCTTTGCATCTCAAAAGATCATCTAAGACTAAGCTAGTATGGGAAATATAGGGGTTAAGGTAATGCCAAGGGGACATCCTGCATTTTGCTTCACCTCTGTTAATGACTTTAAACACCACTTTGGAGGACAGGATGCAGCCAAAAAAAGAAATTAACAATTAACACTCTGCCTCCTTTAGAAAAAAGTCCTTACAGAGAACAAAATTCACACATATGCAAGAAAAATCACCACCAAAGCTCTACCTAATTGTGCAATCAATGTTTCCTTTCATAAAGTCCTGATCTGTTCTTCTTATATATATAGCTCAAGCAATTATTTATTTGGAATAACATAATTGTAGTACCTTCATCACAGAGTGGACATTTACTTGTTTCAATAGAATTACTGTAACCAGTAAGTTAATGTAAGCTCATAACAGAGATGCCATCATTACACAGATTTATGAGAAGAGCACTAAACATAAAATTGTGGTAATTGCCTGTGTGCTGCCAGGCTATTTTGCCAGTTAATATAAATAATATCATTCTCAGCATGAGCCACCAGAAGGACATCATCCTCAAAACTAATTCCTCACCTGCCACCGTCAGAAATTTTCCCTATAAACTCGATGAAGAATGTGTTGCTCAGTGCTACTGAAAATCATATATTATCAGGGAAAGGTGGTTACCTCAAGTACCCCAAACAAGCTGTTGTTTTGTTATGCTATCACATAAAATTGATTTAATGCTGCAATTTTTCATTTCTCCCTGGACCACAGACTGCTTATTTATTAGTCACGTATATTGAAATTTCTCTTTTCCACTTATGTATTAATTTCCACAAGCAAACTAAACAGACAGTATTTTTTTTGGTTCATTTTTAAAACTTAAAAAAAAAAAATCACACGTGAGGTTCTGCTACTGAAGCTATTCAAATGGGTCCTATGAAGCAAGCAAACATTAAAAGCCTTATAGAAGATCAGACATAAGAAAGGTTGGTACAGAGGTGATAAAGACTTATGTGTTTCCTTGGCTTATGAGAAAAGCTAAACAGGACAGGTTTTTTGTGCTTTCTTAGTAAACAGTGCAAGAGCGAATTTGAATGGATACTACAGTATGTATTTGATTTTTTAATTCAAATTTAATTCCTAGCTTCTTTAATTTTTTTAACTGAAAAGGGAAAAACATGAACTGCATGTCTGAAACAGTGAGTCTGGAAATTTTTGACTGCCAAGATTTTCACAAGAGCAAAAGCAGGTCCCCCAGCACACAGGAATGCTTGTCTGTGACCAATCTCCTCTTCACCTAACAGCCTCAATGTTTATTACCCTGAAATCTAAACATTGTTTTAGCTGAACAAAAGAGATTTAAAAGCCTATCACACACCAGTGCCTCTGAGTCTTCTGAAAGACAGGATGATGTTCTGAACACAATCACTGGATCACTGTCACGCTCTTGGTCGCAGTGAGACCCAAAGTGTGGCATACAGAGATGAATCCAGGACTCACGCCATGGACTTCTTAAAAGTAACACTGAGGCATAGCACAGGTGTAGCTGAGAAAGATCTCGAAGAGCAGAGAAAGTAATGAGCCTGGTGGCAAATTACACCATGCTTGATTGCTCTGCAGCAATTCCTGAGTGGTGCAAAGTGCTTTAAAGCCCAACAGCTTTTAGGAGAACAGCTAAAGAATAATGAGTAGGCCCTGTTAAAGCTGGCGATTCCCAAAGCAAACTTTGTTTGTTCCAATAAGGTTCATGGAACTGGAAAAGGGCTGATATTATTATCTTACAGGGAATGGACTAAGACAGCCCCATTAATAGTACTCGTTCCCTTGCAAAAGAAAGTTGCAGAGGGACTATGATTTTTGGAAACAATCCCCTATCTTCCCATCACCCTGCATGTATCAGAAACCTCCCAGGTGAAATGAATAATCAAATGAGATGTTAATAGGCTTTCCAGGAATAACTGTATTCTTGAAAATATTTAATAAATGTAGAAAATTTCAGGGCAAGTAACTTTCTGATACCTAGTACATCTGTTCAAGACTGTAGGTGTGGGGAAGAAAACATTAAGCATGGTGGTTTGTATCTTGCTATTCCATGACATCCTTTATAATATTATGTTCCATTACAAACAAGCATACTTTCTTTCTGTTTGGAGAAATGGAGGGTTTCCAGCCTGAAAAGACATTTCAAGTGCAAAGAAGCTTGAGACTTTATCTATCTGAAAGTCAAGCAGCAGAGATAGATTTCAGGTGCCGAATGCTTTCCAGCCAATTAATCTTTTAAATAGTCCTCTGGCTCAGGACCCTGCAGGCCACAATACTGCAGTAGTAAGTTAGTATTGCTCACATGGTGGTTGCAGACTGAAACAGATGTGTCTTCTGTCCTCAGCCTCCTGCTGCAATAGCAGTGCCCTGACAGTACCATGCCCTGACAATTTTGCCTTCCATCCACTGAATTTCAAGAATTCTGTGATTCTATGACTAATTTTCAAATACTGCTCCAGACTACTCTTTTACAACTTTGCACATACTACCAATCATTAGGATTAAAGCACAAACGAAGCAGTAGCTGTTCTCCTGATCTCATGATAAATCATCATGATTTTGATAAGACTCACTATAGGAAAATTTTAGCAACAACTTCTGGATGAAGTCAGCATTTGTTAAATCACTTTTGCTTTTAGTTATAGAGACAGAATTTTATATTGCAGGATACATAATATGAATAATCTTGACTCACAAATTCTGTTTCTTTTGTCTCAGTGTGCATACCTTGAAGTAGCTCGGGTGACTGAACTATCAGGAAAACAATACATTTGAATAATACAACTGCTATCATCTTGCTGAGCTCATGGCAGGAATGTAAGATAGCACAACCAACAGAGACCAGGTATATTTGCTGTAATTTTCTCTGTAGGTTTCCTCCCTGACACAGTCTCATTTTCTTGCCTTTCACACGTTCTCTCCTTCCTCCTCCTGTTCGCTCATCTCACTTGAAGGCCATCAGAGACCTCCTGGCTAATACAGAGATTTCATCTCCAACCAGCACGCTCTGTTTGTGTCTCACAGATATTCCTTGAAAACCTTAGAAATAAGCTGGATAAATAAAAAGGTTCAGGAAAACTTGCTGCAACAACCCTTCAGTTTCTGGCTCATAATCAGTAAAGGAGTGCCCAGAGCAGCTGCAGAGGAGCACTGGCAACCTGGCAAGAAAATATTTCCTTAAGAGAAAGAGGTGTTGGCATAACAGCAATATCAGCAGTAGCTAGCAGAGAAGGACTTTCCCCTATGGACCTTCCTTCCCATCCCTGAGTATAAGTTTATCCAGATAAACCTCAAGCTACCTAATTTACTACCGATGTAAAGAAACAAAATTGAAAAAATATATAGATATATATAATTATGATGGTCTTATTAAATAAAGTATGCTTAAGGTACCTCACAGAATGATATGTGATTCTGAGATTTATAGAAGTCAATGCTGTTACCTTTATAACTGAAAGTCTTGCTAAAAGACACTGAAGTTTATTTGGCAAGATCTTTTTTCCATCTCTCCATGTGGGCTGGCATTCAAGATACTTCATTGTACATCAATACTGGTTTATATCAGTTATGTTATTTTGCCCCTGGCAGGGACTGCTTGCCACATCCACCTTTTTTTTTCTCTCCTTTTCAAAACATTGGGTTATTCTAGTTCCCTGGAATAGCTCATGGAACAAAGCATCACTTAGCAGGAAGGATAAGGCAGACAAAGACATTGCCTGACAACAGGAAACAAAAATCAATTTTACAATCTACACAATATTAGTAACCCCACTGCCTTCTAAGCAGTGCAGTAAGCCAGAGGGTGTTGAAGACCCCAGCTGGGAGTCTGAGTGCCCAGCCTGCTCCCATGCTCACACCTGTGAGTATGCCTGACATATACAGCACCAATCTTTTGGGGACATCTCACCCAGCATGTCTCACTCCTCTTTTTCTGCTTCTCCTCCTAGCAGGATCTCAAGTGAAAAAACCAGCAGCTCTCTAGGGCTTGAGCCTTTTTTACTCAGTTTTCTAATTTAAATTATAGTGAATGTTAACACACAGAGTAAGCAGGTGAAAAGGGTTGTTGCTATTTAAGTTCTGTATATTAATCACCTGTGGGAGATTAATAATAATAGTAGTAATAGTGGTGATGACGATAATAATAAGGGATAATAATAAGCATGATAAACACCTACATAACTATGTGTGCAAAATGTAACTGAAAATTAAATGCTAGTTGCATGCATGCATCTGATCCTTTGCTTTGCAAACATGCAATAACTGGCAAGTATCTGCAGATGTGCTGTGAGTGCAACTCAGGTACGTTCTGTCGTACTGAAAGAAAGATTTTAATGAAATAAATGTCAAGATGATTTCTTGGATGACTGCTTACACTAGGGTTTGATCTCTTGTTTATACTTGCTTAATATCCATAAATTATGGCATATGTTTCACAAGCATGTAATTACACTTGTCATTCTGTGTGTTAAATTCCTAAGCACTGCAGACAAACTGTGCGGTGATAGATGGCCAGTTCAGACATCATTTGCAGCAAGTTAAATCATTTTCAAAAAAAACAACCCACATGTAGCACTCCAAAAATGATCAAGGATACATAGAAGTAATGTTACTTTTGGTTTTATCAGCAGCAGAATTTTATTAACTTTGCTTTTCTACTGGTGCTAACTTGATAATCCTTTGCTTAAGAATATATTAAATGCTCTTAAGATTTTCTAAGACAGGTCTGTAGCTGCATTTTGCATTTTGCAGTATTACTATCAAGGTTTGTTAGAGAGAATTTTAAGTCATTCGTGTGCTCATCATCCACATCAAAGTTCTAGACTGGCCTGTGTGATGAAAAGATCTAAGTATTCCTTTCCCTTTTTCCTAAGGTAGCAATAAATGCTTCTAAATTTGCACTATTCTGTAATGCTTTCCAGCAGTAACCAAAGGAAGAGGAAACTTCATATATCATTTTGCACTAAATTTCAGTGAGTCACTTAATGCCCTTACACCAGCTTCAGGCATTCCCATTGGAATGGAAATTGAGCAGTGGATGGAAATTGAGCCTATACCCACAAGAGAACCCTTGGCCCAGGATACTGAGATGTGCATCCTGCAAAGCCAGTGCTCAGCTGCCACAGCCACAGCCTTTCCTGGCACAAAGGAAAACCTGACACTGGAGGCAGGGTGGATGATTTTTAGCTCATTGGCTATGGGTAGGCTGCTGCAGCACATCAAAGATCACACACGGCTGGTTTTTGCAAACCAAAGCAAGGACCCTATTTGATACATTGCCAGGTAAAATTTGTGCATAAGGTGGTTTGAGGCATAGGGCAGCTCTACTTGTCCAAATGTATAGCAACATTGATCTAGTGATACTGCACTTCTCATGTCCTCAGGTGTCCTGAGGTGCCCAGGGGTGGCAGCTGGCACTGCAGAGCATTGCCTGCTCTCAGTTCTCAGGCTCCTGCTATCATGTTTTGTTCTTCTTGGCATGTGATATGGTGCAAGTAAATCAGAATTCAGCTCTTACAAAGTGGGAATAAGTGCGTGTATGATGTTTTTTCACTTTTTTCACCCTTAGTGTTTAGAACAGAATCTTTTAATAAAATCAGGAAGATTCATATAGATATCTAACTCAATAACTTCATTATTTTTCACTCAGTGGATCTGAAAACTGTCCCAAATAAATTCTACTGCCGTATTATTTAATTAGGACTTGCAGAAATATTGGCTGTATGCTGCCCTTGCCTACTCCTGACCTCTCCACATCCTGAGACTTCAGTTAAGGAATGCCAATCACTGTTTAGAAAGACTACTATGTTAGATTTGAAAAAAAGAGCTTCCATCATAGTCCAGTTATTTATTTTCTCCATTTTGCATTATTGTTATAATTTATTTTCTGTGTGTTTTAATATCTTAATGGTCTGTATAGTATTATAAGGAGGAATCTGGAGCACTGCTGCAAATATGAACTGTGAAATTAAATATATTATTTATTGTTATAAATCAGTCTGCCTAAATAACTGTAGTAACTACAATATTCACAACAGTTTCACAAATTTCACTAAGAATGAAAGAATGACAAATATCAATGTCAACAGCTGCTGTGGGAGTGTCCTCCAATGTTCTCTATTCAAAACAAAAATTTCTACACTCCTTCTATAAATTCCTACACGTAAAACAAATCAAAAATAATTACAAGCTTGTATGTCAAGAACAAAAACCATCTACATTTTATGAGAGCAAGTAAATAAGACAGTTCATGGCAAGGATTTTGCACTGCAGAGATACCAGCCCCAAATACTGAAGGAGCTGCCTGGCATTTAGACAGTCCAGAACTGAGATGCTCAGTGCTGTGTAGCAGGAGGTGGTTAGAAACTCACAGCCTCTGGAAAACACTGCCTCTTCATCTATGACTAGCAAACATACATAGACACTGCCAGAAGTTCACTTCACTTCAGACTCATGTGGGACAATTCAGCCATTCATATGAATACAAGAGTCTGTCCTTGAGATCTATGTTCAACTAGGCAGCTGAAAATAGGGATGAAATGAATTTTGTGTTACTGCTTTGGCCAAGACTTTCAAGTTTAGCCTTTAAGAGAAATCTTGGCAATCCACGGCAAAAGCACATAAAGCAACATTTCATATCCAAATGTGCTTTATTCTTAGGTCTCTCCATGGCATTTATCAGGATGTCTTAAAAGGTTTTCCTTTGGTTCTGGTCTCTGTCATCATGTATCTGTCATTTCTTTTGTACTTTATCCTCTCAATGCAAAAGTATGTTCCAAAAGGAAAAACAAGGCTGCAGTAGCTGCCTGAATTATACTTAATAGCCTGGTGGTTAAAGTACTCAGCTGGGAACAACTAACTATTGAGTTATAGGGGGTTTGGACATGAAAGTCTCTGCTGCTGAAGCTGTTCATGTTTTCACAAACAATTAAACTTCCATTGGACCCGCCTGAGAGTAATTCACTGTATAGTCCAGTATTCAGTGAGGAATGGGAATAGCTAAGTTCAAATCATTACTCTAATGAACATCTTATGAATTTTAGCATGGATGAAGTAAAATTTTCCCATTGTGAAAGCTTATCATCAGTGAATAGACAGCATCTGGCAACAGCAGCATTCTCATGCATCCAGCTGTCGAGAGGTAGACGAGCAGGCAAGAGTTTTCAAGAGGATGCACCATTAGAGACCTGTTTTAAGAAACAGCTCAAAGACTAGAGCTCTCCAGGGGAAGTCCTGCACACAGCAGACTGGTGAGATAAGACCTGTTTTTGTAGAAAGAAAAGTCTCAGGGTGGAAGTTCATTGCATGCAGCATGCCCAGGCAGCCCTGTTTCTGCAGAGTTCTCACCCTCTGCGTGCAGAACTCATCATTTTACCATAAAGCAGTCTTGTCTGGTCTGTGGGGACTGGAGTTGGGCTATCCCATCTCCTAAGTTATATTTTATTTTTTTCTCTGAATCCAAAAGAATTTGTCCAAGAACCTTGTTTAAGTCAAGAGTAAACAGTGTGGTAAGAGGGGCACCAGCACTTAATGAATGGTACCCAAGACTGACATTTCAAACCTATCACTTTTATTTTACATTATAAAATCTCCAAAACAGAAAGAAAACAAACAAACAAAAAGAAAAAAGAAATGAAAACTCAACACAAAAAAGAAGCCTCCAAGTTTCACTAAAACATGCTCATTTTGGTTCAGAATAAAATTAATCTTTTCAGTTCAGTTGTCAAACTAATTATTTGCAGAGCCTTGCTCACAATATTGCATTCATGCCTTGGGTAGACTAAAAACAACTGAAAAGGAGAAAATTTAAAATTAGGAATCACCTTTTCTAAAAGGTGTGAAATCTCCTCTTAGCTCCTGGTCAATAGATGAGGCAGTTACTCACCACAGAGCTGACAGAAGTTGCCTATTCTTAAAGATTTTTATTCAATTTAGAGAAAAGCAAACAAACTTCTAATGAAATCACCACGAAAAATGAAGGAAAATAAAAAGGTTCCTGAGACACCAAGAAACATACTAGCATAATGTTCAGCTAACAAGTCTTTTACAAAACTGTTTTGATTGCTTCTCTTCTCAAACATTTAAGAACACAAGAAGTCCTCTCAGATTAGTAAAACATACATTTGCACACACATCTATCTTAACTTTCCTTAATCCCACACAACTTAATTTCATCCTTTGTCATAAGAATGAGAGACATTCCTTTTTTTCCCAATCACTCTAATATAGGCTGCAGATATGAATTTTAACAATTTTAATATTATTGGGCAATAATCCAAACACCTTTTCCTGACTCTGCAGCTCTCTGACTGTCATGGTTTCCTAAGGGGGATGTACAGCCTCTGATTACAGGTCAGGCAGGCTTCACCACTTGCTCCTGAGACTGATGACTTGCATATTTAAATCATACTGTGAGTTGGATAATCTCCTTTCACAGCAAAACCCAGGGGAGAGAACTGTGTAAGAGGATACAAGGAATCCCTCGTTAAGGACCAGCTATCTGAAGTACTTATATGCCCCCACCCCTTACTCTTATATCTGATTATCAAGGAGCCTTTATATTCACAAATCCCTTCAGCCAGAGAAGTGCTCTAACCAGGGAAGCAGGGGCATGGACATGAGTCCTGCAGAGCCCCGGGCACTCAGCTCCACGGGCATCATCCGTCAGGCTGAGGATTCACTGCAGTGTGCCCTGCCCAAGGTCACAGAGGAAAACTGTACTGAAGCAAGACAAAGGATGTAAGGCTCCAACGAGCACTACCACACAGCAAGGGGAGCCTGTCACACTCACACCAAGCTTTGCAGCTTGCCATTGAGCCAAGTGACCATGTGATCCACACCAAAAATACCCTGCATTCTCATCAACTTTTTGCATCTTTACTCTCATTCTTTCCTGCAGGCCAGAATAATTATGTGATGTCTATGCAAAGACACAACAAAATAAGCATAACTATAGAATGGTGAATTGTCATTCCCAAAGCACAAGTTCTTTACTATTCAGCCCAAAAATAGAAATAAGGAGAGGAAAGGGGAAAAAAAAAAAAAAAAA
>VWYP01027224.1:446943-463093 GCA_013400435.1 Pycnonotus jocosus | reverse complement strand
AACAACAACAACAACAAAAAACCACCACAAGCTTTGAATCTTGGCAGGAATGGCAGGAAATCATACCTTGAGTCACAGGGCACTCTCAGCATCTGTTCCAACTGCAAGCTTTTCCTGCTCCCAGATACAGCACAGCTACCTTACCTTCCTTTCTTATTCCAGTCACCAAAATTAGCACTATTTTTTTTTTCTTTGCTGTGTCTATTATCCTATACATCCAGTTTCCAAAATGTTGTTTAGTTAGTACTGAAGATGTGAACTAGCTCACAGATGATAAGTTTTTGTTGTTCAGATGGTATTTGGCTAAACAGTTCCCAGTGGGTTGAAACAACAGCTCTGACTGCACTTAGGATTTGCAAGTGGAAGCATTTGCAACATGCACACAAGAAATGCTAGTTAATAAGACAAATGTTTACACTTAAAACTTTCTAAGGGTATCATCAAATCCTCTCCAACAAAGAAGACATAAACACATTATTTTTCTCTCATGTTTCATGCTTTTTAATAGCTTTTACTTTCATTACAAACACTTCAGTTCTGCCTGAACTGAGCACAAAGAGAATCAGCCCTTTAATCCTCAGGACAATACATGTTTTCTTCACACTTTGGAAAGCAAATATAGCAGCTGGTAACTTTTAAATCCTGTGCTTTGTTTGCAAAAGATGGCAAGCAGAACCATCAAATGTAGGAGCGGAAAACACTGGCTATTTTACCTAGATAATTTTCCTACTGGTATTAAAAAAGTGTATTTTTATACTTCTATCCAGCCTAATTTTCAGAAAGCTAGTAAGTAGAAAATTTGGCTCTTTTCTCATCATGCACAACTGGATTGAACTTTAGATAACATGTAAGAGAGTATTTCTTGGCAATATTTTTTTTCTAATAATCAGCCCATATTTTCATTCCTGAAACAATATCCTAGCTCTAGCTATATATGTCTGCGCTCTACTACTCCTCTTTATGAGTGGAATTTGGAGTTTTAGTTTTGTAGTTTATCCATATTATAAAATTATTATTTGGAAAGGCATGTCTGTGGAGATCAAATTGCCAGCTCCTCCAAGATCATTATTGTCCTATATTAAAAAAAGAAAAATCTCCTTTAATTGAACATATCCCTATCTATTTTCAGACTGCTACCAACAGTACATCAACATGATCATATCTGAAAATTACATAAAGCAATAGAGGACCCATGTTCACTTTTTCTATGTGCCTGCTGGACAAACCCTGCTCAAATAGAAAGCCTACTAACGGTGATGACACAATATTTTAACAGACATAGGAAATCATTTGCCTCTGGATAAATTGAGTTTACGAGTGGTATCATCCACTGGCTTCCCTGGAATTCATTGTTCCCTCAGAGATTCTTCCTCACACAGCAAGACTAAAAGTCACACAATAATCAGACTCTGTTTCCCTTTCGAGTATGCAGAATTCAACAAGTAGGTCCTATCCAGCCAGCTATAGAAAAACATAGCTACTTACAGTACTTGTCTGTGTCTCATGAGCACAGAAACCAGAAATCTGAATCCTAAAACAAGTCATGGCCCAGCAGCAAGACATCCACAGCCTTGGGAATCCAAGGCCTTTGCACTTTCCATTCAATGTGTGATACCAGCCCTGACAGCCTATTTGTCTCTTTCTGTGGTTTTGGTTTGGTCCCAGACACCATAGCAGTGAGCACAGTCTGAATTCCCCAGGTTTTTTGATGCTGCTCCTAATGATAAATTTGTTCCTGTCTCAGATTGCCAAGATATATTCTCTTCACCCACAGCACTGCCTTGAAAGGTTGTTTGGACTATGTGGTCCCCAGCTAATGAATTTACAGTAATGTAACAACATAGCAAACACCCTTTACAAAAGCACACATATAAATGCTGTATATTCTCTGCCTTCTATTATTAGCCAATAGGTATTGTCTTAATATAGCACTGAATTTCAACATGCTCCGCTTTATTTAATACTCCATTTACATATCATCCAAATAGGCAGGTCAGTCTGGACACCTCCTGCAATCTCACCTACATTTATACTACACACCTTCTAGAAGTTCTTGTCTAGATGACAGCCTCAAGGAAGTCAGCTCATCTAGGACACTTTCTTTGTGTTTCAGCACTACTCATAAAACCAAAGCATATGCATGGTACCCAGAGAAGAAACCAGAATGGCAAGAACACCAGCCCTTTCTCCAGTGCATTTCCCAGGTTTTGTTTCCGAAGTGTGAGGTCTAGAGAACCATTGCAAGATCAATAGCTTCTCCAATGAATTACCTAAGTAAAACTGTGGTCATAAGTTTTCACTAAGACCTTAATATTTCACAGCACTTTGCAAGTAAAAAACAAATAAATTTTATCTGAATAAGAGTAACCATCACTTCAGGGGATCAGTGCTCCTTTAATGCAGTGGAGTTGCTTAACAAAATTATGCTCCACCTGGAAGACAATTGTGATGGCATTTTAAATGTAACAGAGCCACTCTCAAAGTAAAAAATCTTATGGAAATTGTTAGGCACATTTCATACAATGATACCCAAAATGGGCTATCATACTTTCGCTACTTTCCAGCTTCTAGAAGAGCCATGTGCAAAATGCACTCGTGAAGAAGGAATAGATATTCTGCCCCCACAAATACCATTGCTACATAACTAAATGCTGGAGGCACCTTTACTGAAAAAAAAACATAAGCCAAAACTCAAAAGATGAATTATTCCAGCTCAGAGAAATCACTTTTTCTCATGTCCCACAGTCTCAAGCTGTAAAAGACATACAATAGGAAGAGAGATCTCTCAATACCATGGAATATCTCAGCACTGCTACCAGAAATAGTTTACTTCAGAGAAGAGTTAGAGCCCAGCATCTATCTGAAGTGCCAGACAAGAAATCCTACTGGGAGATAAAAAATATAGAGACCCTTGTCCCTTTAGAGTTCAATCTTTCAACAAGCATTTCCCTTTTTTCCTGTTATCCCCACAGACAGATCCCTCTCATAAGTTTCCTAATTTACAGCTCTTCCTCCTGCTGACACACTCATCCTCACAACCTGCAGAAGGCAAGACTCAGTCAGTGTCTTGCTTACTCAGCACGTCTGAAAAAAAAATTCTTTGAAGACTATGGAATGAAATAGTCACTTGAAAAACACAGGCAACAGCAGTCAAAAAGTAGCTCTTCTTAATTAAACTAGAGAAAGAAGTAAATGTGTGGGAAAAGAAAGAGAAAAGGAGGTGAGTAAAATTCCTTCCAAAGGAAATGAGGAAAGATTTAAGACACTGGCACCATCCTTGCAGGTGTTTGAAGTCTTCTTATAAAACCTCCTATCACTTCCATCAAAGGTTTCCAAAGCCTTCCAGTGAGAAGAGGTTCTATCTGATGCAAGCGCAAACATGTATCAATCCAGCCTCCTTCTGAAAGCATTTTACTCTTTCTATTGAGGGCACAGACAGCCAAGGGCCAACAACCTCCTAATTTAAGGCCTCACTTAAATACTTAATTGTCCTGTCAGAGAGACAGGGGACATAATATCTTGCTGGGAGTACATATAGATTCCAGCCCAGAGGAGTGTTTTGCTCTTGGCTATTTAATTCATTCCTGTGGAATTAGCATCCTCCAGTAAGACTTTTGTTCTGATGACTGCTTTTCTCTAGTGACAAATGCTAGGAAGCACAAGGATATACATTTAAGGACTCTAAACCAGTTTAATCCTAAAAGCACAATATGCTTTAGGGGAAATAATGAGAAGGGAAATAAGCAAACACACAAAATCTGCCACTTGGCTGTAACAAAATAGTGCCTAATTTCTGATGATAGTCAAAATGCAGGACTATTCATATTACCCAACTGATACTGTACTGAAACAATGAAACACTGGGGGGAAAAGTCGTCTTAATTTGGTTCTCATTGCAGCTAACAAAACTAACATTGATGTAGTAAAGCACTGAAAAAGCATCAATGATCCTTGCAGAGTCTTGGCTTCCCTTCAGTGTGACGTAGGAGCAGAGGAGCTCTGTCCTGAGAAATCAGCAGCAATGTCTATGCTGGTAAATCACATTATTTCAGACCACATCTCTCAGCAACAGCTCAGCTGCCTCCACTGTCAGACTGTCAGGACAGTCTATAACTCGGCCATGACCTGTGCCAGCCAAGTCTCCCAATTTTCTGACAGGCTTCAGAAGCCATCATGGGTCAGCAATCATTCCCTGCTGGCAATTTGCATGCAGACCCGTGATTTGGGATAATAAAGGCGTATGTGATATGGGCATGGATTGCCTGTGTCATCTACCTGGCCTCAGCCATGAAAGGGTGAAATCATTTTTTCTGCATTTGCAGTTTCCTTCATGTGAGGGAACTGCGTAGATATATATATAGATATATATATATATTCCCTGCCCTCAGGGAAGTAGAAAGAAAATCAGATTGTTGGTCTTTAACAGCTGCACTCTGTAAGGTGCTCATGTACTGTACTCATGGAATGATGTAAAACTCTCAACATTTTAGACACTTTCAACATGCCTACAAAAGCAGGGGAGACACCTCGAACATTTAACTAATGTTAATCGAGCTTCTGATGGTTCCTGTAAAATGCTTAAACACAAACAAATCAAAATGACAAAAAAGAACAAAAAGGTCAGAAGATGCTTCTCAAGCCTTGTAGCAAACCAATGACAAACAAATGAAAATAACACAGAAAAGCAGATTACCCTTTTGCTCTAACCACAGGTTATAGGAATGTGAGAAACTAAAATTCTTAAACTTTTAGAGGAATATTTAAGGAACTAATATACTGTAAAATATATTAATATACTGTAAAATAATGAATTAATGCATCGAGTTGGTTTTGTACTCTCTTGCCTCAAGCAGCTTAGCACAAATAAAATTTGATGCTAATCAGTGCTAGCAGTTTTCACAGAATCTGAAAACCTATTATTTCCTCTGGCTGCAACTAAAAAAAATTGGCAACTGTTTCATTATTGATGTTAGCAAAGTACCTCTTGTACCTATAATTTTATCTTGGTGTTGACCCGGTATTTGCTTCTCTTGACCACACACATTTAACCTGGTACTGATGGTTGAGTTAAAAGGGGTTTTCTGCATAATCAAGTGTCTACTGCCATGGAAATACAGAGAGAGATGAATGTTTCTTCTATGTAAAAGAAATTCAATTATGAAAAAAATATAATTATAATTAAGGTATTTTCCAGCCAATAACAAGACGATGCTCAGGCACTAAACAGACATATGCATGTACCAAGCTACAAAAAAGCACTGTAAAATTAAATGGGATGCTTTGGTTTCTTTTATAATTGAAAATTATTCAGAAAGTGCAAATATAATCTAGAACAAAAGTAAAATAAATACATTTGTCTTAAGACCTATTTCAAAATGTTTTAGTCATTTTCTCCCTATGTACAACAATTTTTCTTCACACTTCACACAAAAATTTCCACATATGTTTTAACTATCAGGAAAAAAATCATCCTATTACACATTTCAAATGGTATGCAGTGAAAAATATTGACACATGTAGAAGGACACAGTGAACAGAAAATGGATATATTTTAATTAGTGCAGCACATTTTTTATTAGTGAGTACCAATATGTTGGGTAAAATTCTTGAGCCTATTCTTTACTTTTTTTAAAGTATATAATACAGCTTTTCCATTATGAAAAGGGCCCACAGTCACACACAGAACAGACTAATTCCTGCATCTTCCTAGAGCCTTTGAAGTCTATAATGATCATGAGGTGCAAATATTTCTGTAGATATAGTCTAGATCAGGATCCGTGTATGCCTCAGGTTGCCTCACAAAAATATGTTTGTGGTCTCTGAAATTAGGTGGTAAAATGTTATCACATTTTATTTACATCATATTCCTTTCATGAGGTGCATTCCATTGCCACAATTTAAATTCCAAGCCCAGCATTTATGAAGTTCAGTGAGATAAGCCTCTGTACTATGGTAATGCCCTAATTTCTGGGAGGCCTGTCTGCTGCTCTATGCAGGTCTAGAGCACAAAACAGCAAAAGTGCCAAATGGCAGCCAAACATAAAAAGACCTGCAACTAAGCATAAAAATAGCATCATCCAAGTATAGCCCTAGTAGCTGTGCAAAGCTACAAGGCAAAGATATACACTAAAATCCAAAACGAGGCAATGAAACAATCAAAGTGAATAAACAAAATGTTAGTGGAACTAATATATTCACTTCTGGATTTACTGAAAGAAACTACCCCTTGCATTTTGGATGGTTGCCATATAGTTGAAAGTGTTACTCCGTAATGTCATTTGTACTTGTACTTCTCTAGAGGTAAACATGTATGAAATGTGTAAGGCAAATGTGCATGAAGTGAATATTAGTCCCTTCAGACAGCACCTATTAAAGTGGATTAGAGCTCTGCAGCAAAAAGGAAATTTGACCAAAAAGAGGAAATAAGTAATTTAGCCTTGGGAAACTGGTGAAAACAGAAGGAGAGAGAAAGAAAGGCCAGGCCAGGCCAGGCAAGGCAAGGAAGGAATAAAGCTGTTGATGAATATTTGGCCTTATACACATGTACATAAATATATACATAAAAGCTTGAGATCATAATTCACCAAGCATACTGTCCACCCTTCTCAATTTGTATGCAAACCATCATCCCTAGGCTGCTCCTAGTGTGACACCAGCTAGAAGACGTGTGAAGGTGACAGATGGAGTGTACCAAGGAGTTCAGAAATAGTATGTGGGGTTTAGATGTGAGGACACAAGCATAAACAAACGCCTCTCTTTTTCCAGCAGATTTTAACCATTGACATAAGTTATTCAGACATTAAACAAGTAGAAGCTTTGAATACAGGGAATACAACACATGAAGTGAGCTAAGTTACATAGCCTCTTGTTTCCTCCAGGTCAAGTTTGGGGGGCCTGGGAAACCACCTAGATGCTTGTGTCACACAAAACAGAAAAAAGTTCCCATCTAGTCATGCCTAAGCACCCTATAGGAAAACAGAATTTCTGTAAAACAAATATCAGGGAGGATGTAAGAGTAATATTTTGACAGATTGAGTCAATATAAAGGTTTTCTTCATGATAGTGAGAGCTGCTTAACTGAGACAGCCAGCTTCTCAACAGATCCTATCAGTCTATGGTTCCTTGTCCCAGTTCTCTTTGTGAAGCAGCCCATTCCTGATGTTTCCTGAAAAAAACAACTTAAAACCATGGCAAAAAATCAACAACCTGATGATAATCAAGGAGTAACAGGTCCACTTTCACACAATTCCTTCCATGCTCAAGTGTTTCCTGCATGTAAAGTGCCTCTGGAAAATCTAAAACCATCAACCAGTGAAATTTAGTCTGTCCAAATTTCTACCTTAATATTTTGGGCCTACTAAGGGTAAGATCAATGGAAAATCACCTGTTAAGCAGCAAGGCCCTCAAAATTCAAAGGAGAAAGGAGAGAGAAGAATTCAAGGCCAGCCAGTTGATCATGAAAGGCCATAGATAGAGGTCATTTTCTGTGGTGGCCTCTCTCCCCTCTTCTCATGGAAACACTTAGATAAAAGAATACATTTACTATCAGTTTATGCTATCGACCAGACCATCAGATAGAACTATTGACCTGTATGTTTTCTGTTGTAAAATCAATAAAAGAAAGGAAAAAAAATGCAAGAAAAAGAAAAATAGCAGCATAAAATTTCAGGGTGCTCATAGTAGCACTTCTTAGGCTTTGTGTATTCACATTGAGAGATATAATAGACTTCTCACAATTTCATTATAAATTAAAAATTTACCAGATAATAATGTTCTTAAAAATATGTAGTCCTGACATTTAGGAACTTCAGAGCAGGTATTAAAGCAATATTGAACTTCAAATTACAGGTTCAACTTTCTAAATAGCACTGTTAAACAGAAATATGCATGAATCACAGTCATCCTGGATAAAATGGAAACAGGCATTTGTATGATGGTGATTGCTGACTTCAATGAAAGTACAGACATTTGCCCCAGCTGAGTGTCCCACCTTGACATATACCAAGATACAGTAAAGACAATTTCATGCCCAGAGCCTCTGTGAGGACAGGGCAAGGTCCAGGTCCTCAGCTACAAAGCTGTGGGGATGCATCAGCTGAGAATTTCAGCCTGTCTTTGTTCTGAGTACAACTCAAACGTCTAAGTTTCTGGAAAATTACCCTCAATTTCCTAATCCTCTTGACTATAACATTGTGAGTGGTCTCTATGGTGCTTCCTAACCCACAGTCTTATCCAGAAGCCTTTACTCATGAAGAGATTCACTTCTGAGAGGAAAGTGTAAAAAGAGATTTCACATCCTGGTCCATCATCAGACATTAAAGGGTAAAATTTATCTTTTTTTTTTTTTTTACATTATTAAGAATATTTGTACAGGATCTATATTTAAAACTAAAAGAGATGTCTCCTCCTTTTGCCAGCAGCTGTGTTACATCAATTAAATGGGTAAATAAGATCTTTCCCCAGAGGGGATATCACATGACCCTCTATTGATTAAGACTGCAGTAGAATGTTATTTGCAATCTTATTGCATAATGTAAATCAGGAGGTAGCTGTCAAGGTTTCAGAAGACAAATTGCCGCTATCTTAGACAATTCATAGGCCTCTTTCCTTCTTGCAGCTCTTAATTCACAGTTAATGCATGTCTTACCAGGCTTAGTTGCTTAAATCAGTCTACAGAACCCTATTCAACTCAGCTGGGTGTAAGTTGTAGTCTACGTGGCCCTGCATCACAATGGGTATTAAAGTGACCATTCCATCTATCGTTCTTTCAGAAATATGCATCATTTAATAGGATAACACAACTTCAAAAAATGATGTGAACTGAAAAATAGACACCGCCTGAAACATGCCTGATGGTTCCCAGGACAGATAAACCTCCCCACCAGGGACAACTTCAGAGGTGCTCTCCATATAGAACATTTTTTTAAGTCTTAGCTCAGTCTTGTGTACTTGATTTTCACAGGTAAAACATACAGCTAGAACTAATCCACTACTCTCAAACCTGTGCAGTAACTGCAGCTGAGGATCAGTTTTGAGACTGAAAGGAGCACCTGACCACAACCCAGCAGCCACTTTGCTCCTCCAACGAACTGTAAATCCATCACTATTTCCTTCAAGGGAGAACCAGAAGGAAGGACTAAAATGTCCATTCAAATTACTGAAATGCACTTTGCTGAGAAATCATAAAAAAGGCCTTTCCCTACTACTAATCAATCTCAGTTACAACAATTAGAAAACAAGTGCAACACTTCTCAAATTACATAACAGCAATATTAAACATTACCAGAATTTTCTGCATCAAAGTCAAAGAAATGGTCTTTCAGTGGGTTTTGGTGATTGTAAAGTTGGATGAAATAAGGTAAAATTTCTGAATGGATGAAAAGAACAGTGGGTGGTAGGACAGTAATAAGTTCAGACATAAGTTACAACTGTCCTGCACATAGAAAAAAAGTGCTCAACTTACCATATCTGTTTGCTGTTGCAAAGGATTAAAATTAAATATCTGCTGCCTGGTTATTTCCATCCTAGTTGATTGATTAGAATGTGTTCATCTGCCTATCTAACTTCGCAAATTTAAAAGTGGCAGGTTTACTTTTCCATTCTCTAGAATGTCTGAGCTTCATAAAGTATCTGGAAACAAATGCCATTAGAACTGTTGTCTAAAAATAATCTCTCACAAAATGATAACAAAGTCTGAGAAAAATATCACCTTGCAGAAAATATGGAGGAGGTACAATTTCAAGAAAATCAAAGAGATATTACAGTACATTTCATTTGGCTAGACATGCACATCAAGAGTACTAGATTGTTACTGGCATGTCTTTCTATGTAAGAAAATTACATGGTCCTCCAAAAAATTTATTTGTGTTAAAATCTTATTTTTCATTCTCCTGGGAATCTGGGAAATCAAGCCCAACCCAGTCTTGATAAACATAAATGCTCAACATGGAGCAAATCTGAGTAGTATAAAAGTAAGGACACAAATCCCTAAAGAGTTAAAATGTGCACAGATTGGTCAGAACTTTAGGAGAAGCACTTGGCACCTTAAAATAGGGTCTGCAAACACTGGTTTTAGGTATTTTTCCCCCCTTTGGTTTGAAAGGGCAAACCAGCCCTTTCAGATTTCAGATTTTTAAATGTGAAAAGTATCCTTTCTTTTTTGAAAGTATGATAACCACTTCACTTATTTCATTGTTCTTGAAATTTTGAAAAGAGATAAAAACCGTTACTTACCTTAAAGAGCCTTAAAATATTTGCAACCATAATGGACACAGAACTTGCTGCAGCACCAATCACACCTGATATCTTGTCTGGCTTAGTGAAAATTGGTGGGTCACCATTTGCACACTTCACATCTGAACCATCTTTTTCTATCAATGCTTGCACAAACGTTAAGGACTGCTCCAATGCATAAGTGTCCCTGGAACATGTGTCGAGGATACGGACACCTAAGGTGATATTGGCAAGAAGATCAGGGTCTTTATTAATCTGATCAACTGCATACAGCATTGCCTCCAGTCTGTGGATCCCCTTCTCCTTCTTGAGCTCCCCACAAGGCACCCCTCTATCCCCTTTTGCATGAACAGGGAACAGTCCTCCCAAGATGATGTCCCCATCCAGTCGAATGGAGTGGGCGTATTCCTGGCCGTGAGTTCTTTGCAGCAGAGTGAGTATCCAGTAGAATTTGGCTGTTAACAGGAAGAAACAATGGCAGGAAACCAATCGTTTGCCTTCGTATACCATTTTCTCTGAAGACGTTGTTGCTATCCAGTATCCAGGTTTTCTTCTTGCTAAAGGATGAGGCTGACCATTTGAAACTGCACTTTCTGGGGGCTACCATCAGTGCCCAATAAGTAATATAGAACCATGCGGTAGGTAGGTAGAAAAAAAGATCTCAGCAGAAGTACATACAATGTGTTTTACAGGAGATGTCCACTGATTGAACGAGTTGATCAGCTTTTCTGAGGCAGTTTTTCAACTGCTCTTAACTGATGGTGAGAAGTAGGGTAGTATGTCTGGTCCTGATGTTGAAAGGAGGTCAGTAGCTTACGTCCTTGTATTTTGCCCTACAGCTGAGGTACTTCTGAAAAAAAATAAAAAATAATTTTAAAAACAGTGAGAAATACCATTTACTTCAGCAGTTTTATACCTGCCACACAGTGTACTTACTTTTGAATAGCAGTTACATCACCTAGGTTTTACTTTCAATGTTCTTTAAGTTAGCAAATCTTGGCCTTCAGTGAATTTGAACACCTGGCTGCACTATACTATAAGCCAGGAAATTGATGATGCCAGCAGAGCAACAGCCGAATCAGGGGAACTAAACTGAGCTTGGTGTTCAGATTCTGAACAGTAACTCATATTTACCTTCGTGTTGTGTGACACCAGAAACAGACTTGATCCATAACACATTGTATTTTCTGTTCTCCTGCTTTATTCTGTTCAACTTCATTATTCTGCTCCAGCCCCCAGAAGTGCAATAACCACTTACACTCTCACTCCTGGAGAGGTCTCATTTATGACAATGGAGTAATCAGGGTGCCTGGATTTAAGTACACCCTTCAGCCAATGCAGTACAAGCACATTCAATTCATTTGGATGTTACACTGATTATTTTTCCAATGGAATTCACTTGGGGGGGCCTAATTATATATCTAAATCCCCTTCAAGATCATGTCTAACACTAAATTATTTTTATGAAAAGGTAGCTGATTTCTCAAGTAAAAAGAGCACAACGTATTATGTTAGGAAACCAGCTGAACATCCAACATTCCTTTTCCAACATTTGACTTGAGCTGAGGTTTAACATAAACAAAGTCTCTATTTTCTGCTTGCATTTGGACCACATTAAATAGGAACAATGTTGTGCCTGCACTGACATTTGGAGAGATCCCACTGATTTTAACGAGATGAGGATTTCAGCCTACATATCTAAACACCTGACTGACTGTTATAAATATCTACAAATTGCCCACACTTTAATTCTCAAGTGAAGGCATTTATTTATTTCAATTCTTAACAAAATTATACATGCCTGAATAAATTTTTAAACCTCTGAGGAAAATAAAGGGAGAAGTAATTTTACTGATACTAGATAGGCACACTGTAGGCAATTACATCTGAACCAGCCTCTCAATACATCTGTTACAGGCTATAGAGAGCAGTGGACATCCTAGGGCACAATTTACCTTATCCCCTCCTTTACAAAAGTTTCACTTACTAGGAAATTGATCACACTTAACAAGTCCCTATATCACTGCTGGTACAGAAAACCCAGGCATCGGGCTCACCTGTAAATATCTACTTTATCCTTAGTGATCTGACTGGTTCCTACCAAAAATACGGTCACACTGGAAGACAACTCCGGACAAAACCACCAAACTTTTATATATCGTGCTAAAAAACCTCAAAATGCCTTTGATAATGCCTTAAATTGACAAACCTCTTCTTACATTAATTTTGTTATGTGTTTTCCTTACATGAAAATACTACACTCACAAAAGTTGAAGTAGAGTGTTCAAATTATGGCTATTTGAAGACCTGAGAAAAAAATTCACAATGGAAAGTCTTTTACCAAATGCAAAACTATCTCATTGGGATCTGGTATCAGAACCAGTTGAAAATGAAACGTTTGATGGATATGAATAAAATCACTTCAATTGAGAACAGCACACAAGACTTTCCATGCCTCTTGGCATTTAGTTTTGCTTGAGTTCGGCTCAGGGTTCAATCCAAGTGATGCAAAATCTGTGCTGTTTTGTGATAATCCCATCGTTCTCCCTTGGCTCTTTTCAGGCACACTGGTTACAAAGCTGCCTAGGCTTCAGCCCTGTGAGCCAAACTCAGAGTCATTCACAAACTGAACAACTTGACTCACACTACAGTGCTATTTGATCCAGGCCCATGGGATGTTTCTCATATGGTCCACCCTTCAGAGAAAAGACTGAACTACTAACTAGCCACAATTATCTGTTGTTTTGATTGCCTTAGTAGAAAAAACACATTTGTGGGTTCAAAATAGTAAAGAGTAGACCTAAAATAGGTATGGAGGCAATTTGCTTTACGGTTCCACAATGAACTCATTAATCCATGCATGTATGTACAAACCAGGCAGGGGGAAATTCACTAAGGGAATAAAAGACAAGACTACTCCTATTTAATACTGTATGGAGAACAAGAAAGTACCACTGAAAAAGGGAAAATATTCCTGAAGGAAAAAAACGCTGCTTTTTCTCTTTCTCAGCCACAGGTCAATTCCTTACAGCCAAAGAATGCCCAGAAATTAAAGCAAGTGTCAGTGCTCATGCAAACAAATAGTGATGAATTCAGCTATTGCAACCCAAATTCCAACAACAATAGAGAAGTTACACTGAGCCCAAGGTCATCAGTCCAATACTTTATCTGGAACTGACTGAAAATCAAACAAATTGGCAATTAGCATTTTTCAACATTATAGTCCTCATAAGCATTAATTGCTTTGCCTCAGCTTGCATGGTTTCCTGAAGAAGTATGTTTCTTAGCTGCAAGTGTCCACTGCTTGTCTATAAAACAGAAATAAAACTTTAAAGTGTTCTTTTTAAAAATTTAAGACCTTTTAGTCTTTTTTAATGTTACCTAAGAAATAAAAGCCTCTATTATACTGCCTAATTTATTCATGGCACACTGCTTTTTATATATTGATTAACATTACCTTTTACAGAACATTTCAAGTCTGTGTAGCTAAGCAGAAAGCATATGATCTAAATTAATTCCATTTTTATCAATGAATTTTAGTGAAAAAGCACAGGCCTCTGGGCTATAAAGCCTGAATGAACTTTTCTCATGTGCAGAGATTTCATTTGAAGTAAAATGCTGTCCTTTTCCAAATGACCATAAAAGTTTGAATTAATGCAAATATATTCTTGATTTACCAGATTCCCCAGTGTAGTAGTTGGTGTTCACTAGAAACTTGAGTTCAGAAAAGAAATTCATATATTGCCCCAGCACAGCTCGAGCGTAAGCGCACCACAAAGCATCTCTTCCAGTCACCCTGTAATACATGCTTCTCTTGGGTTTATTTCATTAAAAATATCTGGCATTATCAGAACATATTGCTATTTTTAAAGTCAGTATTTCAGCACAAACCTCCACTTGTTCTGCTAGAATATATATTTATTTTTAAACCTAAGGAGGCGGAGTACTGCAAGACAGGGGTGATGGAAACTTCTGCATGTAGTGTCTGGTTCTGAAATTACTTCCTTCACAAAATCATTCAGCTTTATCAGATATTTGGTACTCAAGGTTGTGTATTTTTGTACCACACTGCCAGAACCAGTGCATCAGAATGAACCCCGACCAGTCATTACTCCAACCACAGACTCACTGCACTAAAAGACAGGCTCATTATGGAACCTCTTTATGTTAATGAAAAGGTCCAAATAATGAGTTGAGTGAGAGAGAAATACTTAAATAAATATAGGAAATGTTTCTATTCTGTTAACGAGGTTCCTGAAAGAGCCATCTTCGGCTGGCACTGAAGTTTTTTTCTGAAAACATGTAGAAAGATTCAGTATGTTCATCAGGAAGTAGTTTTTAAAAATCTCACGTTTACAGACAGCAGCAGGAGCAACGAGTACTCTCTGCAGCATAGGCAGGATGGACATTTTACAGCTGACATTGCCAGACAGACATATATGAACCCTTTAATAAGGGACAAAACAAGCTATCAAGTAAAGGGAAAAATACCTCAGAAAAAATGTTTAAATTTTTGTTTGTGCCAAAAAACCTAATCTGTTATTGTATTTAAAGCATGGTTGGAACTGCACTAAGATAAAATAAAGCAAATATTCTGTAAATTAGGATACAAGAAGTTCTAAGAGTGAAAACTCATTCACAAAATATCAGATTGTCCAGTCAATACAAAACTGATCTAGTTTTACTGAATGAAAACAAAACAATGGCTATTTCCATTATTAAGTTCTGAGGGGAAAAGAAAAAATAAAAAAAGAACAAATTTGATTATTTTGATGTTTTATTACTGACACCTCTGAACTATGAAAGAATTCCCTTGCTAACATTCATTTCACTGTTCACAAAAGTTGCCTCTTTCTCCTGGTCAGCATTCCACAACGAGCAAATAGCTGAATTTCCACATAGAACAGGTAAAGGGTTGCCACCTGCACACAGTAGACCAACACTTATAGAAGATTAATGGGTTTTGCTGACAGCAAAAGGGAATTTGGAAAACCTTTGGCCTTGACATTGCAACTCCTAACTTGCAAGAGAATTCTTCACTGATGTGAGTAGTCTTATCTACCTCGGCTCTTCTGTAATGGTTTGCTATGCCCCTGCCACAGAGGTAACCTTTACACAATAATCAGGACTTCAAGGCGAATCACTCTCAGCATCTCGTTTACAGGAACTATTTCTTCTCTGTGCAGTCTGGTATCTACCCTCAGCCTGATCAGCCTCTTTTCAAATACCCCAGAACACCTGCCTTCACTTCCTACCCTGCAAATATTAATTTTCCCAAACAAGCTACACCGTGAAAATGCAGCACAGGTCATTCTGCCGGGGTGAGACTAAGAGGAACCTACAATTTTTAAAAGGAAACTACATTGAAGATTTTCTTCTGCCCTTGGTTGGACTTAAAACTTAATGAACCTCATCAGTATTAACACCTTCAGAAAAGGTTTCACCTCTGGTCTAGCAAATCATGATCAAGATTTTCCCAGACACCCTGGGAGAACTTTCTCTGTCGTTTCTGCTTTTATTTGACCCTCTCCCCAGCAGCCTCCCGCTACCCAGTCCGCACAGCTGTGTTCAGAGCAGGCGCTGCTGGTGCAGTCCGGCGGTCTGCAAGAACGGCTCTACCCCCATAAACGCAGCCGCCCGACGAAATCGTCCCGGGGCACGCTGCACGAAAGTCCCCCACTGTGTCCACGCCCGACCCCGGCGACTGCCCCAGGGAGGGGGCGAGCCACCCGGGCGAGTGCCCCGGGCGAGCAGCGCTCCGCATCCCGCTCTCCATATCCCGCTCTCGGTACCGGCGCATGGCGCGCCCGCGCGTTCCGAACAGCGCTCCGCGCACCGCACCCGCGCCCTCCGCGCCGCACAGCGCAGCTTACTCCGCGGACACTGCGCCGCACCCCGCGCACTCGGCACCGCACCG
>VWYP01027224.1:423826-438331 GCA_013400435.1 Pycnonotus jocosus | reverse complement strand
CCTCCCCCTATTTCTTTCGCGGGGCACGACACGGAACAGCTCAGCCCGGCGGGGCGCGGCAGGGCACGGCTCGGCTCGGTGGGGCTGTAGCTGTTGTACTGTAGCTGTACACTTGTAGCTGGTCTTGGTGCTGAAGGAGGAGATGGTCCGCTGCAGGACAGGAGAGGACAGGACAGGGCACGACGCGACACGGNCGTCCAGTCCTGAGAAAATCTACCATTTCTGCTTGGTGTGACCTGCACCTCCCTCCTGCCTGCCAGGGACATCCAGCCTCCTGCCTGCAGGGGCACGGAGACCAAACTGCCCTGGGTTTTTGGGAAGCAAGGCTTTTCAATGTTCTTGGTACTGGTTTGTTATTAATGTTGTAGTTGTTTTTTCTTTGTTTGCTTTGTTATGTATACTAGTAAAGAGCTGCTATTTCCTATTCCCATAACTCTGCCTGGAAAAAAAAAGCCTCTTTTAATTTTTCTTTCTAAATTATTATAATAATTTGGAGGGAGGGGATTTGAATTGTCCAGGTACCTGTCTTTCAAACCAAGACATGTCCATACAGGCAGCAGATAGGTATCTAGCCCAGCATTTGGCCTGAAGTTATTCTCTGAGTGGATATGTAAATTCACAAGGTTGATGTTAGGTACATTATAATGTCACTTCATGTGCCCAGATCCATCAGAATAAGCACATGAGCATGCCCTATTAACCAATTCCTCTTCAAATTGTTCTGTAAGTGTCATATAAATATATTTTTGGGTTCTCAGAGGTGACTTTTCTTGGGCAAAATACACAGGTCTTCAGGAGAGATTCTCAAACATCTAAGATGTAAACTCCCATATTTAAAATATTCCTCTAGGCTCCCTGTGTAAAAGGAAAATATGGAAATTGAAAGAAATAACTCCTTTCCAGGCAATGAGTCACCTGATATTAGCATAGACATCTAAACAGAACATGTAAATCATGCCTCAGAAGTGTCTTTTTCTCTTCATAAACTATAAAGAGAGCCTAAACAACTGGCTTAGATGCAAATGTCTGCAGTGTAGATGATCAAAGTGAGGTGAAGAATATCCACCACTGGAGCATGGGAAGGTGCAGACAGTCAGACAAGAGGTCAGGCTCAGGGTCTGAGAGCACACACCACCGGTTCATGACTAGCTTCTCATTGTGCTTGTTCTGATGGTAGCTAATGCTCCAGCATTAATGAGTCCTTCCTCTACCCTTCCCACAGTGAGTTGCTGACAAATATTCAAAATGGTCTTAAGAAGTCAATCAACTCTGTGCCAAGTATTTAAAAGTGGAAAATATTTAGGAAAAAACTGTATTTATTAAGAAGTTATATAAGGAAGCAATTCTGCATTTTTTTCCCTAAAAGCTAATTGGTACAAAATTAAACAATCATTTTAATTAATTGCCTGTGAAAAAAAGTCAGGGTTCAAGATTTTGCTGACCTTTACATGAATAAGATGTAGTTAAGCTGCTGCTCAAGATTCACACATAATGACTTTTTACATCTATATGGTACTTTGTGGGAGAATTCATGTTAACATGAACTTTTCGTCATGAGCCCACTTTTGAAGTAAACCTTCCAGTTGTCATTTCTTATGATGTGCTTTGGTTAATGTAACAGAGCAGTCTAAGGGCTCAAAGAACTTTGGAAGCTGAAGTTGTGCTCCAGGACTGCACCCAAAATGTTACAATCACTGGCAGACAAAGCTAGAGCTAATCTGAGGTGATCCACGTGTGATGTGGACATCAACTAAGCAGCACCAAATATTTTGCTCTATAGACCTGTGCTGGCCTACATGACTTGTTCAGATAAACACAGCCCATGCCAGATTGAGGTTACAGTCTTGAAAAGTGTCCCAGTATTGCCCTGAGGGCCAGAGCTGAAAGACTACACTGAAGCTGTAAAAGAGCTAAACCTTGTAACTAATTAAAGGCTAGCATGATGCATGGCATGTTTCATGGGGAAGTTTCACACCTCATTTAATAGTTACCAGCTGTAAATAACATACATAATTCTATCCTGTGTTTATAAAAGTAGAACGTTTTTAATACACTGGAGGATCAGAAAACTCGTGTGTAACTGTATTTGCTATAGGTTCTGTGCAACTAAAAGAACAAACTCCCTATCAATGTTGTTGGGAGGAAGATTAAGTGACACAACATTCATCCAGTGTTCTGCTCTGCATTTCTAATTTGGAAATTGCATTCATTTGTCAATGATCAGGTCATCTTAATAAAACCCTTCATTGTTTAAACTGTAAGTAAAGTACAAAACAGTGAATGGTAGTAGTTCAATCAAGAAAGACCAATTGTAATGAACGCTTACAATAATGGCATTTTCTTGCATTAAAAAAATAACCTAGGATATCTAAAAGCCACTTAGTAATGTCATTGGTATTAAGGTTAATGATTTGTTTTCCTGTGCTTCATTGCTTAACTCTGACCTGAAGACAGGTAACCACTAATGGTATAATTAGGTGAGTATTGTACCAGACACTGATGATGATGCTTCTGTAGCAGAAGCATTTCCAGTTCTTAAGTGCTGCTCATTGGTCTTGTTGGGCAACTTGGGAATGGCATAGAGCTGTTTCAGTGTGAAATACAACTACTACAGCAACTATACTAGTAAAATTTGACAAAAATTTTGTATAATTATTAATGTCTCTAGCTGCTTCTCCCATATTGCCTTGTGTCTCCCCTCAATATTAACTCTCAGTGCCCATGAGAGTGTTACTACAAAAATACGTTTGCCCATTGCCCAATAAAACAGGTAAAATTGAGGAAAAAGCTTTTGAACACAAACTGAAGCCCTTTCCCTCAGTAGAAGAATTAATTCAAATACCTAGCCAAGAGCTTTCAAGAAAGAAAACATTCCTCTGGGAACACAATATCTCTGTATTTAGACTGAGGATGATCTAGTTGGAAAGTCCATAATCTAAATCTTATTTGGCAGACTAAATTAGAAATGCTGGAACATTTGAAGTAAGATGAAATAAGCAATGAATGACATAAACATAAAATAAATGAGGATCAGACAAAAATATTTCTTCTTCATTATATTTCTTACCCTAAGTGCTATTACATTGCTTTGTTATTGGTTTTGTTGGTTTGGGTTGTTTGCTGTTTTGTTTTTCTAGTTTGTATTCCACAATTAAAAAAGGAAATTTGCAAATAAAGGGCTGGAGTTATGTAAGAGGTGAAACTGATGGGACCTTCGGCCCTATGGCTATGCTATTCATTTACCATGACAGAAGCACATAAAGGCATCCTTTTCCTGACTCCTTGCACCCAATGATTGAAACCAGCACTCCCTGACATCAAGAAACTGCCCTAATTTCAAACATGCTTCAGGATAGGTTTTATTGCCCATGTCTGTATTTGCATCTTAGCTTAGGATGGTTATTTCGATGCAAGCCTCTCTTCCATCACAGCTCACACCATTCAGATTGGACCACAGAGCTGTCTTGGATCATCCAAACCAACAGGATCATCCCCTTGGATGAAGCCAAAACACAAGCTATGCTCCAGCTCCATTGAGCAGCCAGACCTCATCACCAAACCAGTCCCAGTCCCAGGTGACACCCCTGGAGCAAGGACAATGTGGACACAGGGCCCTAGTGCCCATGCCAAGGATCTGCTCCTGTTGTGCTAAATTACTTGCTCTACACATCTTCTCTCCCTCTCTTGTGCAGTTTCTTACTCCAGGTCAAAAAACACCCACTGGGGCACAGAGTGTGTTCAAGAAAGAGCCCAAACAGATGTGCTGACTGGGGATAATATTCTTTCTTTTGTTCAAGCAGCTCAGGAGGCTGTAGTGATAATGCCCCAGTTCCCTTCAGTTGCAGAAATGCAGCATAAACATTGAGAACATACTGAAGATTTAAATCAGTTTCAGAGCAGGAGTGATATTTCATCCTGTAATAATTATATATTCAGGTGTCCCTAACATCTCTTTTCATTATTTTTACTTCACAGAAAAATTTAAAATCTGGTACTCATTCTAAATCAGAAACAAACAAACAAATAATTAAAAAAAAAAAAAAGAAAAAAAGTTTTATAATATCAATAATTAGTTTGTGAGGATAGATCCACATAAGCACTATTGCTAAGTGTTGGATGAGAGCCCACAGAAGAAATGGCTGCAAATCACTTCTGCCGCTTCTATTTCCTAATATCAGAGAGAAAACCATATAAAGAGTACATAGTGGTTTATAAAAACACTAGTTTGTTGATCAACAGAAACACTATTAATCATATTATTTCAATGGATTTATGAGTGAAAGACTTAAAGATTACTTTTCTTTCCTGCAGTTGCACTGTATTCCAGTATAAATGTAAACTGTACTCAATAAAATCTGTAGTTACACTTCTACAAAATTAGCACTGCAACATTCAATGCTTCATGCTCATTTTAAAACACAGTAAGATTGGATTAAAATATGTTAAGCATGTTAATGTATCTTAATTACTTATGAGCTTTTAAAACTATAGCACAAACTCTTCTTTGAAATTTCAAACACAGGAAGCAATGAACAAAAATAAACTTCTGTAGCTTTAGCACGCATTGAATGAGCTTGTCAATATTACAAAATAACTGGTTTTACAACATCTAACCAGCGTGTGTTGGTTACACCACTGGTTTTCAAGCTGGGGTTTCCACATCACAGGTGATGAGATGCTAAATGTATTTATCACTTAGCTGAATAGTGCACCATGATCTGTGACAAGTTTTGGAGCTTGACAGTGATCCTCCAGGAAGTTCAGAAGCCAAGATCCATATGCCCCATTGGATTAGGCATATAACAGTAACCCTAAGCTTTTTTTACAAACCAGGAAGAGAAATAGTCCTCTCCCAGAGCAACCACTTCATCCTGAAATAGGTGACTTTAAAAAGGTGGTAGATGGATTTATAGATGTTACAGTCTCTCTCCATTCACTACAGAGGGAGTCTCAAGAGACTAACAGGAGGGGCATTAGCTTTAGACTAGACCTCACTGCCCTCAAAGCTCCTCCATAACCTCAAAACAGACAGCTCAGATGCTCCTGCTCTCTGCCTCTTGGTGTGAAAGGGCTGTGTCTCCTCGAGGAGCTTGGGAAGGAAGAGGAAAGCGCAGTCTCACACCACCACCCAGGACCATACATGGGGCACACTCATCCTTTCAGTGCAGGGAGCACAGTCCAGCAAGAGGGACTCAGCAGGCATTGGGGCTGCCACTGCACAGATGGGCTGTGTGTGCTCTGATTACACAGCCATAGGTGTGCCAGTGTGGGCATCTTACCTGACCACTTCCACCTAAATCCAGCCTCTGCCTAGTCTAGATCACTGTCAGCACAGATAGATTGGTACTCACACAGCTGAAATGGAGGAGCTCTGCAGCCTCACAAACTCTGGGGAAAGGAAATACCAACACAAAACTTAATTGGAAACAGGATTTTACCCTAATCCCACACGAGTTTTTCTTCCTGCAAGCCCACAGGGGCCATGAAAATCTTGCACAACACCTTCCAGAGAGGAATCTGAAATTGAAGCAAGCTTGTGCTGGTGTACAAGACATCCATATTCTTTAAAAGATTTCCAGAAGGGGTCCATTTGTGTCCAGGTTTCTCAGTGCAATACAGCTGTATCCCATGAACTAGCTACTGGATAAAAAGGATTTTAATGCTTAACACTCATAACTGCAGCCTTGAGGAGGGACGTTTAACTCAGGCACACCTCACTGGGATTCTGAAATGCTTCTGCTTCTGAACCAAAATATATAAAGTTGTCACATCAGCCATGAAAAGAGTTTAATTGACTGAAAGGAAGTTAAAACCAAAACATATACATATTTGCTAAAAAAAAAAAAATTAATCTGGTATTTGCCAGTTAATAATATACTTTTACAATTAAATTTAAAATCTCTAGAGAAGTTAATTTGGATAATGTAGGTAATTTTTAAAGCTCATGCTCAGTGGAGCCAATTTTAATTTTGGAATTAAATGAACAGCTAATAGAGACATTCAGATTTTTTCCCCTTATACAATTGATGTTTGCTTTAAGATTTTTTTCTTAACCATCACCCCTTCAAAATAGCACTACCTTCAATGAGTATTTAGAACACATGCAACTTATTAAAAACTTAAGCCCCAGGTTATTACATTTGCATCCCTTAACAACCTTGCTTTGAGAAATGGCTTTGCTAAAAGAACATGTTTTAATCGGCTGGTACTACTTGCTTGCATAAAGACTAGAGGGGTTTAACAATTTTTTAAATTTAAAAGTTATGCAGTCATCAGCAGCTATTGAGGACATACTTGGTACTAACAAGACTACTACATCCTGATGCATTGTATTTGATATCACAGTGCCTGCATGTGCCATGTAACACAATAATTCTTCAGCAGAAAAAAATGTGAAATGAAAATGATGTAAAATAGTGTGGGGAAAAGCAGAAAACTTTTCCGTGGACATTGACTCCTTGCAAAAATCACCCTGAAATATTCTCTTAGAGTTGAAAAAGTTAATAGGCCTTTTAGGCTTGCAATAAAGCCTCATTTTAAAAGTTTTCTAGACAGTAGTTTATATATGATAAAGTGATCTGTAATGCCAGGTGAATGAATAATTGATCTATTCTGGAATGACCTGAGAGATTTCTTGTTTTCGAGCCTGATCAGTCTGATACCCACACCATCCATTTACCGCTTCTAATGTTCAGCAGACTGTTCTATAACTCTGCCAGGTTCAGTTCTGCAGCTACAATTCAATCAAAAAGTCATGTCAGGGCTCAGAGTTGTACTAGCTGAAATTAGGAATGCTGGTCATTTATTACACTTGGAGTCATATTTATCTTCTGGGCCTCAGCTTTCCACTGAAGACAAATTTTCAAGGTTTTTATACCAACTAAAGAAAAAATTATTTTTATTTTATTTTTTTTGATGGAAACTTAGTGCATCCTGGTTTTCATCCACCTTACAGGTCTTTTCAAATGGTCACATATTTCACAAGAGTTATGGCCCAAATCACAAGAGCTGTCAGCACTGACATTTACCCATCAACATTACAGGGTGAACAATTGCAGAGATACGTATGAAATCATTAGAAGTATAGAAGAACAGTTTAGATATTTTTCTACCTTTTTGGGTTAGAGCCAATGGAAGATTTAAAGGTGCCAACACCTAACTTTTAGGCTGACTTCCAGAATGAAATTCAGAGTCAGATACCTGAGTTCCTTCCATAACTTGAGACAGGTCACTCAGTGGGAAGAAGATGACTGAACAGCAGTGAGAACCCTATTCTCCCCGTTCCACTGCATCCTGCCTCTTCACAGCTAAATCCTTAAGAGGTTGCTGAGCCACACCAGGAGACTTCATGCTGCCCCATGGCTACAGTGCTTTGCTACAGCAGAGGGGCTGTGAACCTGAAGTCCCTCAGGTGGAGAGCATCCAGTGCACGTCTCTGCCTCCTGGGTGAGTGCTACAGGTACATGAGGTCCATTAGAAACATTTTACATGTAATTACCACTAGGGAGGGCCACAGTTTTGGCAGTAAACCAGGCAGGCTCATTTAAAGAGATTTTGCATGCTCTTCTGCCTACTGTCGGGATCCACTGAAACTTTGGTAGGGAAGCAGCATTGCAGACTGAGTTGAAGAAGATCTCCAAAGATATTTAGAAACCTTAAAGGTTAAGCAGCCATTGGGCAGGAAATTTGGATAAAAGGCACCAAGAACTCAGTCCAGTTATTCAACTGTAAAAGATGTCTAGGAATGTTTGTCCTGTCCAAGGGAGATGCAGAAGGGAGATCACCACCAGCCATACGGGAGACATTCACTTCTTTGGAGTGGCAGCAAGAGGCCAGCAGGTACACTGTAACATCTTAAGTGGAAAGAGGTGACCAAGTTTTAGCAACTAAAATAAGCCTCTATAATAACCAAATGCCACATTAGGAAGAGCAAACTTTTACCTTGCTTTTGGATTTTGGCACACTGAGAAGATACTGTCAGCAGCAGTAAACAGCAATTAGTTAGAGGTAATAACCAGTTCATGAGTTCACCTATATATTCTACTACATTAATAAAATGTTATGGAAAACATTCCACGCCAAAGCCCAGACCTAATTCTGCAGCTGCACATTGTGAAGCCTGTGGGAAGTGGGAACAGAATAAAGTTAGATATGGCTGCCTCCAATTTCACTCTCTTTTAAGGTCAATCACACCATACACTACTTTACAGTTGTATGGACAGAGAAATCTGTTCATGGGTCTTTCTGAGAAAATCCGCTGGTTTTACAAATATTTACAAATATCCAATGAGATTTGTAAGCAAAATAAGCATCTAAACAATGACATGACTAAGTGCTTACCACAGCAGGTTGGTTGTTTTGGACAGATGATGGAGAAGGCTTTTGCTAATTTCTGTTTAGCTTGGCAAACCCCATGGCAAGTGTAGTCACAGCAAATATATTCCCAAGCCAGACAACACACACAGTTCCAGAGCTGATACAAAATGGGCTGTGGAAGACTAGAGTATAATAAAACAACTTGAAATAGTGTGAGACGATAATAGCTTTGCATACTATTGCCCTCAAAGTATCAAAAGGATCTCACATTTCTTTCAAAGATATGTATTAGTGATGTAGTAAAGTCAAAGATGAAATTATATCTGATTTTATACATAGAAAATTGGATCTTTTTTTTAATGTCACAAAGGCTGATATTGCACACATTTGCTACAAAGACTCTCAGAGAAATCAAATTCAATCATAAAACAGAAAGCAAGATATTCTTTTTTAGCAACTGCATTATGTAAGCAGGAAGAAGGAGATGATATCAACTTGCCAGCTGGAAATCAATAGGAACTTGGCCAACTAGCTTAAGGCTTTTTTTTTCCCTCTTGTCTTCAAGGGGATCAGTTTACTAAAATATTAATCTCATGTGCTTCAGGAATACTGGACATTTGAAGATCTGAACATTTAAATCCTGGGCATTGTAAAGCCAATATTTTATGCATATTCTGAAGTCCAAAGCATAGCATACAATCTTTATCTGGTCAATCATACTTTCAGACATGTGCAATAAATGACGCTATGATCAATTCAGATACTTGTGACTAAAATGGATTTGTTTTAATTAACAGACTTTCTTGTTTGTAGTTTTTACAAGTCACAAGTCCAGTTCCTCAGGCCAAAGGAGATTAAGAAGCCTGTATATGTATGGCTCATAAAAACAGTAAGAAAACTGGAAAAATCATTGTTCTTTTCTGCCATGTGCTGACTTTGTGCTGTACATGTTTGGCTTTTACATAATAACGTTTCCATTCTGATATTTGACTCTAATAGGACCATCAGCTACTTGTCTTTTTAGTGTCATCTTCTTATCAATCTGAAATAGCAGGTGACAGTGAGTATACCTTAGCTTACCACAGCAAAGGTCCTTGCCGCAGTGGGTCAAACCAAATTCAAGGCTGCAAAGCTTCAAAAGTTTATTAAAACTCAAAGTAAAGCAAATTCCTCTCCCCTACTGTCTTCATACCTTTGTTGTGAAAGGGTCCTCAGCCAGGTTCTCCAATCATGCACACGCATTTAGTGACTGCATGTTTTCCCTATTTTCCTACCATAGCTGAGGTAGGGGGCTGTAGCTTAGAAGCCTGACCATACTGGAGAGGCAGACATACAACCTTACTATTTTTAAACTGTAAAATTGTTTGCAAAATAATTTATAAAATTTTCAGCTATTTCATAACAAACAAGCACAGATGCCATCCTTTGTTTTTCAGAAAAGGAAGCAGCAATTTTGTTACCTGCAAGGCACACCAAGTCCCACAGAACAGGCATGGCAGAGTGAGCTGGGACACAGCACAGTTCTTGTTTCCCAGCTTGGGGCCATGCTCAGGGACTTACCACACACTGCCTTTCATGCTGCTTTACCCTTCTGTCCAGCTGATCACATGCCATGAGAGGCAAACGTGTAAGGTCTCACCAAGACCAGTCTAAGACTTTACAAAGGTTACAGTCTAACCTGTTTCTCCAAATTACATTCAAGCAAGTATAAAGTTTCACCTGAAACACCTTTCCTCATTGTGTATGTCCAGGTATAACACAACTTTAGCTCAATCAGCCTCCCAGCATCTGAGAATAGGATATGTCAATAGTTCAGACAGCCTCAGCATTTCACAGGCACTAGAAGAGCCTTGTCCTTGAGTTTCTTCAAAAAACAACAAAGTTGAGGAGAAGAGTAACATTGATTTTTAAGAAATATTGGTATAGTGTGAAAGAAGGAAAAAAAAAAAAGGCAAAAAGCTAATTAGATATTAAGAAGGTTAAAAGGGATGACCCAAAGGGATAGACTGGTATTGATTGCTCACAAAATGATGGAAGGCTGATAGGAAGGCCATTTGCCATGAGTACGGTAGCATAATTAAGGTCATTTAGTAAGAATTATATAAAACAGACTTCATCATACAAATACCATTACTGCAAGAAATTAGAAGTTTAGGTGATAAAGTAAATTATACTGACATAACAGGCTTTAACAAAATATTTTACATTATGGTGAAGGACCTTCTATTTAAAAACAAGTATAGAGTTCTAATAAAAATAAGATTAAAAAACCCCATATGAGTATCTAGTTCATCACCCACTTGCAGATTCTTGGATATAAAGTGGATTTCAACTGAAAATTCGGCTTATATATTTCTAAAAAGAAATATATCAAATGGTGTTGCAGAGTTTCTATTCTTAGGTCAACTATAAGAAACACCTTTATTATTGAACTGAATACAAAAGAATTGCTGCAACTAGTGCACAAACTCCAGCAGCATGCCAGAAGTGATAAGAATGGGTCAGTTCCACACAGACACATTGGTTCTTGAAGTGTTAGTTTCCTTCAAACAAAGACTACAGGTCAAACATCCAGATCTGGAAGAGCAGTATCCTGTAATTCAATGACTTAGAGAAGAACTCTGGTTTAAGGGAAACAGCCAATGAAAAAAAAAAGCTCATAACATGACTGTGTGATTATGAGGGATAGTATGATCTTCAGATGTGTAAAGAAGAACGAATCTGTTACAAGTAGGACAATTGTATACTGCCCAATTGATATGAGCTAATTGAGATTTTTTCCTGATATTCTTCATCAGAAAATTCAACTTTATCAGAGATGAAGTTTAATTAAGAAAAGAATTTTAGAAAAGAAGATGAGGATGTTTTCATTTTCATGACACTTCTCTTGTGTTTTTAAATATACATGATTTGGGTTAAAATTTAATATGCTTTTAGCATCTTTGGTGACATCACATCATATTAAAATTTTTTAAAATAAAACCTATTTAAAGTCTAACTGTAATGAAATGTCTCAAGTTTGCTGTAAGATTACTTTTGGGCCTATAGTTATTGAAATTGTCAATGTCTTCTCTTTCTATTCTGCTTTGAGAGAGAGAATTTCTGAAAATCCATACCTTGTCAGCTGAGACTGTAATTCAGATATTGGAACCTGAGTCCAATGTCAGTATTTAAGAATACAGAAAGCCAAGAAATGTTATAAACAAACCACAAGTTCCAGAGTTGCATTTCTTAAAAATACAGTTTGAAAGCAAGGGTTTGTATGTTTTCTTGGCTTATTAGACCAACAGAAGCACAACAAAACCTAATGTGAAAATCACTAGCCAAAGGAACTGATTAAAATCAAGAGAGCATTTATTACCCATTGGAACAACTAAACTGGGATTACTGTAAATCAGTAATTTTTGCAGCCTCTCAGATGACATACTTTCCTAGAAGGCATGCTTGCAGCTCAGTTACAAACACGGGACTCAATTTCTGCAGGGATGTCCTGCAGCTTGTACTGTGCGGGACGTTCTCACATCTCCTGGGTTTGAGCCTATGAGCATGGGAAAAGAAAAAAAGCAGCACTCAAATCACTGCTGTGGTCAGGCAGCTGCCTTCTGCAACCAATACATGTTTGCAAGAATGAGCACCACTTGCCAAAGGGTCTGACAGGGAGGAAAAGGGCCATGGTCTGCAGGGTGAAGCACTCACTGAAGACAAGAGATGATGTGCACAGAAGGAGATATTGTGAAACAAGCACAGCCAAAACACCCACCATACTATGGGCAAAGCACCTAACCTTTCTATGCAAGTGCTGAAAAAGAAAAAAATATTAGCAGACTTTTTAAATGGTAATTTATCAGATTATAGGGAAACTTGTCTGAACAGGACCCAATGGGCGAAATTATTTCAGTTCACAACTCAGTAATGTCTCTGGGGGAGGAGAGGACAAGCTAAAACCTAAAGTACAGAGAACTAAAAGGGAAAGAGAATCAAAACACGCTCTGCTCTCAAAACACTGAACACTTGACATCACAAGAAAGACTCCTTCCCGTACAGATCACCAGCACACTACTTTTCCTTCCTGCCCAGTCAGTGTTTCTGCAAGTCTAACTGCAACCCTAGCTTTTTAAAAATATCACATCTTCCTGATAAATTGTTCCTCTTAAATCCATATGGATTTTACCTTAGAGCTTCAGATTAAGATATACATTTTAGCACAACTTTGCATAACTTTGCATAATCTTTGCATAACTCATGTTTCAGGAAAGCAGACCTATTAGTAAATAGAGATCAAACTGTGAAACTGTATTACAGTATAAAAAAATCTTTGTCAATCTAGGCAAAAACCCCTCTTCTTAGATCATAGAGATCAATCATAAGCAAATTTTTTCCATTAGTATCAAATGAGCAACCATCTTCCTGAGTTATTAGGAGTTAAACAAATATAGCTAATCTGTACATATTCACCTCTCTCCAGCCTTAGACTGCAACTTCTCAGGCCAGGGACTGTCTTTTCCTGAATGTATGGAAAGTGGTCAGCAAAGTGTGGGCACTGGCATAAATAAATAATGACATCATAGTCACTAGGGACACTTAAATAAAACCATACTCTGATTTAACTGTGAAGTTCCTCTACCAAAATCCCAGAAGAGTGATGATATCCAGAATCCTGCTTTACATTTATCTTATCAGGAGTTTACTTCTAACAAAACAATTGTAACCGTACATATCCTGCTCATCTACTCTTTCTCCATGCTCACCAATATTCAAGACAATCCCTCTTGCTCAAATCCTGTAGGACAGATTCTTTTCTATTTACTGCTTCTAAGTTCTTGTTACTTTCTTTTGAAAACATGGTATCAGCCAGAATTTAAGAGGGAAGAACATCTTTGGAGTTTCTCATTGTGATTACATGATGCTTAAGGCAACAGATGAAGCAATGAAATCATTGCATGGAAAGAAAACATGCCAAGGAGCACCAAGGAGCCTGCCAGCTCATGGAAAAACAAAAATAACTTCCCAGGCATGAGGAGCCTGGATAGATGATGAGCCTTTATAACTCAGGAAGTTACTGAATCGGCTAAAGCAAGGACTCACTCAAAAGGACAGAAATTGTTGGGATTTCTAAACTTCCTGTTTGCCTTTCTTAAGAGTTCTAAGTTTGCTCAATGTAGAAATTTAATTTTCTGGTTTTTCTTCAAATAAAGTTTGCCTTGTTTGAAATAATAAAAAAAAACCATCAACTTTAGCCTAACTTTAGTTAGAATACAACAGAATATAAAAAAAGACTGCCTGATGCAGAGTCCCATCAGAGATGGAAAGATGACTGCCCTCAGTGCTGACCCCACCATGAGAGCAAGGAGGGAGACTTTCACACTGGGAAGCTTCACTGCTGTCAGAAGTGGAGCAGGAAGTGTGAAAGAAGGAAAGGAGTGGAAAAATACCAGATATTTTGACTGGTAACAGGCCTCCTCGTCTCCCCACACACCAAATGTCCTCTGGCAGGGAAGACAGGTGCAAAAGAGAACAAACAAAAGAGAATGAATAGGAAAAGCAAAGAGCAGTCAAAAGTTAAATGAAGGATAAAGGAAAGCTGAGAATCATGACATTGCTGGTAGAAAAAGAGAAAAAAAATAGAGTAACAGAACTACACAAGATGATTTTTCCTTCCCATTATCCAGGCAACTCCGTCATCCTGAACTGAGTCAATCAAGTTCTTGTGATACTGAGTCCCAGAGCAATGAGACAGCAAATGCTCGCATGAGATTACATGAGAACACCAAAGAGACATGACAAAAGATGGAGAAAAATGTCCCACTGCAATTGGAAATGGTAAAAAATACACATCACATATCAAAAGAAGTAGTCTTTCTTGAAAAATTGTATTATTAAAAAAAAAAAGGTCATATATGCTCAACTCCTCTTTAACCCTCAGCACCCTGGAAATGAGAAGTGTTTCTTAAAAAGAAGTTTCTAATGCCTCTCATCTCCCCATGAAAAACAAAAGTTAGAATGGGCCAATGCTGTAAGGTAAACACAGTTGTTGTTGGTACAACTCCAATTTTAACTTTAAAAGAATTAGTTTATACCAAAAAAAGAGTCACAGCTGCCTTTTTCTTTAATACCAAAGTCTGTCTTCATTTAATTTTGCAGGGCCTGCTGCCAGCTGAGATAAACTGTACCTCAAAAAGGACATTATAG
>VWYP01027224.1:398373-423811 GCA_013400435.1 Pycnonotus jocosus | reverse complement strand
CATCACAGTCTTTCCTTCCTTTTCTTCCAGTATATCACCTAATATTTCCTCTGCAAACAGACCTGAACAATAGGCAATAGCAAGTCACAGTTTTCAACTTCTGCATTCTTTTAGATGTCCTTACTGTACACATATTTCCCAAAATTAAGTAGAGAGAACGTCATTAATGCAATACATAAAGCCAGGAGAAAGTAAAAATTACAATCCTGTGACCAAAAAAAAAGTCTCAAATTGGGAATCTAAGTTTGCATGTTCTCCCAGAGCATTGGCATATATGAGTAAGCATGAGAACAGAAGGATGTGTCACATGAGGTTCACCAGGGGTCTGTCCTGGCTGCAATACACTCCAGTATTTACTCCATGATTCAGAGAGTGCATATTAAATTTACAGATAGCAAGAACCTAGAAGGAAATGAACTTATTGCAAAGGAAAAAATACTGTGGACAAAAGAAGGAAATAATGTCTGGAAAAAAGAAAACAGAATGCACCCCAACAGGGACAAGTTCAAGATATTGTCCAAGCAAATGAACCACATAAATACAGAACAGGAGGTAGACAATTACAAATCAGTTGTGTAGAAAAGGACCTTGAATGATATAAAAGAGAAGCCAGACAGAAACCAACATCAAGCTAAAACAGGTTTCTTAGGGTACCAACAGAATTATGCATGAGCCAGAATACAGAATGCAAAATCTGTAAAAGCCCTCTGCCCTGTAAGGCACAGCTGTGATACTGCCTTGTTCTCACAATACAAAAACAAGTAAGTAAAAATTCAAGTGGGCCAACTGGAAGGAATGCATAGGAGAGTTGCAAGAACAGTTCCAGGAAACACAACCCTGCAAAAAACACAGAGCAGTGGATTTTTGAGTCCAAACAACTTAGGACTAAAACATGACATGCTAACAGCCCTCAAACACATAAAATACTGCTGCAGGGAGAGATTGAACAGTTAGTTTCCTACATTCACCTAGGAGAAGGAAAAAAGTAACAGGCTTAGATTTTAACAGCAAGGTTTCCACCTCAAGCCAAGAGAATTTTCTGTTGGCAAGAATAATGAAATGTAAGAGTGAACTGGCTGAAGAGGAGGCCAGACAAACCCTCCTTGAAAAAGTCAACTGACCTTGCCACAGAGTAAAGACAGATTCCACATCTTCCCTGCACCCCCATCATTCTCAGCTTCCCTAAATATTGTCAGAAAAAGAGTTAACATCCTGCATCCCTAAAAGCAATCTCTTCATCATGACCAGCTGGCCTTTTTCACAGATTAAATAACCATGCCTTGCTGTGTTCCTGTTTCTCACCTTCCCCAGACCAGCACACAGGCTGCACCTGGTCCGGAGCGGCTGCCTCTCCCCAGGCTGTCTCTGCTTTCCCTGAGCAACGCTCTAGAGAGGACACAACAGCCTTTATGGATGATTAATAGCTACCTTTCAAGGCTTAATGATTTGGCTAAGAAACTACATCTTATAGATCAGTCAGCTAATCTAGACCTTGGCCAGCTCTCTTCTGCTCTTTCCAAGAGGCAGACTGAATATTCAGCTCAACATCTCTCCTGCTTTCAGTCATTTTTCTCCATTACCAATCACCTATTCAGACAACTATTCCCAAGTTGCACCACTTTACTCAACAGATCATCTCCATCACATTACCAAATGGGTAAGCAGAGAAACCTTAAACCTTAATCAAAATGAACTGTCTCTAAAGACTGAGAAACAATTCACTAATTAGTCCTATTTTACAGTTCTGTGTGCTCTGTTTTCCAGTTTTCAGCTCTGCAACGATGAGACTGCATTTTATCTAAGAAAGAATACACCATTTTACTACACGATAGGTAATGTATACAATTCCAAATGGCAGAAGTTCTTTCCTTCTGTTGCTGGAAAAAAAAGATGAATAATAATGTTAAAATTAGTTACAGCCAGTATGTGGTAGATGGACTGTTGCCATATGGTGGTTATGTAAATTAAGTGACAAAATAAGGATCTAGCATTTATAAGCAACTTTTGCACACTTCAAAAACCCAGCCTGCCTGTGAAATACCTACTGGCTCCCACTTATGGGAAAAGATTACATCAAAAACTTGGGTTTTTTTCTGAGACTCTGAACAATTATTTCAAGGAAAACCTAAGCCTATTATTTTCCTAACATATAAAGAGTATCATGTCTAATCAACATTCCTGTGCATTACACAAAGTAGTCTTGTTCTCCAATTAAACATCTATTTTCACTTGGTAAAATTACAACCCAACTCCACATCACTGTGTTGCCTGTCGGGAAAGGTGCCTGACTGTACTTCATGGATGACTTAAATGCCCAAACTTAGGAAAAAGACGATTTCTCTAAAAGCTATCAAAGCCACCCACTTTTGCCAGCTAGATAGGGAATTTAGGACCACCTTTAGGAGTCCTGACACTCTATGTGTTGTCCTTGAAACATAAAATGAGGGGTACAGCTGGGCAAAATACTTCCCAAACATCATAGCTTAGTAAACTTTAAATATGCTCAAGAGGCAGTATTTCAGACTCCATGTGTAGCTATCATTAGGGAAAGTGATAATTTAAAGTATTTAATTTTTTTATTATTTCAGCAGGCAGGGACACTAGGTATCAAGCAGATAATTGGATCAGAAATCAAAAAACAGTTACTTCTAAAGCTGGGTCATTATTTTAAAAAAACTAGTTCTCATTTCTAAGGTTATAATGAAAGCGTAGCTCCTGCTATGAAAAATAAAAGTTGAAATTAATTTTGGTAAGTAACAGCTTCATGAATTCTTGACATACAGCACAGATTAGATTCCAGACTCCTACTGTCCCACCACACAAAAACATTAGTATTTTTTCTATAACCATATGCACAGAGGCTAATTAACACAAAATCCTTTTTCTGTACTGAAAAAGGAGTCTTCAGGCTTTATTAGAAGAATAGGAAAGCAATTAACTAAAGATTAAAGGGGCTCCATCTGTATGAAGCATGATAGAAATTGCCAAAAGGAGCAGGAGACAGGTAACAAAGGATATAACCAAAGGAGGGGAGAGAAGGAGAGAATGAGCAACAGAAGGTTAATATTAAAATTGCAACTGGAGATCTTTTTCAGTAACCTGTTGGAAGTCAGCCACAGGGGATAACTTTAATGTAGGCACAAGCTTAGGCAAAAGTCTGTGGACTCTGGTCAGGTCAGATTACCTGATCATAATGGTCCTTTCCACCCTCATAAATCTTAATTACACATGTATGAAGAAAAAAGTGAATTCTAAGCACAAAATCAAGGAAAGGTTTAAATCTAAGTTGAACTAAACCTCTTACATTATTATCATGATAGCAAAATGCATATGTAAAAGACATAAACTTTAGTCTTGACATCTCTAGCCAAGTATTTATCCCTCTATCAGTCTTCACAGTAAGTGCTATGTCTCATAGAGAGTAGCTGCTTGGCATCTTTCTGAAAAAAAAAATAACAAACAAAACTACAGGACAACTCTAGCAAAATTGTCAGTATCTTTGACTCTCCTATCTTAGGCTAATAGTGGGTTTCTAACATATGATCTCCTCATACAGATTTCTAGCACGGGAACATTATTTAAAAGCCATAAAAGTCGCACAATTCTGACTGAGTATATCTAACAAGCTGTATTCCAGCACAGTCAGATAGAGGTGGAAGTCTCAGCTTATTCATACAACCAGGCCTTTTGCCCTATGACAAATTGTAATGCATCTTAACTGGTTTACTTCTGTCCACACAAAAGCTGGCATGTATCTGAAGTCTTCCCATGCAGCAGTTACTACAGGATCAGGAAGGGCCAAGGCAGGTATGAACTCATTAGAAGGTCACTAAGTCTCAGGAGGTCCCAAGGTCCTTTGACATGTACTGCTAGAGTTGTCAAAGGTCCTGTCCTGTATGACATTACATTACATAGTAGATCTACTTAAAAGTCTATTTTGACAGAAAGATGCAAATGTGAACCACACCAACGAGCATGTCGTATACCAGCTGAAACACCTTGGGTAGATTCATTTATCTGCCGGTAGGTACATGACAGACCACATCCAAAACCAGGTGCTCTTGTGCACCTCACCACAGCTCATATGCTCTCAGTGACTGGAGGGAAAGCTGACACCACAGAGCTTCTCAGGGATCATCAAAACCTAAGAGTTCCTTAAGAATAGTGACTAATCTAGTGGATCAGCTGACAATGAAAACATGACAGTCAATCTCGCATGTGCCACATCCTGTTAGTTCATCTCCACTGCAGATAAAAATAGTCTATATGTTGGATGAACAGCTTCTCCCTAATGAATCTCTCTGGCCATCACTGATATTACAACTGATATCACCAGAATCACAATAGCCCTAAAAGAAGGGCTATTCTCATATCAATTCTCTTTTCTCTTCAGACTAAACAGAATTTAATGGAATAGTGTTGTCTTTGTTAAAAATTGCAGGGTACCACTTATCTGTAAGATAGATAGTCTATTCAACTGCTGTTTTCAGTTAAAACAGAAAGATCTGCAAATCCCAAGTGAACAGAAAGGACTGAAAGTTCCTGGTGGCACCAGTAGCATTTCACTCACCAGTGAGAAAACAACAAACTAATCTAGCATTGATGCAACTCAAACACCTTCCTATGCTCTCAGATGTCTGTTAAACACATCTGGTTGCTAGGTGTATGCTGTAGTTGTAACAGCTGTACAGCGACAAAGCAGGGATGGATATGAGGATGGAATTATCTAAAATTCTTCAGAGCCTGGAGCATATTCCTTATGGAGCTGGAGCTTGAGCTACTTGCACGCCTCCAAGCTTATAAAGAGCAATAGATATGACCTGGATGAAAGGGGCTGTCTGGAAGCAGATGTAAACAAAAGGCCAAAAGAGGAAAGGCATTTCTGGGAATAGCAAATACACATTCCTTTTTCTCAGAAAGGGTCACAGTATCAAGGAAGCTGGCTAAGGTATTGAATTAGTTGCAGGTGCTGTGAGGAGCTGGGGTACAGCAGGAACACCCCAGGCAGCAGCACAGGAGAAGGAGAGACCTGGCTTCATGACACCAGTGAGCCAGGCAGCCTCCTCACTGATTTCAATGCACTCTCACAGTACCCATGCAGTACTAAGTTTCGGTGTGCAATTTAGGCATTCAAGATTTCTGGATGTTCAGAATTGCAGATATAATCACCACAGAGACCTCATTTGCAGCAAAATCATCATTTCACATAAACATTAAACTGTGCACTGTGTGTACCCAGTAAATCTGACACAAAGGGCTACGGAATGCTTGCACATGTAAATGGGTCCACAGACAACAGATTGGCATCTACACATCAAATCATGTACGTCCTGAAGAGATCTGATTTGACTGTGTACTATAACAAAGCTCACTGCAGATGTTTTCATTAGTACATATACACATTTCTTTACAGGCACAATTAGAAACTGTGAAAAAGAGGGGCTCTGATGTGACACTACTGGTTTTAGCCATCATCCAAGACACAAAACAATCACTATACTTATACTGACCTGTATATGCCTCATTATAGCTACCAACTTAGTATTGTATTCCCTGCAGTTACTGGTCAGAATATGAGATAGTGAGATATTTTCCATTTTGAAGAAAACAAACAAACAAAAAAAAAACCCCAGCAGTAACAACAACCACCACCACCTCAAGACAAAATAATACACCAAAACCACACAAATGCTCACTTGGAAAACACATTAACTGCTTTTCAATTAATACTATTTTATTTCTTTTGGCAGAAGCTGTGTTAACTGGAAGTTAGGTGGTTGTCTATACCAAGAGTATAAAAGAGATGGTATCTATCTGCAGACATGACCCATGTTTCTCCTCTCCAAACAGTAAGTCTGGGAATAGAATAGGATTCCAGGTCTGAGAACATGTTAACAGATGCTAAATAAGACAACAGTGCAGAAATTTCTATTTACTATCCCACTATTCCCAAGATAAAATTTCTGCATTTTAAAAGGGGGAGGTAATTTTGTGTTCAGCATTTTGCTTTTTAAATATAAAGGTAAGTTAAATGAAGCTTAGAGGAGGTGAAAGACATCAGAAAAGTGCAATTCCTCTCTTGATATTCAGTAAGGGACTAAATAACAAAAAAGGAGCTTAAGTGCTCTTGAGCTGCACAGGTTTTTGATGTACTAATTTTGAGAGAGCACCTTGGTAGATTACACCTTGGTAGATTAACATTGTCCCCAGCTATTCCACAGCCTTGGCGACAAAGAGCAACCGCAATCAAGCAAACCTTAAGTCTTACAAACATCACTCAAGGATTTCAAATGTCACCACCTAGGAACTGCTTACAGATCTCAGATTAATGACTCATTCCGGTATCAAAGGCCTAAGGCCAGCCTCCCACAGTAAGCTGTCTGCGCTGTTTGGATGCCCTTCTCTTTCGCCGAGGCTGTGCTTACGGACCGAGCCCGCTCCACAACCTCCCGCGGGTGCGCCGCGCCCCGGCCCGTGCCCAGGGCGCTGCCGGGCTCCCTGCTGCCCTCTGGCGGCGGCTGCGCCCGCACAGCCAGCCCCGGCAGGCGGGCACGGGAAAGGAACCATTGCAAACAGCAATACAAACAATGCAAAACAGAAACAAACCCACGCAAACATTCCGTACAAACTGAAATCACTGATGTGCGCGCCATTCTCCGAGAGTCACAACAGCAGCAGCAGCTCAGGCGCCGCACGGTGACTGGCCACCTCACCCTTCCATCCCAGAAAAGGACCAAGGTGTGCTCCAGGCATTGCTGGGTTTCCTTAGCACTGACCCCCCTACCGGTATTCAGGCTCCCTTCCTCAAAAGCCAGTGCAAACCTGAAAAACCTTATTCCTCACCAACCCTGAGCTGCCCCCACAGAAAGATTTTCCTTCTACTGCTCTGCTTTGCACCCACCACTCCAAAATTTTTCCACTGCAAGATTTCTTCCAGGTTCAGGGTCTTCTGACTCCTCTTCCAAAGTCTTCCTGGTCCAGGGAAGAGGACGTGGCACTATGGCAGAGTATGGTCACAGCCTAATAAGTACAGCCCTACCGCCCCCTTCCTGTCCACACACAAAACACTCGCCCAAACCATTTCACTCTTTATACCAAGGCAAATACAAGAATTGTTTTTAAAGGCAGTGAATGCTGTAGGAATTACCCTGTTCCTCACACATACACCTAGTATATCAGGCAGTTCAAAACAAAAGCACCAGCCTCAAGTGCTTTCGTGAGTCTTGCCATAGTTACCTTGTTACTCTTATTAATTTTAGTTATCGATTATTTTTCGCTCCAAAGTTAGAAAGCATAGCTCCAAAGGCAGAAAGCCCCTTAGCAGCAGAGAAACCAGGATTTGGTAATGATTTGAATTTAGTTACATGTTACCTTCAACCTCTCCAAACAACAATTTAATGACTAAGGAGAAAATAATCCAAGAGCACCACACGGCAAACGAAAGAGAAAAAAAAATTTCAAAGAGACCACAAGAGAAAAATAAACACTTCACTTCTAATTCAGACACACAGAAATAGAGAGAAAAGAGAGCTAGACAGGACCTGGAGTTCTCAAGCCATTTATCAGGTGTCTAGTGCAGGGAGAGAAATATTACTTCTGGCAGTTGTTTCTCTAATCTATTTTTAAAGGCACAAATATAAGAGGATCCACATTGTTCCTGCCTGGATCTCTCTTGTCTTTTTCAAAATCACCCTCTAGAAGACTCCATAAACAAAACCTGAACATCCAAATCAGTGGTGTTTGGATCACCTCATCCTCCAGAAAAAAAACCCAAAAACATTGACCCAACACTATCAAATGCAAACCATTTTCAAAGCAGCTTTCAAAACAGAAACAAACAAAAAATTCTACTTCAAAAACTAGAGGTTTACAGAAGCCAACATGATAAGCACTTAGATAATTTGCCAAATAGTAAAATATTAAAAATTGAACTGGGAACTACACAGGTGAGTTATGGAAACATAAAAATGACAGCAAGCACCTTCCACAGGGGAAGAGGCTTTTATTGAAAGAATAAGAAAATTGGCTTCTAGCTGTGCTAATGTAGCTATCAAAGTGACATATTTTTATCCTTTCCTTCTTTAACAGAACCTTGCTCACATATTAAGCCTTACCCCTCAAAGTTTAAAAATATATTAGGAATTCTATTACTTTTGGATATTTCCCTGTATTATACTAGTGTAGGCAAACAATCTACTAAAATGAGAAAATTAGCTCTAAGATATAAAATCAGTTTTTTTCTGCTCTTCAAAATGCAGAAATATCTTAGTCTGTTACCAGTCTTGTTTTGAAGCCAACTCTGCTGGCCATTTCCAACCACTGTGGGTCAGTCTACAGCTGTGCAAGCACTCAGAGTTTCAAAGGCATCCTCCACACTTCTCGGTACCTTTTGACAAGACTAAAATCTCTTTCAGAAAGTCTCAGCAAAACCGCGTACCTGACTCTGCATTGCTGCGATCAGTTACTTGCCTTAACACTTACAGAGAAAACAAGGAAAGCAAACATCCTACCACTGCACTCAGATAAGGTAACTGAACTGAAAGACAGCTTGCCAAAAGCAAAAATTTGAAAATAACTCTTCAAAATGGAATATCTCCAGTATCACCTTGAATAGCAGAAAAACAAATTCTGGAGTTAAAATCATGAAAGAATGACAATTAAACAGTAACTCAGAACAGCAAATGCCAGATGAAGTACAATTTATGAGGTGTTTGCACGTTGTTATACCGCAAAAACAGTGACTTGCACAAACTGAACCGATTCCAGCCCGAGCTTTGGGGCATTATTGACACTTAAGAAACCAATCCCTTCAATGTTTTCAGTGTCATACACCATTTTTAACAACACCTAATTTGTTCACATATGCAAGTGTTCCTTGAGGAAGCAAATGGTAATATTTATGTACAGAGATTTAATAAAAAAGACCAAAGTCACAATCCGTTCAGTTCTGAGCAAGGTCAACAAAGTCATGCATCGTTTTCCTCACTTATACTAATGGGAACAAGTACTCTGACACAGCACAGACACTCAATCCTAAGCCTTGTCAACCCAGCCACCACCTAATCTACTATCAGTTTGACACCATGCACAGCAATGTTTCACTGAATTTGGAAAGCTATTACCACTTTTATACCTGAGACAAATTATAGATCTCCTTATCTGTCAATATAATTAATATACTTTTGATGGAAAATCCAGCTTTACACATTTAAAGGATGATGTGCTCATTTTAGGCCTGTTCATTCCTAGGTAGCTGTTTCTTCAAAGAGTAGCAGTTGAAATTTAGATGCATGTTATGAAGGAAACTGATTACAATTTACACATCTGTTTCAGTCTAAGATTCATCCCCCCCTGCCTTGCCATAAACAGCAACTTCAAACAATCCCTTTGCTGCAGAAAGTCACAAGCTGAGAACTGTAAAACCTCAGCATCCTGGAGAAGAAAACATCTGAGCAACAGAGTGAAAAACAAAAGTAAGTATTTGTACAGGTAAGATCTGCTGCAAACCCCAGACTGCTTTTTGGTCTCTGCTCTGCCACCAAGCCCACTCAGCTTTCAGATAACATCAGCAGCTGTGGAAGATCATCACAGCAGACTGTTTTGCCCCTAATAAAGGAGGTGACTCAGGCTCAAGCATACAGGTAATGTGAAAGAGCAAATCCAGCTCAGCCAAGAGAGCTGAACCAGCTAGCACTGGAAAGGCTTATGCTGAGAACACAGACCAGGTACATCCGAGTTGCCTTAGACTGAAACAGCAGGAAAGCATCAAAACAAAGAATACCAGTATTATAAGATGCTAACAAATGTAGTGCTGTGGATTATTGACACAGAGAACCTCAATCCTATCTATAACTGCAGAAAAAACACCATAAAATCTACTCTCAAAGAGTGTAGTGTATTAGAGCAAGATGAAAAAGCAAATTCTCCTCATCCATCCAGACTTTGAAACAACCATGACAGTACTGCTCCTGGCAATGCAGTGAAACAATACAGTTTCATCTGTTTTGCAGAAAAATGTATATGGTCTACCTGCTATCAAAGGTTTAGGTGATCTTCATTTCCCACTAAATCTTTCAAAGTCAATGACATAATTTCCTAATTGGGCCATTATTTCAAGTATAAAACATTTCTATTACCAGAATCTTGATGATACCCAAAGGGATTAATGAACCCAAACAACTATCTTTTCAATTTGCATTCCACCTTGTGTCTATGGAATTACTACTTTAAGACTGTAACTGATGGATACTGTGAAGCAAGCTCCCTAGTAAAAGGAACTAAAGCTTCCCCTCTGATACCTTTTTAAAGATGAGCAGAGAGCCTTTATGCCCAGCCAGCAGTCCCTCTCGCAAGTCTCCTCATTAGTACAAACACCACAGCTTCTCCATTATTTAAATCATTGAGGGTCCATTCTTCTCCATTAATAAAATCACTGAGGGTCCGTCATGCTCCAAATAACACACTGCTCTACCTTTGGTTAACCAACTGTTGTATTTCATTGTTCAGCAAAAGGGAATGATGTAAAAAAGGGAAATTATGATACCTACCCACAGCTCTTTCAGCCACCACTCAAAACTGACCTCATTTTCCAAGTACTTCAAGGACCCGTCCTGTTACACAAATCCTCCACACAGCAGCTTTAAATTCATCCCAAGAGAATCCAATCAAAAACAAACAGTGGTAATTACCATCAACTATCCAAGCTAGATTTCTTTATTCTCCTACAAAACTGAGGAAAACAAGTGCTACAAGGACTTCAAGCCCAATATTTCAGATATTTTACAGAGAAATCTAACATTTCAGACAGAAAAGACACGTAAAACATAAAACCAGAAACCATTTTAAAAATAAAACCAGGAAGACCAACAACCTCAGCTGAGAGACAATTAAAGAAAAGATGGTTCTGAGACACACATCAGCATATTAGACTTTAGCAAGCCACCAGATCAGTGAGATTCCCTTGTTGGTAAACAAGAGTTCAGGTCCCTGAAAGCTGCCCCTCAAGCCTTAGCATTAGAAGACATATACCATAACAAAACAAAACAAAAAAGACTTGCATACAAAATGTTTAGATCATCTCAAATGTTCTCTGTAAAGTATCTCACATTAACTCTAAATAAAAAACTCTTTCAACAAGACTCAACATTAATTCTGAAGGTCCACTAGAAGAGGCTACATTTGTCTTTGGCTAGTGTAAGTGAAATGAGCCAAACCAACGTGCCCCATCAGTGATGCAAGACAGCATCTTAATTGAAAACTCCAGTGTGCCGGTGAGTAGAAAGCATACCTTTGATACAGGAGTAACTTCATCTTCATGTATTTCAAGATGCAGATTACACACTTACCCAGAACAGACAGCAGAAACCACAAGGATAAACTGAGAAATGAACAGTTATTCTATCCCTATGTTTGCATTTTAATTTTCCAATCTTAATGCGCAGGCACTCAGTAACATGACTTAAAATGCACTTACATTAATAGCCTAATGTCTTCTTTCATAAAAGAACAAACAATGGTTATGGCAGTTCCTTTCTATATCCAACCATGAAAACAAGGAACCTTCAGCAGTCGTCAATGTTCTTTCCAATGGAAAACTAGGTAATCCTATTTTCTTGTTAAAAAAAAAAAAACCTCAGCATAACCTATCTTCTTCATTATTTTGTTCTAAAAGGATAACAAGAGTTCCTCAGTTAAGGAAGAGATTCCTTTACAAGGAACAAAAGGCCAGTATGAGGAGTGTTTGCCAAAAATACAGCAAGATTTGACCACCAGTGGGAAGTGTTTGCTCCACAAGTGCCAAATTTTTAATTAAAAAAAAAAAAAAACATTTATTACAACAGAATATTACAAACAACTAGCTTCAATGATCAACAAATAAAACTTTACAAAACACAAACAATGTAATTTCCGATTGCGGAGTGAGATATCCCAAGTTTACAAACACAACATCTTTTTGCTTATGCTCACTTAAAAGTCATTTCCAGTCTGCTTTATTTTCCATCAAATACAGTACATTTATCCAAACAAAAGCATGTACATTCAATATAGAACATTTTGAGCAAAGCTACAATCTTAGTTCCCATTCACAGTATTTTTAGTGCAATGCACTAACAGGGCCAAATAATTCTCTATCCATAAAAGCATTTTTACTCCTGATCTTGTGATCAACATTTAGATATATTTTATACAAAAAAAGTATATATGAACATGAGGCATCTCCCTAAGTAAGGGAGTAAACCAATATAAAAAACATGGTATTTCTTCTGATGTACAATACCTTTCAAATTGTAGCAATTTGACACAAATCACTAAACAAAATATTTTCTAAAAGGTAAAAAATAATAAAAAAAAAAACAAACAAAAAACCCCAAACAACAACAAAAAAAAAACCCAAAACCAAACCCATGATTGCATGAAACCTGCCAAGAACTTCACAGTGGTAGGCATGCAACTGTTTTACTACAATCTTGATTAAAAGGTTAAAAAAAGGTATCTAAAACATTTTCCAATTACACAAAGTCAAGTGCTACACCCATAGTGGTCATTTACGATTTTGAGAGAAAATATATTTTGAGTTTCTCTTAAACTATCCTCCCTTTTTTTATTAATATTTAATGAAATAAGCTAACATTATAAGTGGTTGTGCACAGATTGTCTATAATACATCAGCAAATATTCACTACCTTCATATTAACATTAGTGTGTTGATCTTTCAAAAATAAACTGAAAAAATAAACTGCAACTATCATTAAAGTGCTTGTGTATAATTTTTTTTAAAAAAATTAAAGAATAGAGGAATGTGGATATTCTTGTAAACTTCCTAGATGTTTACAAATTTTTCCTATGAACCACATATGGAAAAAAAATGGAGGTCTTTGAAGCAACTTCAGCACAGTGAAATTCAGAATGTCCTTGAACTGGGAAATTAGTCAATATGAACAAACTGAACTTATGGCAAATACTGAAAATTAGTGGAATTCAACCAATAAACACTACCTTGTTTGCTCTCATACATTCATTTGTAATAAATTTAAACCAGTATATAACAGAACATTTACCAAAGTAGGATATCACATCAATGTATGAGCTGTCCATCAATTAGCACTACCAGGGAGGACCAGTATGCACGATGAGTTTCCTGAAGATTTCCTAAATGAGGAAAAACCACCTTCTTTCAAAGCTGCTGTTCATTAACTTGTCTCTGGTATACTCTTTTTCAATTTCAGGAAGTTTGTTCTGTACTGGGTCAAACTACTACTGCATAGAGATAACTGCTAATTTAGAAGCATGTGCATTTCACTTCAACTACTTCAGTGTTTTGGGAAGTGGTATTTGTCCTACAAGCAGTCAGAATGATTATTAACATAATAAGAAAAAAAAAACCAGCTTATGAAAGTATTTCCTCCTTATTAGTACCATTATCAAGAATTAGCAGTTCCAACAACAAACTAAAGTCTTTTCCATTCAAATGAACTTCAGACTTTCCGAACATCATTTGAACCTATCTGAAGAGAAATGGGAATAAATTAATACTTTGAGTTTACCTATATAATTCTGTTTTAAACTACACAACATAAATAATTTATAAGGTTAAAATTTTAATTCTTTTTCAAAATGCAGAAGTCACTCTCCCTCTAGAACTCAGCATAATTCAGGGTTCAACTCAGTTCATTTTTGAAGTTCTGTCTAATTTGGTCAGGATTTATTAGAAAGTCACAGAAGTACCACATCACAATTTAACATAACTAGGTGGTTATTCACTGTGAAAGCTGAACTCAAATCAAATCACCTCCTGGAAAATAGCATTTCAGAGCTGAAATATAGAACAAGGCACATATACTTAGTTTTCTTTTCACCAAATGTGCTAGAAAGATGATTCTGAATAAGGATGTTAAAACTAGTACAAGTATCACTACAGTCTCCGTTCATCATATTTTTGTATAATCCCCAACCTTCAGCAATCAGTTGGTCATTTTGAAATACAAAGTGACTGCACACAAATATTTTCTTTTTTAAAAGGTCCTCTAAAAATAGGCCACCTTTAACATGAAGTCTATGGAAAACTGAGTAACTACAAATACAACCCCTCCAAGTGTAAAAAATTCCCAGAGTACACCGTAAGCAGAAGTTCAGAAAATTCTAGGCCAGACTTCAATATATATAGATGCTTAAAGCAAAAAACTTTGATAAGATTTGAACAATTTAGAAAGCTAAATGACCACAAGTCTCCAAACCCAGGCTTATATAAATAGGCATTAAAAGAATGAAATTCCAAATTTGATGACTTCAAAAGTATTTGCAGGCACCTAACCCATAATGATTTTTAATCAAAGTGAGTAAGCAACCAAATTACATTTAAAAAATCTGTTCTATGCACTTTTGTTGATAGTGTGTAGACAACACACATTCAAATAAAAATTTAAATTCAGAAATGCTAATTCCATAAATTCATAGAGATTTTTTCTGTTATCAGCTTTTACTTTAGTGCTTTTAGTACTTCTTCAAGTGGTCACAGCAAAGTTAATTAAATGAGTTAGGTTATTCACACCAAACAAAATTATTGTTAATTTTTAAAAATTACTATTTTAAAAATGTATGTCTATTAGCTTGATTAGAAGAGATGCCTTAAGACAGTTTAGAGAGTTCACTTAGTACAGTTTAATCTACATTCCATCTTTCTACAATAACAAATTTAAACCCTTTTCCAAAATGCTAAAAACCCCACCCAAATTTGACATCTACTTTTGCATTTAAGCCACTAAACCATAAAAACTATGGGAAAATATGTTTTTGGCAATAAGTCATCAACAGCAAAAGAAATGCAGTGGTATTGTTGGGGTTTTCTTAAAAAAAAAAAAAAAAAAAAAAGGACAAAACAGTTTTTCTTTTTCCTCACCAGACAACAGCTTTAGATCTTGTACTTCTGCCTTTGGTTTTACTTTCTTCAGGTGAGTGAGATACGTTTGCTTTGTGGGTTTTCTTATGATGTTCTAGAAAAGCTTTTCTGGCAAATGCTTTCCCACATTTATTGCATCGGTGCAGAGAAAAGTTTTTTGTTACTTTTACTTCAATGCCAACATCAGCTCCTTCATACTTTTTATTGGGAGAATTAGAGGTAACATCCTGTTTTGAACCAATCTGTTTTGTTTCATCCCTCTGAGAGCCTCTTTTTGTCACCTTATTTAGAACAAGATCAATTGGCTTCTTTATTGCTCTTATTTCTAAACTTGCAGTTATTTTCCCAAGGTAGCGAGGCGACTTTTTATGAACCACAGTTATGTGTCTAATCACATCTCGCTTGCGACGCGTTTCATAAGAGCAGAGTGGACACCTGTAGTATTTAACATAAATATTATTTCCATCTGTGTGTAATTCAATGTGTTTTGTTAAATTCTGTTTAGAAGTAAATTGGCGCTTACAGAGTTTACAGTAAAGCTGCTTGAAGTCAAAGCCAGCTGAAAGTTTTGGCTTCCTGGTTTTTTGCTGGCCACCTGCAGCAGGTGCATTGGTTGATTTAGGGGTTGATTTAGGAGTTGATTTGCAGGTTGATTTACTGGTTGATTTACTGGTTGATTTAGGGTTTTCAGGGTCCTGTTTAACCTTATTTTTCTGTGCTGATGGTGTGTTCTTTTTCTCATTTGAATGATTTGTTCCCTTTAATTCATTCTGTGGAGAAAGCGCAATGGAAAGGGGTGAAGGTTCTACAGAATCTGCTGGTTCAACTTTTATTTCTGTGCCATTGGTAGTATTGTTGGGTCCTTTCTCTCTTTTAGAGTTCTTTCCAGAAAGAGTTATCTTGTGAACAATTTGCATATGCCTTTTCAGCATTATTTGTGAACTATATTTTCTCTTGCACAGAAGGCATTTGCATGCACTTAAATTGTATTCAGCCTTTGAAGACGACTTTTGTTTTCTGGTCTTAAAAGGTTTTTTAGCAGAAACTGTATCCAAGAACAAAGGTTGCCCTGGCTTTGTAGCTATATCAGGAGTAATGGAATCCCTTCTTAATCCTCTATGAACTTCATCAAAATGCCTTCTTACATTGGCTTTTGTGGCAAATGATTTATAACACACAGGACAACTTCTACCTAATGTTACAAGAACACTCTTATTTCGTCCTTTTGCAGAGCACTGGTTTAGTTTCTTTTTTGTTTCTATGTACTTCTTTAGCTCTTCCATCTTTTTTTTGTGTACTTTTCGAATGTGCCGGCGTACACTGCGTCTTGAATGAAATTCCTTCCTACAGAGGCAACAAATCAACTGGTGGCCACAATCAGAATTATCCAGAGAATCCAAGTCAGGATTTACTGCTGGTGGCTGTTCTTCAGGAGTAGGTATCACCTTGTTTGCAACAGGATCAGCAGGAGGTAATTCTTCAGTGTCCCCAGATGGGACTGGGGCTGGAGCTGAAACAGTCTTGGGTTGCTCAGTGCTGGGTTCCTGTATCTGCACTGGAGCTTGATCAGGGGTATGGCTACTTTCTGTGTTCTCATCTGGGCTACCAGTCCTTGACACATATTGAAATACAGCATTTTGATTAGTTTCTATAGGTTCCAATGTAATGATATATTCTTGCTTATCTACCCTTGGATAGATTGCTTCAAGAAGGTCATTTATGGCTTGACTCTGTTTATCTTTTGTATCTGGGAGGTCTGTGAAAAGAGGAAAAGGTATTTTTTAATGATTTGGTAATTTTCAATTATTTAAATTTCAAAGTAGTTTTTAACCACTAGGTGAATTCAGTCTTCAAATTTCCACAAATCCTCTTTTGTATTCTCTGAACACTCAAAGGCTTTGAGCAATCATTACAAGTTGCCTTTTTATTAAAAGCCAACATCGGAAACAACCCTTCTGGCGTGCTAATGTGAAAGCCACCTGAACCAAAAATTTGTATGACTGGAATTAAGCTGGTCTTTAAAAGACTGTATCAATTGCAAAAATAACATCATTCGACTGAGCTTGTTCTGCAGGTGTGCAACTAAGCCTGAAGTATCACTAAAAACCGATTTTCCTACTGCGGGACACAGGCATCCTCAGTAAAAGAACCTAATTCTGGAAATAAGCTCCTCTCTGTGAATTCTGAACAATCCTTACCAAAGAATGAAACATCTGTGTAACCTGAGCATTGCATGAAGATATAAGTAGGTAATGTTTTACAGGTCTCAGTAATATTCTCTTTTGAAATGCCAAATTAGTTCAGTGCTCTAGTTCCCAGTGTGACACTCAAAGCATCTGCAATGGCACAACCTGGAAGCCAGGGTCCTACAGCAAAAAGGTGAGGCACTGAGATGACACAGTTCAAATTACTGTGAATAATTTTAAAGATGCAAGTCCTGGTAATAGCTAATTAAAAACCCACAGTCAGAGCTATTCCTTCCACACAGCCAGCAATACATGGAAGTGTCAGTACAAAAAATAGGCTGTTTTGTTGCTCCAAACCCATTTTTTAACACTGAATTTTTAACAGCTTTTACAGTCAGTTTCAAATGAGCCTATCTATATCATTTTTACCAAGAGTAGAAAGTCCTTCCAATTTTATGGCACCTTTTAAGACTACTTCGTGACTATACTGAGTGCACAAATTTTTCACCATGGTGTACTGAACTTTTATTCCTGCCTCCTGTTCACTATCTTTTCTTTATTGAAAAAACTCCCACTTAGCTCAATAACTATACTCAATTTTATATAAAGCACAAGTATTTATACAGTCTAATTCAGAGCATGTAGTATTATTCCTTTTATTTGCACCTTTATAGTGAACAGTGGAAGTTATTTTATTTGTATGTTACTTGCACTTTATTTCATATTAACATATGAAAGTTAAATGAAAGCTAGAATGCTAGGTGCTGGACATGAAGTGACTCCTCAGGGTAATCTTACTTTGCTTAGAAACTATGGCATCTAAAGTCACATGCATCTCTAACCTTGCCTTGAAACTACAAGTCACCCCCTCTCACAGAGAAGCTCTGTGACTCTCCAACTGGCCAAGCCAGCTCATTTAAGGAAGGTGACAGTACCAGCCTTTTCATCTTCTCCTTTCAGCTGACACCAACTTTACTTAGACTAACAAAACGTCATCACTGGAATGAGACTCTAATAAATTTCTTTTTCCATAAAAATATAGTTTTTGACTTTTTCCCTCACCATTTAAGTTACCTCCTTTAATAATAAAGTTTGTTTTCTACAACAAAGATGTTGGGCTAGGCATCATCACATACAGTATGTTAAAGCAGCATACAATGAAGTGAAGCAGGGAAAAACAGACAGCATTATTCAAGCATAGATCCTTCAATAAAAGGGTAAACGTTTAGTCTGTGTTTCATACTAAGACCAAAAGACTGCATTCATGACACAACCACTGTAAGGGCTTCCTCAGTACAGAATATTAAGGAGATTGACCCAGGTCACTCCACAGGAGCAGCCAAAGTCCATCAGAGCTGTGATGGCCTAAAACTGAAATACCCTGTCAGAGCCACTTTTTTCCATGAGATTAGTTCCCCAGTCCTTTGACAGGCTTTGGTACCTTTCACAGCAAAGGACAAATGGGAAAGAAAAAGGTGAAGAAGGAATAAAAAGTGTTAAGAGTGATACTTAATTGAAAGGCTAGATACATAAACTAGCTGTCTAATTATGGTATTGGCATGGCTCTTGGTTGTTAATTCATATAAAGTCATTGCGGCAGTGTAGCCCTGGTTTGTATGTTTTGGGACTTTGAAATTCCTTTCCCAGGGAGTTTCTGTAAACAAGACAGATGTTTACATCTAGGGTACATTCTTTTCCAAAGGAGGAACTTGTTTGATGTCCCTCTGGTTTGACCAATGTAATTGAAAGGGTTTGCCCTTGTTCCACCAATCAGTTGGTCTGTGTAAAATAGCATATAAAGGGACACTCCAAAAATAAAGATGAAGTCAGATCATTCAACATTCTTCGAAAGCTCGTGCCATTTGTGCTGTCCAAGAGCAACACGGTAGCTCCTTCAATAACATAAAAGTGATCTACATATGTTACTACAGAAGTCTAGATACATTGCTTTCTTTTTGCATTTTTGTTTCAGGTATGTTTCTCTAAATGGTAAAGAAAGATAAGTTTTTCAACTTCACATAGCTTTATTAAACACTTAAATTAGTAAGACTTACTATCATCCATCTGAAGACTTGGAGGACAATAAAACTTTTTATGAGTAATTAAATTTGGTAATCCTCTGAAGAGACTCCGGCACAATTTACACTCAAAAATGGTGTCCACATCTTTTAACAAGATATGTTTAAGTTGTTTCGTTCCTGTAATAAAAGAAATATTACACTTAAGGAAGGCTTTCTGTTCATCTCTTAATTCACATCATCCCATGAAGGTGGAAACATTTTAGACCATGAATAATTATAACAGCATTTTATCTTTTGTTAATGCTGTTTCATTTGTACTCTAAGTTTATGATAGGTGCTCCTAATTTCACCAGGAAAACCAGACTAGGATGAAAAAAAACCCCTCTAGAGTTACACACATTGCAGTTTACAGAGAAAAGTGCAATGATTTACAGTAAAAACTAACACATAACATTAGGAAAGAGTTCTTACTACAGTACTTGGTTGCTGCAATGCAACTGCCCAATAGGAAAGAATAAGCACCTAGAGCATTTAAAGAAGCCTGTAGTATTTATTCTTTAGGGTTATCTGACAGTGCTAAGAAAACAAGACACGTACAGCTATTTCACACAGAAATGGCATCTGGTAAGGCAGAAAAACATAAAATAGACCAAAGAGAATAACTAACAGGTCAGGAAATGCTACTACACATAGATATTGGATCCAAGTCTAAAATGATGACACTTAGGCAAGACAGTAGAAATGTAGGCATATTTTCAGCCTGATGAAAGGAAAATACATACAACTTCAATCTGAAAGATCTCTATTAAAACATAGAGAAAGTGATAAAATATGCCAGCTTTCCAGGCTATTATGCATTGTATACAAAGATAGTTAGATCTAGCATTGCTGAAGTATTCCAGTTCCTGTCATTTTTTTAGACTTCAAATTTACTCCTTCACTTCTCATCGCATGAAAACTATGAATGTAAGCCCTAAAACTAGCAATAGATTACTAAATGATGCTTACCCACCCCAAATTAGAAAGGAGCACTAACTAACCAAATTCAGCTACTTTATCTGTCTTGATTTTTCTTAGAATTTAATTACTCAAAAGTAATCAAACAAGTAAAAATGTAACAAAACTGGACCATGACTAAATAGTATCAAGCACCTATGGAACAGCAGCACTAAGACATTCTTAAAGCTGAACTACAAGGTCAAGTGTTCTGTCATCTCACCACATTTCTCCTAAGAATTCCTTTCAAAGATCAAACTCAGAATCACACTGCAGAACTATTTTCTAAATTAAAATCTTTCAAATAATAACAATTTCATAACAGGCATTAGTTCTTCAATACAAATGGACCTTCCCAAGAAAACTTTTTTTTTGGTGCAGTAGTAGTACTACAAAGCTTTTTAAATCTGAATTTCAGCAAAGCACAGTGTCTTCTTCAACATTTCCTTAAAAACAGTATCCAAACTTGACCACCTGAGGCTACCACAGTTTCTGCCCCGCCATGTCTTCCCAAGCCATATCCACTGCTCTTTCTTTGACTGTTACTAACCTCACCTTCATTTGACCTGCATTTTTACAGACTATTGGACAAATATTTAGATATAAGAACAAATAAAAATTGTACTGAGTTCCCTCCAAAAGCAAGTTGTTTACTCAGATCTCACCAACCAATATTTGAATTCCTGCATATAAAGAAAATCCAGCTGAACAAAACTGAAGATGCTCCATGTAGATAAAATTCCACGCTGTTCATGCATGCCCTAGCCACAAACCTCAGTCCCAAAAAACGACAAAAAAAATTCTCCACTGTTACCCAATCAAGAGACAGGTTCCTCATTCTCTCTCCTGTTATATTGGTATTCAGTCTCCTGTTCAGGACTGAAATGGTTTTTTCCAATACAAATTACTGGCTTTAAGAATTACTAGATGAGAATAAAGGATTTATGGTATATTGGAGATCATACTACACAACACGGTAGTCACTCTGGGTTCAAATCATCCTTATGCAACTGTGAAACTTTTCACAGGTGGGACTAAAGAAAAATAATTCGTCCTTTCAATTAAACTGTAGACATTCAGAAACTTCTGGAAACAGCAAAAAAATTTAAAACATCCACTGGTTTTGTGGACACAGCAGGCAGAGGAAAACAAAGTCATGTCCTTATTCTTCACCAACTGCAGATTGTGGCAACAAGTCAACCTCCTGCCAGTATACGCTGCCTCCAGCTTACTGGAGAAGACTTACTGAAGTCTTCTCTATTTTGTAGTAACATCTAATTGTATATTCTGACGGTAATGCCAAGGTGATACCTTGTCAAATTCTCTTCATATTTGTAAATGTTGATGCTAGAATAACATCAAAGTCACAAGAAATCAACAGAAAACACTAGTCATAAATATCTCTCTATCAGAAATACCTAAATTTATGCCTTTTGCAAGCAGTTTCTTTTTAAGGAAAATAATAGATTCAAATTTACTTTTTATTCTTAATGCTTTGAATGACAGAAGCTTCTGGTAAAATTACTTAAACAGTTATGTACAATACTCTGTCTTAAATTTCTATTCCTTTACCACAAGAATCAACTACTCTCTTTCCATAAAGAAATGTTGCTTATTCAAAAGCAGCCAGTAAAATCTTTGTCTAAGTACTCTTGCCTTCTGTCCAACCTCCTTGATGCAGGTGACTGATGATACCAAAGTAAGCTATCAATTTAACACCTGCCAGTGAGGATGATCTGGATGCAGCCCAGAGACAAAGTACCTGCAACTAGCTTGTGCTATTAGCAGTAGATATTTCATTAATCTGCTTCAAGCAAAAGAAGTCTGTCACACATCTGAGGCCTCAAGCAATCTCAAGCAAACTAAAAAAGGTTACTAATGAATAATCTCACATCCTGTTTTTGCATTAAGTTATTGAAATGCTAGTGGACAACTTAAAATACTGCATCTTTTTACAAGACTAAGACCAGACATGCATCTCATTGCACAGCAGCAGTGTTTTAATACATATGCCATATACTTCAAAGCTCTATGTGAAAAAATCTACAAACATATAGATAGTAGCACTTAAGACCAAGAGTTGTGAAAAAATGTTTGGTTTGCCACATCAGAAGTGCAGAAACAGCTTGAAAACACTGAATGTTTCAATCATCCCTGGCATGCCTCCCCAAATGCTTAGCTGCTCATTGCTATGTATTGCAACTCCCAAAATCAATCAAGAAACACCTTAAAAGTAATATGATAAAGCATTTTAAGGCATTCAAGATAAAGTTTTTTCTTCAGGAAGTTTTAGGATAAACCTCAGGAGTTTTAGGACAAACTCATTGATAACAGCAGCAGAAATTACACAAAGCAGAACAACAAACTTAAAAATTAAGGTTTTTGAAGGATGATTATACAGAAATATCTGTATCTTCATTACTTTCTGTGAAAACCCTTATCAACCCTTATTAAAAGGAACACCTAATTCCAAAAACCTACAAATATTTTGCAAATATGCATAAAGTCAGGTGCTGGTTATTTTAATACATTGAATAAACATAACTGTTTTAACAAGGTAATGAACTTCTTAAGGGTCAGGTATGGTTTCCTACCTGATCGAAAACACTCAATGATTTGTTGAATACCAGATTTTGATGTTTGCAGAGGCTGCTGCAGTAATGGAGGATCACCAGGTTCCAACAGATGCACTGAAATATATAAAAGGACAATAAGCCATTACAAAACACTCAGGTGATTTCCATAATTTAGGAATTTTGCATACATACAGTAAACTAGCTAAAAAGAACAGCCAGGACTACAGTAAAAGTACCTTTACTCTAAAATTTTCACTTATATTGAATTAAAAAACAGTCAACACTGCATTTTCCAGACATGATACCTTCTGACAGTTTGCTGTCATTCTGACCACTTAAAAAAATGTGTATTCAAAGCTACATGTAACAAACAGAAAAACATATAAATATATAAACCCAAACTAACTCGCTAGAAATGTCCATCAATTAAAGTAATTCCCCAAAAAAATCTACTTGATTCCCATTATTAAAACCAAATGACACGAACAAAAGAGCATTACCAAAAACTGTATTACCAGCATTACCAAATACTTCACAGACAGTACACTACATGACTTCAATGTTGTCAGTATGCACCTAAAGACTGAAGCCAAATTTAAAGCAGCAATGATCAGAAAAAAAGCACATACCTAGCTACATAGCATAAACAAAAAACCTCCCATCATAGTATTTTTAATCATGAAAACTACATTCAATAAACACTTCAGGTTCAAATAAACTGCTGATAGAATACTTTATTTCTGAGGTTTCATTCCACATCATACTCTTTGCAAAAGCCATTGAAACTAAAACATATATTAATCAGAATTTTTAACCATTCCAATATGCAGTATTTATGCACATAAAAATTAATAGCACTCCACTGCTGTATATAGATATGGCAATTAAGCTTTGCCCAGAGGGAAACCCAAATTTACAGGAATAAGAACATTTCCTGAAGCATGTGTTTGCAAAATCATTAGTTAGGTATTTTTTATTTCTTATTGACTGAATAGTCAGCCTTGCACTTCATAAACTGTGTCCCACCTTAACCATTTGGGTTGATTTTAACCGCATTTTAAGGTTTTCATTTCTAAATGAAGCACTGAGATCTCTAAAAAAATTATTTTTAATAAAGGCCAGTTGAGGCATAGTATACAACTATTTAGAGATAATAAGTGAAAAAGACTAATTTTGACAGGAACATTGAGCTAAAAGATAAAAGGTTATACATAAATTCTAGCTGAAAAGAACATCAGAAAACAAAGCACTGTAAAAAAGGACAACAGAATGAACACTCCACGCAACTATCCTGCTCCTATAATACACTATTATATATACAAACACATAACAACCATGACAAATCAGCTAATCATTTGGGGATCTCTAACACAATGACATATTGTATTCTACTAGCCTACTCCCTACAATTCAAAACAAAACACTTTGGTTTGTTTACAGCCTCTAATATGCATGTACAACATCTACTGACATCAAGAGGAGTAACACAGGTGAAGTAGACCTAACACATCACTGTTAATTTGTCAGGCAAGAAAATTATTTTCATTTATTTAAGGCATTAGAACAACTCAAAACCATTTCATCGTCAACACAACAAAATGTTTCTACTAACTGAACAATATCTAGTCTCAAATTACATTTTACTAAAGGAGCATAATCAAAGTCACTATGCTCACACTTTCATCTGTTAATTCCCCAAACTAATGCCTTTCTTTTCAAAACAAAAGTGAAAGCATCCAAATAGCATCTTTCTTTCAAAAACTAACTGAAAGCATCCAAATAAACTCTATAACAAGGCAAAAAGAAACAAAATTGTCCTTAAAAATACCAACTATAACAATAAGCAGAATAATATCAAAAGGATCTTAACAGGTTAGCTGAACCTTAAGAATATTCATTACAGTTTCCACTGATGGAACCTTTCACATCACTCAGGCATGGAATGCAAAGAGTAATTCTAGGACTTGGTGGGGTTTTTCTCCTCTGAGACTAAGATCTTCAATTTCACCAGAGTTCACCAGAGAAGGCAGAATAAAAATATAAACAACAAATGCAAATGATTGCCAGAAACACCATTTTACAAAAAAAACCTCGAGAACACTGCACTTTTTAGAAACAAAACGGTGAGCTGTTTTATACAACTTCTCGCCTTCCTCTGCTCACTGCACACAATGCCCATGTGGTGGCCTGAGGATTATCCCACATCCAGGACGCAAAATATTCTCTTCCTGAAATTATTTTAAGGCAAATAGTTCAAGATTACAAAAAAGCAATTTCCAAACAAAATTCAGAAAATTTTTATATCTAGAGCTGACACTAATGATGTTTACACTAATGACATATATTTGCAAGCCTCACAACAGTTTCTACAAGCTTTTAATGAAGGAGATACGCAAAACAGCCGAAGCATCACACACCTGGTTCACAGCATCCATGGTGATGGTGGTCAGTCTGACAACACTTGTCCCTTAGAGGCATTTTCTGTGCGCACGACCTACTTTCTTTCTACATCCAGCAGCTCGTTTCTGCTAAAGTAAGCAAATTAGCTGTCACCGCCGGAGCACAGGCGGCTCAGGAGCGCGCCAACCCCGCACACCACTTCCTACGGCAGCATGGCCGGGCAGGCCGGAGGCAGCGGCACCGCTGGCGCAGGAAAAAGTTCCCATTGTTTTCGGCAGGTCTCACGACGCCCCCTGCAACGGCCGCGGCGAGCCGGCCCCGCTGCCGGCCCCGCTCCCGCCCCCGCCCCGCCACCTGCGCCTC
>VWYP01027224.1:305062-398059 GCA_013400435.1 Pycnonotus jocosus | reverse complement strand
GCTCGCGGGGCTGTGACACGGGAGGAGCCCCGGGCGGGCTGAGGCGCGGCGCCTGCCGCGGGACCGACCCGCCGGGCGGGAACCCGCGCCGTCTTTGTCCCGGCGGGAAGAAAGGCCCGCGCTGACCGCCGCGCACGCCCGTGATGCGCAGCGCTGCCCTGAGGGCACCGGTGCCCGGACGCAAGGAGCGGGCAGCATCCCTGGAGCTGGCAATTCTGCCGGCTTTCAGCCTGGTCTGTGCCACTGAAATATGAACCAAACCACCAGTTGTTCTAAAAGACCTACCAAGGAAAAGGACAGATTAATGTTTTGAACACTTAGACGAAAAACTCGTGTTCTGAAAGGGAATTGTGTGATCTCTCTGACAAATACCGGCCACAGGACGTGGGTGCAGTGGGGTGGCAGGGCAGCTGGTGGCTCCAGATACTTTTCCACTGGTTTCTGCTTAGTCCTGTGCTCTCTTAGTGCGCTTCTGTCAGCACCTCGGGTTGTTGAAAAGGTGATACTTGGCTTTTGCCAAAGGCAATGGTGAGACTTAAGTCTTCATACACTTAAGGAAAAACTTCTGCCGTTGAAGAAAAACCTGCAAGGCAATGTCAGGAATAAGCAGATCATTATGGGAAAAATTCTAAGGGATGGTACTAACACAAACAATCTGTCGAGCTCTGGATTGTAATAGCTTCACTTAGGGCAATGGGACTGATAGTTTCAGACAAAGTTCCAATTCACGTTGCAGTCTGTGTAAGATGTCTCACACTTTCTCAAATCAAACATGGAGAGAGCTTACCATATGGGCCATCAACTTGTACACAATAATGTCTTCTGTTTCAATATGGACATTGATTTAATCAATAAATCTTCTTTTTTCAAAACAACATGAGACCAAAATCAAATTCCATAAGCTGCTTTTGGATTTTGGTTAATAAACTGGAAGCCCCTTAGGTGTCAGAGAACAGTTCAAACAGCTGGGTGTCACATGGCATCTTAACTCTGAAGTACAGCAGAAGTCAATTGAAACCTTTGTGTCAGACAACCAAACACAGGTCACTATATGTCTAGAGGTGCTCTCACCTTGAGTTTAGCTACATCCTGAGCTCTGCTGTGTTTTAGACACAGTGGAAGAGGCATAGTCTCTGCCAGCCATGCAGCCACCTTCAGCAGATGTAGGAGCACTTGTGTAAAACTGTAGAGCTCATGGGTAACAAAGTGCAAGGAACACAGCTCTAGTTCTTCACAACAGCCTTCTGACTGTTGCACTTGCCTGAGAAGTATTGAACTTAGAGAATTGACATTCCCCACCTTCCAAGAGATGTGAGAATCAGGCTCAAAGATGATCTTACATTATCACTGATGGCACTGTGCTACAAATATTGAAATAGTAGGGTTATAGTAGTTTATAGCAGTTTATTGTAGCAGTTTTCTTTCTGGAAGATAGCTAAACAGCAACTGAAATCTTAAACGCATTTTCATCACTTTTGTGTTTCACACTTAAGTAAGACTTTAAATGCTAAGTGATGGTACTTTTTTTTCCGGTGGGTAACAAAGGGCTCTAGGAGGGGAGTAAAGCAGCTGCTGGAGGTGTTTTGTCATTGTTTCACTTATTTGCAGGCAGACACACACATAAGCACTTAGGGAAGTCTTATATCCTATCCCTTTTCCTAAAGGAAACTGAAGGTTTTAATCTGTCCTGTAAGAATTTAGCTGAAAAGACAATAGACAGAGAAAATTATATCACCCCAAAAAAGACTCTGCCTTTCATGTCGTTGGGATGTGAAGAGCTAAAAAACACATTAGGTGGTCTTAAGGAAGTCAAGATTTGATGAGAATCTCCAAATGAGTCTTCAAACTCTTAAGGCAAAAGCCTGAATGAATGGGCGCTGTTGCATCCATGTGTTAATCTTAGTAGTTTAGTGGACTTTGTAACCTGTTTGTGGGTGGAAAACCCTAATCTGTATATTGCTGTTTAACTCCTCGTGTAGTTTACAATGTAACTAATTAGTAATATGAACAAACAACCACGCCCAAATTTTGACCAGTCAGCGACTCAAGTGCAAAGTGTGTGTGGGACTGATAAATGCTGCCAGCACAGATCAGGTAGTTCCACCTGACCTAGCAGAAGGTGCCTTCAGGAGAGTGCTTCCAGAGTGGAGTCCTTTCAGCCAGTAGCTGGCCATTGAATGAGAGAAATTTGGATCAGGGTAACAAAGATTCCAGTAAAGCTCACTTCACAACACACTGCTTCAGTTGTTCATCTGAGAGGCTAAAGTAGAACTTGGATCCAATTTGAGTTTCATTGTGTAAAAAAAGAACAAGCATATGATGTTGCCTAACTTCGAAAAAATAGAATATTCCTCTGTAAAATATGAACAATAATTGAAATTTGTAATAACTTTCTTTTTTTCTTGTATAGATAAGATTCAATGAAAATGAAAAAGATTTTTAGAACAATGCATAATTCTTCATACAATCCATAATTAGCTTGTATCCAGGGAATGTGGAAATTCACAGTGAAACCAGATAGAGTGTAAAATGTACAGAATGCATTTGCATATAACAGAGGTTAGGATAAAAATACTTTTGATCCATTTAATGTAAATTCTAGGCATAAAATATATTATAAGGGGAGGTGTTTGAGTTTAGCTTTCATTTTCTGGCTAATGCTCTCCACATAACCAGCAGAGTTTGAAGCAGAAACTTTATTTATTCATTGTCTTCTAGATGATGGGGAACTGGTGAGAAATTTTGAACTAAAGCTTCTGTTAAAACTTGATAATTTATTTTTTAATTGTTTCTCAGTTGTGAGTATGCCTTTGAAAATTGCAAAATTCAGAACAATTTCTCTTAGTTACTGGATTGAGCATCCAAAATATGTGAAGTATTATAGCAAGGGAGGAATATTTTTGGTAGAGGGTATTGAAGTGTTATCTCAAACAGTTGTGATAGTAGGTTTAGTATCCACTGAGAGGTTTTGTCTTGCCAAAGGGCAGGTAGTAACACCTGCTGAGATACCTTGCCATCTGTTTATACATCTAAGAGCTGTAAGATTTCATTACTAAACTTTTCCTCATACGCTCTGACCACTAGCATTTTTTCTATATTTGGGATGCATTTTGGGTGAAGCACCTGGCTTCACAGTCATTTTTCCCAGGAGAAAATAATTGTAAGTTGGAGTGAATTAATGCTGCGATGCTGCACTGAACGGAGTTCATTTTTGCGGAGGTGAAGGTAAAGTTGTATTAACCCTGAAGGATCTCCCATGTAATATGTGCTAATCAAGAAATATCACAAATCATATTCATAAATTGTTTCACTGCATATACAGATATTGCAGAATTCCTTAATATATCACTCTTAGTATATTTACTGATTTGATGTGACTTCATATAATATCCTTGCAGAAAGCATCTCATGAAAACTGTATATTCAGAAACTCCACATTAAACAAATTTTAGTCATAGAAGCCTGAGAGAAATTCACACTCCTTCAAGGGCAGACAGACCCTGCAGAGAGACCTCAACAAATTAGAGAGATGGCCAATCGCCAACTGTATGAAGCTTAACAAGCGCAAATGCCAGAATCTCTACCTGAGATAGGGCAATTCTGGTTGTGTGCATGGGCTGGGGAGCAGGAGGCTGGAGAGCAGTGCCACAGAAGGGGAAATGGGGATCCTGCTCGCTGCAAGCTGGATGAGTCAGCAGCGCCCTGGCAGCCAGGAGGGCCACCCATGGCCAAGGTTGCATCAGGCATAGCATCACAGCTGGGCAAGGGAGGGGATTGTCCTGCTCTGCTCTGCACTGGGGCAGCCTCACCTCCAGTGCTGGGGGCAGTTTTCGGTGCCACATTTTAAAAAAGATGCTGAGCTAGCATCCAAAGTGGAGCCACAAGGATGGTGAAGGTTCTGAGAGGGAAGATCTCTTGGTCTATTCAGCCTGGAGGAGACTGGGGGGAGCCCTCATTGTGGTCTTCAACAACCTCACGAGGGGAAGTGGAGGGACAGACACTGATCTCTTCACTCTTGTGAATAGTGACCAGGACTTGAGAGAATGGCATGAAGCTGAGTTGGAGGAGATTGATGTTGGATATCAGGGAAGTTTTCACCAAGAGGATAGTTGGGCACTGGCACAGGCTCTCTAGGGAAGTGGTCACAATACCAAGACTGACAGAGTTCAAGAAGGGTTTGGCCAACATTCTCAGGCAGATGGTGTGATTCTTGGGGTGTCCTTTGCAGAGACAAGGTTTAGACTCAATCAACATGATGGGTCCCTTCCTACTCAGCATATTGTATGACTCTATGATTTAGGCACATTAAGACTACTCTGTTAGTGTCTGACCATGATGGCCAAATGGGTAGAACACTTGCCAAGGCAGTAGAACACCTTGATTTCAAAATCCTAAACTACAATTTAGAGATACCCTTTAAGCACAAGTCACAGTTAAATCAAGAATTCAAGAGCTGGGGGACTATAATGAAACAAAGACAACCTGATTATATTGAAAGTTTAACTTGAGGAAAGGGAAAAGCAATATTGAATTCTGGTTGCAATTCCCAATGCTATTTATTTATTTATATCCAAAGATGCATTAATGGGAAATTAATAAACTAGTCTTTAGAGCACAGATATGTTAACTTTCAGATCAAGGTGAGGTCACTCAGACAATTCTATGTTGCTTTTTCCCCTATAAGTCACCTTGAAAAAGTACATTAAAAGTTTTCTATGTACTAAAAATGAAATTATGTGAGCTGGTTTTCATGATATGGTTTTATAATCCAATGCAACTTGCTTACAGTATTTCAGTTGTGCATACTTACATGCTTCATGTTTTTGGTGAAATCTTAAAATTAAATTCAGTTATATTTGCATCAAATCCACATTTGCATAATTGCAATGTTTTCACTATTCTTTTACCTTAGCCTTGACAGTATCTTACAGAAAATCCCTGGGCTAGAATAATTCTGAATCTTAGTCAATGTGTATTCCAATCTAACAAGCAGCTGCATCTTCATGCTCTGTTCCCCAATTAACATAAAGCTTCATTACCCTTTTGGGATAAAAAAACCTGCTATGTGCATTGTCTTTCCCATAATTCATTTATTTACAAAGTTATTAAAACTCATAATTAATTAGACTTCTCATGAGGTCTAATTCCCTTCTCTGCTTTCTGGTGCACGACTATAAAGTTTAGCAAGGGGAACAATTTGCATTGCATCTCTCCCCGGAGGTCCTTGTCATCATTTGATCGTGGATTCAACCTATTCTGTTGTTTTCCCTTTACACCTTTCAGCTTTGATTCTTGGTTGCTCAGTGACACAGCTTCATACAGAGGCAGGAAGAATTTTCTGGCCTAAAAGTATTTAGCTTGTGATTACAGCAGTTCTATGGAAAATATGAGCTGGTGGTTCAGTCATCAGCAAGGCTGCTTGGGGGCTGGAATCCAGCCTGCCCATTTGAGTGCTTCACCTTCTGGCAGTGGAGAGTTCTGGCAGGAGAGTTAGAGCAAATCTTCTTTTTGAGAAAAAGTCTGTGCAGCTGGAAACAACAGAGGTGACAAGAAGTGACCATTGTACTACGCCGAGAATACATTCTGCATCACCAGATAAGTGCAGTCAATAACCATGTCCTACAAGGGACAGAAAAGCTCTAACTGAATTGATGACATAGTTTGGGTGTTTAAAGTGGGACTTGGACACTTGTGCTGTTGGGAATTCAACTTCAACTAGCCAAGAAGTTCATGTATTCTTCTTTCCTCCTCATAGATCACTAACAAGTACTGTATGACTTGCCACTTTAAAATAATTTGTCTTGCATACCTTTCCTTAAGAAAGAGATTATTCTCTGTAAATATTCTCACCTTTTTGCTTACCTGCCTGGCTGGGTTAAAAAAAAATATATGCTTCTCACAGGACAGATTGTTTACTTAACAAAAGAATTAATCTAGTAAAATATATTAGGAAAAATGAAGGACTTGCTTACATTATTGTATAATGAATTTGCATCTTCTTACTGCGTTGTTTTCTTCCAGTCCAGTGATTTTTTTCCTGTACACTCTTCCTGTAGAGTGAACATAAAGTTAATTTAATTCATGTTCTCATCCTTGATTAATCTGATTAATACAAAACACATACAGATATGCAACAAAATGAGCTTCATGCTTTCAGAAATCATTTAATTGAGGCATATATATTCTAAGGCTTTGTGATGTGCACTAGGAAATGGAGGATAATGCATCTGAATAAGTAAATTGAGGCCAAATGCAGACCTGGTCTAGCATGCTGATTCACAAGGTGATCATGTTCTCTACCAAATAATGTATTAAAAACCTATTCCTAATTATAAATCTAGTGAGGTTTTAAGTGGTGCCAGCTGTCTCTTTCTTATGTAGATGGTGGCAAAGGATCTAGACTTGATGACAGAAGAGACAGGCGTAAAGAGAAGATATAAGAATTTCTAAGCCTTTCAGAGGAAAATATAAAGGACTATGTTTCTAAACTTATCTCAAAATGTGCTGGTGAGGGGAAAGTCCTGCAGAAAAGTGGACAAGGACTTTTGTTTCTCTGTATGTGCATGTGTGGTGTATGTCCACATACAGTCATGCAGATACAGCATGGGGAGCAATGGGAAGCAGTAGAGTGAGAGAGTTGAGAGAAATAGGAGAGTGAGAGAAATATATGTGGAAGGAAGTTTAGACAAAGAAAGGGAGAATGACAGAGAATCATGAGAAGAGGGGAGAAAGAAGGCATAGGAAAGATTCAGAATGAAAGGATGCAGTAAGGTGCAGTAGATTAAAAGTAGTGCAGACGAGACTGACAGCAAGAAGCATAGCAGAAAAGGAGAGGAAGAAATAGGAAGTCAAGAAAGAAAGAACAAGCAATAGAATTCATTAAGCCTGGTTTGCTGGGGTTCTGTGACTTGCAATGAGATTATCTCCTGTTTGCTGACCATTTTCTTAGGTTTTGTAGTAAAAGCAAGGAAGCGTAAACATAAACATCGAGGTCCTGGCTGTAATCAGAGCAGAAGTGCTTAGAAAATCCAGAAATAAAAACATTTCTATTCAAAAGAAAGCAACTATTTTTGTAAGCTCTTATATATATATATATATGTGTATATTTATATAAATCAAGTCCTATATTGCAGGGCAATAGGAACCTTTCAAATTTTGAGATTATTCCAGGAGCAAACTTGCAAGATATTATTCAACATCAAGGAACATATATAAGTATTTCAAGATGTCTGAGGACAAGCCATGAAAACAAAAACAAACAAAGGAAGCAGCAAGCCGAATTCCAGAAATAGTACCTTAAAAAGTACCAAGAACAAGTATTTGTAGAAATGCAATGTACAGTTAACCCAATCAACATAAAATTACTGTTTCATGTAAAGGATTGCAGATGATAAATCACAGAATGAACTGAAAGAAAACTGGAAGGTTTATAGCTGGTGATAGGCAGCTAATGAGCTACTCTACACTGTCTAAAGCAGAAAATATCCATGTAAATGAATTGCAGTGCAGCTCTACCCTCAGTGGGAGACTGATTGGGTTTCTGCACTCTGCCTGGCTCTGCTCAGTTTGTGGAAATGTTGTAACACTGAGACCTTGAGCACTGTCAAAATCAGTTGAAATTTTCAAGAAGGTTCCAAAGCTTATTGCAAGATTTACACTGACAGAATGTGCAACAGAGTAAATTTTGCTTCCTTAGGAAGGGAGGCAAAACCTGTAGAAAAGCAAAACGAGATTTACTTTGTTGATTACTACTACATTAAAGCTAAATGCAGTTTACATTTGCACTGCAAATTAGATTTTCTTCTTGGATGGCAGAACATGACGTGTCTAATGTGGACTATAAGTCCAAAATAAAGGACACATTTATCAAAATAAAGTCAATGACAATAACCTAAAGGTATAAATGGGAAGTCCAATACACAACACAATTAACTAAAGGTACAAATTGGGAGATACAAAGCACAACACGATTCTGGGTGAAAGAAAATGTGCAGCAAATGTGACAGACAAGATTGAGACACAAGGCTGCTCCTATTTCAGTGTTCAAAATCCACAAATGCGTAAGACAGATATGCACTAAAACATCAGGAATCAGAAGATTAATAAGTGATTACATAAAGAGTGTTCAGTATATTATTCAGTATATTCCCATAAATACTATTCAGCAGTAAAAGACAGCAGCTATACTGGTGTCAGTATATTCCAGCAACCTCCATTCCAGTTGAATATAGGTGGCAATGACAAATATTCCCAAGGAATCAAACCTCAAACAGAGAATCAATCCCTGTAATGAGCAGGAGAGATCTGCTCTGACACTGACCTACTGGGTTTCTCTTTCACATTTTGACAATACTTGAATGAATGAAATTTTTGCTAATGAAACTGAACTGAACTGAGGTTGGCAGAGGATATTTTGGCACAGGATATTTTGTCAATCATGACTCTTGTTAAAACTTCTTATCCCATAACTTCTGCTAATTGTATTTTTTAATGTGTTAAAGAAAAAGTTGGTGAGCAGATCATCATATTTTATTCATCAGCTTGGCAAGCTTTTCTGTTATTTCCTTCAAGCTAACTTAGTATGTGATATTTAATTGGCCACTCAAAATGTATTGTCCAAACACCATGCCAGCTGCCTCTCAGGTGAATTAATTCTGTAATTTACTTTGCTTATAAGAGATATCCTTGAACTACTGCAGAGTTAGTAATCATGTAGTATTAAGCAGTATAGATATTAGAGAATGGTTCTGAAAACCGTGTGAATTTGGTCTTATCACTAGTCTGGTAAATATTTTTGTCTTACAGTTTTTATTGACACATAGACTATGTAGCACAGACTTCGTCCTAGACAGCTAGTGAGTTCAGTTTGTTATGTGCAAAGGAATAAGCTACAGCCCATAGAGGATTGTGGTAGCCCTGGGCTATTGCTATCTGTTAATTCATTATTGATATTAACTCATTCTGTATTATAAGATATAAGCATTGGAATAGAGTAAATTCACTATTTATATTTTTAAAAAGAGGAAAAAGATGAGAGAAGAATTTAATAAACCTGACAGTTTACTTCTGGTCCCCCCAGATAATGAAGCAAGTAGTGAAAGACACTATTATTAAGAATTTAAAAGATAAAGGAGATATGTAAAAGCCAACTTATACCTGCTGAGTACTAATCTTAACAGGTCACCTAATTTCCTTCTTAATGAGTAATAGGCCTCAAGAAACCAAGAAATGGAATCTAGCAGGATTTCAGGAAGGCTTTTGATGTTTCCTTATGTGAGATTCTCATTCAGAGGCAAACTAAAGTGATTAGAAAACCACATACAAAGAGAATTTATCAATGGTTTGCTGTCAAACTAGAAATGCATTATAAAACTCTGTCCTGGTTGAATACCATTAGGTGTGTTTATTCATAAGTGAGTGTGTTTGTTCAATTTATAGATGATTTCAAGTTGAAGGATCTGCAAGCATGCAGAAGGTCAGCATGAGAATTGAAAATTATTTTGATTTATCCAAAGAGCAGTCCACGAAAAGAACCACGGATTCACAGAATGGGTCATGTTGGAAGGTACCATAGTGGTTCATCTGGTCCAACCTGGTCAAGTAGCTCATCCCAGAATGGCACAGGATTGTGTCTTCTTGAATATATCCAGTGAGGCATATATTTCAAGATATATACTCCACAACCTCTCTGGGAAGAGAGCTCAATCTGTTCCAGTGGTCAATCACTCACACAGTAGATAAGTTGCTCCTCATGTTCAGGTGGAACTTACTGTGCAGAAGTTTCTGCCCGTTGCCTATTTTATAGCATGGCACCATTAAGAAGAACCTGGCTCCATCCTCTTGACACTAGGCATATTTCGCATTTGGAAATATGAAATTCCACTCTCAGGTAAGAATAGACACTGTGTGAGTGACATGCAGGCATTAGTAATTAAAAAATAACGCTGAGGAATTAGGTAAGGATGCTACAGTGTATGTGTGTACATGAACCACTGTGAATTATATTCCCAAAAAGAAGTACAGTATTAGTGCTGCAACCTGTCATATTACCAGAATGGTAACAATTCCCACAAACTGATGAAGAAATTAGTGAAGTAAAAAATTATAATAATGACAGTCTTCAGTTATCTACTATCATGCTGTTAAGATTTCCAGCAATCAGGAATCAATAGCCCATCTTGAGATTGTAAAGTTTGTGGAGAAAATGAGGCAAGACTTCTCCAACAGTAACATTTTAATTTTTAGAAGTAAAGAAAAATTTGAAAGAAATTTTTAAAAGTTTACATTGGATTTGAGACTATAAAAATATCATGCTATCTGCCAAATGTCAATAAATACCCTCTACTAAGAAGACATCAAAAGCATTAAAAGCGTTTAAAACCAAAATAACATTGCTGTGATTCAACTACCAAGAAAGATACTAAAATACAGAAATAACTTTTTTTAAAATGTAGTCATGTCCAAAAGAGGAAGAAAAAACCAAGATGAAGAATTTCTATGATGCTAAAGGTATAATCACAAAAAAGTGAAAAAAGACTGTTTTGAAGCCCTAGATAAATGTTCATAGCCATCTTAACCACATTGAAAAGAAGCAGCTGACCAGACCATTAGTGTAACAGATCTGTGATCACAAGCAGCATTCAACAAACATAAACAATATCAGATAAAGCTAAACTAATTCTTTGCATCAGTTTTCATTGAAGAGAAGGTCACATCAATTCTTAGCACCCCTCTTTGAGTGATTAATTTGAGGATCTGTCTCAATTGAAATATTAACAAAAAAGTATTTAGAACAAACCACTTAAATTAACTATCCTAACTAACAAGGACAAGATGGTTATCAATCCAGAGTTGCAAAGAAATTCAAAAATGAAATTGCTGAGCAGTAGTATTGAAATATATAGCCTGTGGTTTAAATCAGCCTCTTAGTGCCAGTGGTCTGGACAATTAAAAAATGTTACAGCAAGCTTAAAACATGTTCCAAGAGAAATTCTGGATACTGCTGGCTCATAAATCCAATTTATCATTTCAATTAGTTTACTTTCTATTTAATTAAATATTATTCAAGTAGATACATAGATAAATGCAATGTACTGACAGACAACCAGCAGAACTTCTGCTTGGGAGTCATGCTTTACCATCTGTTACAGATCTCTGAAGGAAATGATAGCTGTCATTTGTTTTATATTTTTTTCATAGATATCCAAGGTGCCTAAATAGCTTATAATGTTATACATAAGATATAAAAAATAATAATAAGGTTAAATAATCAGATTTTACAATGAGAAGAAACTGTGAGAGGATGAGATTCTCCAAAGAATCTGAGTTAAAATATTTGGTGTGTAAAATAGTCATAACCATATGGAAAAGCAGGGAATTGTGAAATAAAAAAATTTCAGATGATGATGTAATATGCATGCTAGATAAACAAAACTGACTGCAAAGAAATCCACAGAGATCTCAAAATACTGTAGGTCTATTCAGTAAAAACAACCAAATAAAATTGTGACAAGTATAATAACATGCACATGAGGTAAAAATATTATAATTATAAATATATAACATCTGTCTCAAAATGTGGAATCTACTATCTTTCAGACAGAGATCTGAAACCACTGGAGGTGGGGAAAATAACAATAAAGAGAATGTTAGAAATTGCTAGGTATAGGGAGAACAAAAGAGAAAATCCCATTTATCACTGTCAGCTCATCCTGGTCTTCCTTTTGAACACTTCATATCTAGTAAGGTGTTTTGAAAAGAGGTGTTGGAGAATTTTTTAAAAATAAATAGAAATAAAAGAGGGGCGGTTAGTGAGAAGAGCAGCAGCTTCTGTACAAGGGACAAGAAAAATTGCCAAGACTTTCCATGCTTGGAGAAGATAGAAAGGGATAAAATTGTAAATGGTTTGAATAAGAAGAATAAGATGTGTTTATTAATTATTTCTAAGCTCACAAAAACTATCAAGCCCTTAAGGAAATTATCAGTGAGCAATGTAAAGATTACAAAATCTTAATATACTACATAAGTAATTTGTGGGTCTCATTGTCACAGAATACTTTGGAAACTAAAAGGACAAATGAGTTCCAAAAGTGATTCATTGATGGATAAATTGATGCAGAAAAGTCCATTTGTAGCTCTAAAATATTATGGCCTTCATTCCATGAAGCTCTTTGACTGAGAAGACATAACAGGTAGGATCACCGCTGTGCTTTCTTGGCAGTTTCACATTCTGGCTTCAGTGTTGAATATGGTTCTGGGTCGCTGTGCCTTTCAGACAAGCACGAAAGGCCACAGGTTCTTATGAAATGCTTGTGATATTTTATAGAAGTTTTGCAGAAAAGGTTATTGGGGATATAGTACATGCCAAGCAAAACAAGTGTCAAAAACATCAGAGAGAAAATGGAAAGTATCAAATGGTAAAGACATGAATTTGAAGGAATATTTCTCTTCAGTTCAATTCTGGTAAATCACTAACTGGCAAACTGGCCAGGTTCTGGCATTGTGTTTCAAGCAAAATTATCCAGAAAAAAAAATCTATAAGCACAAAAATAGTCCAAGAAATATGACCTATTAGAAACATGAAAACGATTGATCTTTAATGTATACTGAAAATTTTCCATATGTTTTATGTAGAATCAAAGAAAGAAGAAAATTTGTTTACTAGGTCATAATAATAAAGAATAAAATGTAGGAAGCTGTTGCAAAGAACATTTGAGCTAGACTACAGAGAGGAGTTTTTAACATGAAGATCTCAAATACTGATGTAGATTGCCTAAGGTTTTGTAGAATCTCTATCATCCTTGGGTTTTAAAACATCAGTTAGACCCATATCTTTACAGTTTGAGTGCACTAGGTGGGCTATATGTGTTCAACATTCATGAGAATCCTATTTTTTTTCTGACATATGAGGAATGGCTTGTCTGAAATGTGTGTGATCAATTCATATTATTTTGACTGCATGCTGGCATGCAGCTATTCATGCTGTCTTTGTGTATATTTATTTTGTTTCTCACTCCATCTCTAATCATCTATAATTTTATTTACATGCTCAGCAACTGTTTCTCACAGTCAAATTCCTCTCCATTGGCTTGACACTTACTGTTTAGTGTTATTCCCTGTGTTTTGTCACATTTTCCTAGCTCATTTTTCAAACAGCCAGTGGTAATTTGTTCTCATTTTTATAAGGACAATTTCAAATTTCATTTTACTTATTTATTTTTAAAATCATGATATGTAACAATTGAGCATGTTATACTAAGATCAATATCATCCCCTGATTCAATGTATTCTCTCAGCAAATATTTATTCCTTTGGTAGAAAGCTCAGGTCAAGTTGCCCAAATATTTTGCTTAATCCTGCTTGGGGTAGAAATACTTTTTGATTTAAATTTAGTGCAATGTGTTGGCAGAATTTGTACTCTGAGGTTAAAGTTGAGGATGAAGCAAGGAACAAGGAGCCAAGATGACAAAGTTTTATATGTATTTCTTTATCCCTGACACTGGCAGCTGCCACCTGTGGTTGTACCACAGCAGACCCTGCACTCTCTTGGCATGGTACTTCCACAGGGGCATGTTCTTCTCTGCCCAGGGGTGAGCCAGCCCATGCAGGCAGAGCCTGAGCAGGCAAGGAAGCCCTGAACAGGCACCAGATTTCTACTTCCAGAAAGCTCTAAAACCTGTGTCCACATTTCAATAAATGTTTGCTTGCAAACAAAATACCTACTGGGTCTTGAGAACACAGCAAGCTAGTATTCATGATGTTCTGTATGCCTACATCTGCACACCAGAACAGGTAGAATTTTTTGTGGATCATGGATCACTAGAGCTGAGCACACAGGAGGCTTCAGGAGAGTCTACTTCCTATTACTTGTATCAGCAGACATAACAGTACAAAAATCCAGCAGCAGAAGCAAGCCTCATATTTCATCTGAGGAGGAAATGCATCTCCTGCCTTCTTTCACAGGAGAAAACCTGAGATAACCTTTCTAGAGTCTTCAATATCAGCTATTTCCTTTGGATGCAAAGCCCTTAAAGGAGATGAATTTTTCAAAGGTATTTATCCCTGTTTTCTGAAAATCTAGCTCCGAGAGACAAAAAAAAAATTACAGTCTTGACTCTTATTCAAAAGAACAAGCATCCGTTCACTCAGACCTGCCTGCAGAGTAAAGGCCTGAATGAGCCATGTCATTTTTACAAAGTGTCATTTGAACCAACAAGGTTATATTTTTGTGCAGAACTCTCAGGTGGGTAACAGCTCTGTACCTGTTATATTCCAAAGTGTTTCTAAAGTCACATATCTTTTTCTTCATAATTGGACAAAGCCTTCAGATGGCTTGGGACAAAGTCATCTCCTACAAAGAAAGGTAGAGAGAGACATAGTCTACTAGCCCATTAAACTACAATAGGATTGTTCAGAGATCTGTGTCTCTTCATGCTTCCCCTTAGAATAAGCCCAGATGCAGCAAATGAGGACAAAACAGCTGTGAGGGATTGAGTAGACCAAGAGTAATCCAGGCTGCATCAGTATCAGAAATGAGCCATCACACTTGAAACTTTTTATCATTCCACCTTGAAGAGTACTATCTCCATACTAGAGAATCAGAGGACTTCTTTTATAGTCATCCCTCTCAATGTACATAATCCTTTGACATACTTAATGTTCCTTGATTATGTATGCTTTTTCCGCCTTTTGATGATTGGCAGTGATATTGCTGTGCCAGAAGAGGTTTAAAGTATTTGTAATTTGTTCTCTTGTTGCAGGCAGCTATGATCAAGGTCTTTGACTGTTTTCTCTTTGATTCTCTTAAGTCGAGTTTATTTAATCCTAATGTTTTCAACCCTTTTTAAAAAAAAGAAAAATTGCTTTCATTTAGAATTCTTGTAGATGACCCATATGTTTTTATGGCACCCCTTCCTTCCTTGGCTGCACTAGCCAACCCTGTAATCACTGGAATACAATATTCTTAAAGAGCTGTCCCAAGCAGGTCTCTGAATCTTTTCGTATATGCCCAGGAAAAGTGTATCTGTATACACCTACTCCAAGCCACTGCTTCACATTGACTCTCAAAGGTAACAAATATTTTTACTGTGTTTTCTCCCTGTTAGTCCTGAAAAGTTTTTAACTACATTTGTTATTGTTGAATTTTATGTGATTTTATCAGACTAGTAATATAAATATCAGTCGTGCTGTTCTCTGATTCTGCTGTAGAATATAGAGGATGTAAAAAGGCATCAAACCTTTCCCTGAAGTCTGTATTTGATATTGGAGCTATGTAAATGGGAAGTAGTAAATAACAAGATTAAAAGAGTAAGAGAAACAAATAGAAACAAAAATGCTCCTTTGCTTTGTGACTGTATAACTTTTTCTCACCTATTATAATTCCACTTACAAGTCTCTGTAATTGAAACTAAGAAAATTTTCAGAAAATTATTTTTAAGAGAAAGGAATACCTTTGGTTTTCTGCACAGATCACAAAACTCTAAAATACATATAGACAATAAGAAGGATTTCAGAAATTAGTTTTACAGTATAAAATAGTATTTTTCATACAGTAAAACAGGTCATGAAATTATCTTCTATCATTTCTATAACCTAAAATTATTCTACTCTTAAAAACTTAAATTCTAAATATCATCTTTTAAAGCCCTGAGCTTAATTCTGCTACAGGTGCTACAGACTACTGTTGAAGATATTAAACATAAAAACTACATTAGCAGAATAGTGAAGTTGCAAATCTTGTGCCTGTAATACACTGAACTCTTTTAACAACCAATTCTCCAATAAACTGTTTTCTCCTCCTTGTGCAGTGTAGTTTGTGCCATATTTATTGTACCCAATTCAACTCCTGCTCTGAATTAATAATTTTCTTCCTTCCATAATACCAGCAGTATAGCAGTTGAATACTTCTCAAACATTTATTTTCACAAATGAAATTAGAGATTACTACTCTCCTTCTTTTACCAACTATTGAACACACAGAGACATTAAGGTCAAAGGTGACCTAATTTTCACTTACTAATTTTCACTAGTCATTTTGAGACTCTCCTGATGTGATTTTTTAGTGTAAACAGCAGAATACTGACTTTATTAATTTTTAAATGCATTTGTTAACTTCAGAGGTTGCTATGGGCACTCTCTCAAATGAAATTACAGTACTTCAAGTCCAATATCCAGAAGACAAATGCAAAATTGATGATCATGTGAGATAAGCGAAGCCTTGGATAATATTTAATTATGTGACAGAGACACAAAGTAAAAGTAACTTCCTAAGATTGTCTCATCAGCCCAGTCCAGTTTTCCCTTCTTTCTCTTTTCTTCACTGTTTCCCACTGCTGATAGCTTATTCTCTACTGTTTACTGCAAGAATAACCAAACTTTTGGATTCCTTAAACTGAGTGCCAAGAGTGGTTGAGTAACAATACTTGTAGAACTCTAGGATGACTGACAGGCAAGATGTAATAACAGCTTTCTAAGGATCCCATTAGTCATTGCAGAGTGGGTCTGAATTAGGTTACAGCAATAATTATCCTGATTTTGTTTCTCACCACACCAAGGGCTTGAGGAAATGCCTGTAATGAAAGGTTTCTTCCTCTGATAATATAAGATTTTTCTTAGTCTTAGGCAACAAAATTTGAGAATTAGAGCCCAAGTGGTTAATACTTGCAATGTGATAGAGAAATAAAACTTGGATGTTATAAACTGGAAAGCTTCAGACAATAATATTGGAGCAGTGGCAAGTGCTGCATTCACCCCATCGTTACAAAGGCAGGAACTTCCCTAATCCCATCAGGTTTTGCCTCCTTTTCTTCTTTCACTGAGCTGGAAAGTGATGTTTTCCCACTGGAAAGCTTTAGGCAAATTCCAGGGCTATACAAGAACTTTGAAGTGACCCATCAAGGAACTGAGGAGGAAGGTGGTATATGTGGGACAAGAACTGGTTGCCTCTGTCTCACAATCAAGGTGTTTCCCTTTGGTATGCATTAGCTTGGACAATTAGAATATGTTCTAATGGCAGGACTTGGAGGAATGATGAAGGTTAGTTCCCTCAGTCACATGGGAAATAGCCACCTAATCCCAAACCTTGGAAAATATAAGAGTAAACTGTAAAAATGGCCTTTGTTTTGCTTGGCCTTTATTTAAATTCAGTTTTGGATACCTTTTAACTAGACTGTATTATGGGCAACACAAAACAGAAAGTCAGACAGATTTAATTGACATAGCTAGCTTGATAACCAGAATGCCATGGCAAGAACAAACAGAACTTTGAAGATTACAGACAATGGGATTAAACCTGTTTAAGGGAAACAGGAGATTCAATCAACTTTCTGCAAGCAAAAAATGTTGTAAAATGTATGAGTTGTCTGTGTAATTTGTAACCTGATTGTTGTAGTAGAAAATTATTAATCTTCCTAAAATGGTATATAAGCTTTGAGAAAATCTGAGTAAAATTGAATTCTGATCACTGAATCAGTCTTCCCATCTCTATCAATCATCGATACTGTATCTGTGCACAAATGACTGTATCTGCTGCAAAAATCTTCAGGCCCTGATCCAGTGAAGAGATAGATCCACTGAACAGATGACATTTAGCTGAGTGATGCAGTTGACACTCCCAAAGGATAGGATGCCATCTACAGAGACCTGGATGAGCTCCAGAAGAGAGTCCATGTGAACCTTATGAGACTGAACAAGTGCAAGTGGAAGGTCCTGCATGTGTGTCAGGGAAAGCCCCAGTATGAAGATAAGCTGGGGCTTGAGGGGTTGAGAACAGCCCTGCTGAGAAGAACCTGGAGGTGCTGGTGGAGGAGAGGCCAGACATGACCTGGCAATGAGCACTTGGAGCACAGAAAGCCAGCTGTGTCCTGGGCTGCTGCATCAAAAGCAGCGTGACCAGCAGGGCAAGGGAAGTGATTCTGTCCCTCTGCTCTGGTGACACCCCACCTGCAGTGCTGCATCCAGCTCTGGGCACCCCAGCACAATAAGATGTGGACTTGTTGGACTGAGTCCAGAGGAGGCCATAAAACTGAACAAAGGGATAGAACACCTCTGCTATAATGAAGGACATCAAGAAGAACATCAGGGCATAGGCTGAACACCTCTTTTGTGAAGGAAGGCTGAGGGCATGGGGCTTATTCTGCCTGGAGAGAATATTCTGGGAAGATTTTATTGCAGCCTTTTAGTACTAAAAGATGGCTTAAAAGAAAGATGGGGACAGACTTCTAAGTATGGCCTGTAGCAATTGCACAGGGGGAAACTGTTTTAGACTAAAGAGGGTTTATTCATATATTTTATATGATGCAGCACTGGAACAGGTTGCCCAGAGAGGTGGTAGAGGCCCCATTCCTGGAAACATTCAAGGTCAGGTTGGACAGAGCTCTGAATAACTTCACCTAACTGAAGGTGTCCCTGGCTTACTGCATGAGGTGTTAGACCAGATGACCTTCAAATGACCCTTCCAACCCAAACCACAGTATGATTCTATGGTTCTGTTTTTCTTTGATTCTGAATGAACAGAATACTTGTTGCAGGTTAGTAATGGTGATGCTCAGAACTCCAGAGGGATGGATAGGAATGGAGGTAGAAATCCTACCTCCTATCCACACCAGTGAGTATAACCAGCTGGCACAAAGAGCTGTGCCTATAGTATAGGAATAGACACTGAGATCAGTAGAAGTAGTGCTGAGTTACTCTTAGTATGTGTACCAGGGGTGGATTTCAGAGTGGATTTTGAAGTAGAAAATCTTTCCTTCCCTCTATCCTCAGTTATGTGACACAGAGGAGGTGTGCCTATATTGCACGTGCATCCATGCTGTGCTAGTGGTCACATAGCAGGAGCAGCAGAAATCCTAAGGATTCACAGGAGCCATTTAACAAAGCTCATATGATGGTGCAGATCTGCACTGTTCACATTGCAGCGTGTATGGGCTGTAACACAAAATGTCTTCACAGTTAAAAGACAGCTGATTGTATATTTGCAAACTACAGGGGTTTTGCTGCATAAATATGTTAACTGACATTTATGCCAAACATATTACATACTCATGTCAGGAGAATAGAACCCATCTGTACTGCAGAGATGTAATTAGCATTAATTAATATGTTCGCATTGTCTGGTGCTCATATATTTCGCCCTGAAGTCATAAATGTGGCATGGCATTTAGTAAGGCAGTATTCATGAGTCTTCATCTAAATTCCAAACATTTGGGTTTTGTGAGGCTTTTAGTGCCTCTAGTTATTAACTGTTTCTTGGCATGTATGGAAAGGGGGTTTTGTTCATGTAAATGTTTGAGAAATGGCTATTCCTGGTAAGAACTTATTATAGGCAAAAAATTTTGTAAGAAATTGATACTCTAGCATAAGAGTAAACAGTTACAATTATCTTGTGGCACAGTAATGAAGAAACTTGTTTTTCACAAACATGAAGCAATTAACAGCAAATGTTTGAATAGGTTATTAACAAGATACAATAAAATTTTTTCATCCAAGCCATTTGGTAAACAACATGTATATATTAATTGAAAGGATGGCAAGTCATTCAGGAACAAATGCACATCATCTATAGTAGCACTGTTTTTATCATTTCTGATTCAGCAGAAATCCTCAAACTAGTGAGCCCACTTGCATGCCCTACACATGACCAATATGCATTTGCAGAAAACATGCTCCTGTTCTTACAAAAAATCTTTATAGGCATGTGAGATCCTCTATTACCACTTTTTCCTGTCTCTGCAAACCTCTCCTCTGGTTCTAGTAATTCTGAATATTGATGCATAAAAATGGAGGGCTTTGGACTGAATTCCTTCATTGTAAATCTTTTAAATGAGTATTAATGTTTCTTCACAAGTCATAATATATGGAGTCACATGTGCTTACTGCATAGTTTTCTGTAATATTTCCTTTATCCCTCCATTTCTGAGAGCCACTCTCCCCCATTTACTTTTAGCTGCAAGCAATTTGTCCTTTTGTGAGATGCTTATTCATATATTAACAATAATAGCTGAAATTGCTGGATATGCATTTAATTGGATAGCTTTCACAGAACCACTAGCTGAATGCCCTGACAAATGAGAGTACCTGGGCTAGGCTACCTTAACACTAGTTTAGTATTCCTACAGTGAATGCAGCATCACAGATCCAGCAGAAACCATAAACATGTGAATGGGTTAACTAGTATTTCTAGCTGTCCAAATTTTTAAAAGCCACAAACAAGATTCAACCTCTAGAAGCAATATGGCCCTGCTCTAGGAGGGACAAATTTACCTGTGGGTAAATCAGAGGTAATTTTGTCACATTTTAATTGTATGCCTCTAAATACACAGGCAGTTTATTTGTCATGCTTTCAGATGCACAGCTTTATTGTAAGCAGCTGCCACAAGTGTGATTTGCTCCATTTTCATACATCAAGCCATCATGTATGTGTCCCTTAGTGCCATAACCTTGATGGGATTTGACTGGCAGCTTTTTGATGTTCTTAATATTCATTTAGAATTTGACCCTATGCACCCTTTTCTTGCAGCAATGAGGCAGAATCATCTTCACCAGCCTTAGACATTTATTTACCATCTTCGCTGCTCTGACCCAATGATGTGTAAGGCTGTGTGGAAAACTGGGCTGTTTCACTGATGTAACTGTATGTATATGTAAAATATAATTTGGCAAGAAGAACAGCTATTCAATGCACTAGTCTGCTTTACCATGAGAACCAAAAAATCCTAGTCATAGCCCAAGTGAGAAACCAACAGAGGTTGGGAAATCATTCCATGGGTATACTGCAGGGGAATATGTGCGCAGTAGGTCCATATGAGTTCATGTACTGGAGTTGTACCAATAGGGGCTAGTTGAGTCCATCTGCTAAGATTTTGAGCTGCTAATCAAATGACTCTTTTCAGTTGCTTCATCATAAAATGTGGTGACTCTTACTTTAGCAAGGCTGGTGTAGGTCACTGCTTCTTACTCAAGAGTAGGTAAGCTGCCTGGAGGAAGAAAGTTAACCTAAATTTATCTGAACTGACTCTTTCAGCAGAAATAAACCTTAAAAGAAACCTTCTGAAGCAGGTCAGGGGAAATGCATCACGTGATTTTTCGCCTGTCTTTTAATTTGTGGTACAATATCACATTGAGAGAGTAGTGTGATTTTTGTGTTAAAAAATAGAGGGGAAAAAGTCAGAAACAAGTTGTACCTTCAGCACAGCTGACTCTTTTTTGTGTTGGAAAAGGAATCTTTGCTTCCTTTTATCAGTATCTTTGTCAGCATCCTCAGAATTTAAAGAATGAAAGTTCTTCTTAATAAATCTTTCCATTCTTCTAGCTTGGACAGAGTCTATATGGGGAGCACAAAAATGAGGGCAGTTCAAGCTGTTGGACTGGGGAAACACCTATGGCATAATTTTGTTGCTAAGAGAAGAGCAGTACCTCCAAGCTGCTCAGGCACAGTAATAAGCTGTTTGCTTCTCTGTGCACAGTTATGACTCTGTCATGCATCAATATGTGGGTATCAGTGCCTGCAGAATCAAAATCTGAAGATATTAGTAGAAAACTACCTACTGAGTGTGTGGATTGTGTTAGATGCAGGTATTGGAAACAGAGTTTGAAGGGGTTTGCCACATCAGTTTAAATTTAGTAAACCTCATATTTCAGTTTAGTAATTTTGTTCATGAAAAGTTTGAAGAATTACAGTTAACACATTTCTGAGTTACCCAGGAGGACAAAACATCTGAACAATTGTCTGTAAATATGAAAACCACAGAGTTTTCACAACATTCAGATCATTAAAGATAAACTGAATGTATTTCCTTTTAACTTTGGAGAAATATTCATATCTGAGGGAACAAATGTGAGAATTTTACCTTATATAGTCACATTCTGGAAAAATTTAAATTGCTGAAAATGAAAGACTAAAATTCCAAGGTGCTTTTATTCAAAGGTCTGTAACTGCAACAAAAACATTGCAATAAATCACATAAAAAAAAAAAACAACCCAAACCTGTGCAAGACTGCTATTTCAAGTTCTTCTGTTCCAGAAAAGGATGTGCAAGCTGCTATACTACTTGAAGTGTGTGATAAGATTCTATCAAGCTAAACTAGTGATGCTTCCATATACAAGTGTACATAGGCTACTGTTTTTAAATGGAGATGCAAGTCTCTGAAATTCTTTTAAATAACCTTAGTTGCATGCCCACTAATGAAAATAGTAGTTTCTACAGTAAAACAAGGAAATCACAATGAAAATTACCGCACATAATAAAAATTAAATTTTATGTGTATCCGTGTGCAAAATGTTTACCAAAATATCTGCAAGTTTCTGTCCTGAAAATCAGCAAATAGGCGCTGTTGTTCAGAAATGTGGGGGGGTTTGTTTCTCTTGCATTGTAAAAGGCTTCTATTAGAACTTACATTCAATATTATCAATAGCAAAAGTTATCTGCTATAGGGGAAATTGCTTGCTCCAGGAGTTTTCAGAGCTCTTGTTTGATACCTTTAGTGCAGAAACAACAAAAGATAGCAATTTCTCTTCCAGTTAGGATCAGTAATTTATTGTGTGTTCTTTTAGCCTTATCTCTGAAAATTAAAAGATAAGGGGGTAATATAATAAGCCTAGACTTGAATATTAGGCACTTCCTCCTAATACCTCCTTGGAAAAAAGTCTGAAAAAAGCACTAAAAAATTATAAAGGTTTTTGCCTGCAAGTATGCATATTTTTATGATATTTTCAGGAAGAAAGTGAAGAGGAGACTGTTTCCCAAAAGAAAAGCCTGGCCTCACAATTTTTCCGGATTGTTGGAGGTTTTTCTTAAACAGGAAACAGAATTGGTGAGGGAAGCGTACAAGATCAAAAGATTTGAATACAAATGTCAGCTGCCCCTTTGTGGCTGTTTTTAGAGTCTCTTGAGGTTTTCAAACAAACCTGATTAAATTTTCCTAATGTCAAGAATTAGCAGAACGTATATGTGCCATTTGAAACCTACATGATTTTTTTAAGTTCAGTATAGATCATAAACAGGTAATGTTAGGACTATTTCAAATGTAAAAGACGTTATAGTAGTAAGCATAGAGAGCAAGAAGCAGAAACAGTAGTTGTGGCATCCTAAAGATAAAAAGGAGTCTCTGAAGTGTAGGGTGAAGTGTCATCCTTTGATTTTGAAAAATGCCTGGGCCTTTCCAATCAGTTTGTACTAATTTTTATTTACTGATCTAAAAAAAAATTGTTATCTTTTGCTGCAACCTGGTATATTAATATACAGCCACAGTTTGAAGGATTTGTTTAGACCCTAGAATTTCCTTAGTCAGAAGAGGGATATTACGACAGATACATCTGGTATCCTGATTTGTACAAGGAGAGTGGAGAAAACAAAGTGTCAGCAAGATATGCAGGGGAGAGGATGCATTGGCCAATGGCTTCAATAGAGGGAAGAACTTGGAATCCAAGCAAACCTAGAGATAGGCAGAAAGAGACCAGATTTGCCATAGGAGGTACCTGAGAAATATCCTGTGTGCTCATTGGCAATATGTTTCCACGTTAACTTCTGGTTTACTACTTTCATCTATAAAAATTTTCTTGCAATTTCTCATAATGCACTGTGTGTGGTGCTGAGTTTCTTCAATGCTTTCTAATTGTAATGAGAATAAAAAAAATGTTTTCCATTCTGCAAGAAAGGGCCTGAAGTTCAAAGACAATCCACTGATTGTTTCTGTCTGCAAGCAGCCCCTTTTCCCCTACCACAATGTGCAATGTGCAGGGCTCAGACAATATGAGACACAACATGACTCCAGGGCAGCTGGCCACATTTTTGTGTAGATCCACTGCAGAAGCCAAACTCATTCTGTGGTGGAAGCCAAAAGGACACCTTCCATATGAGTCCATGAATCAGGACTGACAAGTTAAGCATAATTTGAGATTTATGGAGCATAAACTCTTACACATAGCACTGCCAGCAACCAGGTCTTGATGTATTCCATGGTGGTGTGGTTTAACCCCAGCTGGCAGCCCAGCCCCACACAGCCCCTCGCTCACTGCACCGGTGGGGTCAGGGACTCGATCAGAAGGGTGAAAGTGAGGAAGCTTGTGTGTTGAGATAAAAGCAGTTTAATGGGTGAAGCAAAAGCTGCACACAAAGCAAAACAAGGAATTAATTCACTGCTTCCCGTGGGCAGGAAGATGTTGGGCCATTCCCAGGAAGCACAGCTCCATAACACCTAGTGGTTACTTGGGAAGACAAATAACATCACTTCAAACATCCTCTCCTTCTTTCTTCTCCCCCCAGCTCTATATGCTGAGCATGACACCACATGGGCTGGAAAATAACTTGGGTCAACTGAGGTCACCTGGCCTGGCTGTGCCTCCTCCCAGCTCCTTCTGCATCCCCAGCCTCCTTGCTGGTGGGATTGGGTGAGCAGCAGAAAAGGCCTTCACTCTGTGCAAGCACTGCTCAGAATAACAACACACAAAAACCTCCCTCCTGTGTTATCAACTCAGTTTCCAGCACAAATCCAAACCAAGGCCTCATACTACCTATAAGAAGAAAATTAACCTTATCCTAGACAAAACCAGCACACATGCCTGCTGCTCTCATCAAGGAAATACCTTTAGTATCTTTAAAGGGTTTTCTTAGTAGTTCTTTACTAAAAGGCCCTTTCCTGATTTTACCTGAGAAAAACCAAAATTACTGTCCTCAACACTACAGTCTTTTGAGTTACTGGCACCTACATCTCAGGTCTATCTGTAGATAGTCCTGTCTAATTTTTAAGATCAGTCTAACATAGAAATGCTGTTCTCAAAAAGCTATTTGCGTAAAATAAGCATGCATAAAGTTTGTGAAGCGCTGTGCTTTTATTCTTTGCAAATGGAATAGTAACATTTTGAAAGATACAGGCTATTGTAGCTCCTCACCATTTTGTAATGCATTCTTACACTGAATCCTGGACAAGTTTATCTTTACTTCCCATGTTTAATTACCCATCTGAATTTGAGCCTGTCATTTGTATAAAATGATTTTTTTTTTCTTCTTGTACAGGATCACACAACTTTTTTAAAGATTATTATCTGATTTGGTGCTGTGTTTCTGAAAAACATGAATCTCCTAAAGATACTTGTTCTGGTGTATTGTGGACAATACAGATTTCACAGTTGTGTTCCAAGTCTAGTTCAGCTCCTGCTCAACTCCCAGGTAAGAAAGGTTTCATAAAGCCTTACGTCTCCTTGGATTGTATCATCTTTAATTTTTGAAAAATGTCAACATCCTTGTTGAAAAGCCACTATTGCAAGAGATTTACAGAAATTGATCCTGCACAGTATCCAAATTGCTATCCCTTATCCTGAATATGAAGAAAAACTCAATTTTTTTTTAAACATATGAGACATTTCCACCATTAAGTTCCATTTGCTCTTGCACTGTGGAACTTCTTTCATGAAAAAAATACAGGGGGAGCTGATAGCTTTAGAGAGCACATCTGTAAATATGCATACCACAGCTAAGATATTCTGAATCCTGTGTACTTTAGCAATATAGAGCTGTACACCACATTCCTGAATTTAAACAGAAAAAGGGCCACATAGGGAAGTATCAGGGACTATTAAATGACAATATTTATTATAAATACTTTTCAAATGTGCACAGACAACATCTGTAATATATAAAACAATGAGCACATCTCTTGACATCCTTGCTGTTTGTACAGCAGCACAAAGGTACAGCTACAGCATCACTCAACTGTTTTGACACAAGTTGTCAACACTTTTACCTCAGTGCTATTGATGATAATCGTTACAAATCTAAGGACTGTGATGCTCTCAAGGGTCCATCCAGCCTGTTTCCCAAATCTAAGTGACAAGCATGATTTGGTGTTACCGAGGAAAGGTGGGGTGGGAGTTCACTGATGATTGATTCCCCTATAAACAATGTGTCAATTTTGAGTAAAACCTTTCTTCCCAAGGATATGAATTTTTATATATATATTACTCATAGGCTTTACTGTTTAGAAGCTTAAACATCGCTCACAGGAGCAAAAGCAAATGAAATGCTTTGCCATGGAAAGTTAGACAGTTAAGAGTAGGAGGTAGGCACACCATGTGTGCAATTCTGATGAGTTTCATTAGCTCCAGCAGGATGAGGTGTCTGCAGCAGTTCACCAGAGGTAAGACTTCTCCCTAATGTATAAACAGCTTCAGTTTAATATCAACAAAGCCAGTACTGGTGTCACACTAAGGAGCTCACAGGCTGAGTGGAAAAGCAGAATTACATTATTTGTAACAGCCTGTATCTCACCTTCTCAACTGATAAGGTTTTTATCAAACCATAGCATTTTTCAAACTCCAGAGGGAAAGATTCAGTGGTACTTTGCATTTCTAACAATAAGCTTATCATAGAATATATATTTCTGAATACAAACAATTAGCTTTTTTGTAAAGGAAGTATTTTGTCACATATCCTCCAGCCCTTTAATTAATAAACCACAGAGAGAATCCTGCACCATTTGTAATTCTATCCAAAAAATGGCCTTGGCACAAAAGAAAAGGAAGTCAGTCAGGTAGGATTTAAGTTTTTAATGAAAGATTCCATGTCCAAAAGAACAATAAAGCTTTGAAATAGCAGTTTCAAGGCCAATACTTGCATTATTTATATCTGCAATTATACTACTTATACCTGTGGAATAATAGATCTGTAAAACTGTTGTTAAAATCAGTCTTTGTGAGGACTGCATATTAAATATGTAACATATTACATATGTAACATATTACATAAGCTACATATTTCTGTGGTAGCATATTTTAAAAGTCTAAGATGTTTCAGAGAGGTGAGTTTGGCCAGTTCATCAAGCTTTTCACTATATGAAGAGATTATCTTACTAATTGTTGCTCAGTTGGCATAAATTATATGAAATTACATATTCATATATATATATTCAAGTCTCCAGCAGGCTCAGGATTTCTCTTCCTCTCTTCCCAAATGTGTTTTTCACAGGGCAGTCATGCATCTCTTTGATTTCCCATTCCTTTCTTCTTTATTACAAAAGGTATCTGAAATGAGAAACAGAAATAGAAATCAAGAATTACAAACATTAAAAAATAAAATCCCATCTAGATTAAAGAATGGACCACCTACCTCATGAATTAGGCCTATAGCAGTTGTTCTTAAAATACCTTGACTCAGTATTCAGAGTTAATGAACCTGGTCTCTTGTTCCTGCTTTCTTCTTCTTTCCTGCACCAAGAAAGCAAATCTTTCTTCATTGTTCTTGTTTTCATTGACATCATAGAGACATTTTCAACATGGAAATTTTCTTGTCAGTAGAATGCAGCACACCCCATGTTGCATCAATGAAGCAATATTTAATGAAGAAAAGTCATGTAGATTTTATAGTGGAAAGGCATGCATGCCCTTGTTTGCCAGCTGTTCTTTTATTTCAAAGCAAATCTTCAAATGATCATTGGCAGGACCAAGGGAGGAAGGATTCATACAGTAACAATTTGCAATTCTTTCATAAGTAGCATTAGAAATTTGAAGAACTCTGATAACTCAAAAGGGAGAATATAGTGGAAAGTGAAAACATGGAAGATCCATCCAATCCACAGGAGATCCTAGGGGTATGTAGATTTTTTTTATATTTTGAAAACAGCAGTCATAATTTTACTTCCAGTGTTACTTATCTAGAAAATGCTTATATTATATAATAATAATTGAAAGTTCTTTGGCTTCATGAGGTTACATATGTGGTGAGTTGACTTTGACTACCTAATAGACACTGATCCATATGCTCTCACCCTCCTCCTTCTCAGCAGGACAAGGGAAGAAAATAAGTGGAACAAAGAAACCTAATGAGTCTACATAAGGACAGGGAGGTCACATACCAAGTGACATTTGACTTGGGAGAAATTTAGTCTATTGCAATTAAGTTAGATTTGAATAGAAAATAATTAAAACAGCACGTCTTCTACACCCATACCTTTTTTCTAGGTCCAGTTTCATTCCTTTATTCCCAATTCTTCCAGCTATGCTAATCTTTAAGCTGCACAGAGAAATGGAGAATTGGGAGCTGTGGTCACAGTCAATCCAGAACAGTTCTTCTTTGCCAATCCTTACTCCTCACACTTTTCCTGTTCCGAGGGGCTGCACTCATTCAGAAATACCTACTCCCATGTGGGCTCTCCAGAAGATGCAGTCCTTCAGGAAATATCCATCTTCTCCACAGTGGTCCTCTACAGGCTGCAAAGTGCTCCAGCACTTGAAGGACTTCTTCCCTCCTCCTTCTTTGATCATGATGTCACAGGGCTATTCATCACAATTTTTCCCTCTCTCCTCATTGCCATGAAGTGTTTTCCCCTTTTTAAAATACATTTTCCCAGAGGCACTGCCAGCATGGCTGAGAGGCTCAGCTGTGCCATGCATGAACCAGTTGGAGGCACCTGGAACTGTTTGTGTCCATCACAGCACAGCCACAGCCTCTTCTCACAGACACCTATGGCCAGGGCCTGGGCACCTGCACCTAGGACAACTCAGAGTTTCCAGAATTAGTAATGTTTTCCACTGCCAACACGAGTAGCTTCTTGTCTTCTCAGGGTAATACAACCTTCATTCCAACGGTGGCACAATGAAAATAATTGGGAATTAAAGGGCAAGAATAATGAACATAAATACCAGTCTTCAGATCATGATGCCAGACAAGATAACCAAGGAGAGAAATGAGAAAACAAGTTACTGTATGTTATCTTGAAATGGGAAGAAAAATTATATGGTTATATGATCTAAACATTTATCAACCAGAATGAATACCATTAGAATGAAATATGGAAGTGTGAAGTGCATTTCTGATGTGATTAAAAATGGCAGAAAGTTGATAGGGCCCACACTAAACTACATCATTTAGAGTTGGAGCTGATTTACTTCTGCTGACAGACCTAGAACCACAGTCATGAGCCAAGAATGAAGCATCCTACACATGGATCCCTACAGACCAGGTACACAAGTGAGTCCACATGGGCCAGGTGTGCTGAGCATGATATCTGGGCCTGAGGATCTCAAAGACTGCACTTATTGCTCATACAACACCTGTGAAAAGCACATATACCTGTGCTAAATATATAACATAATTAAAGAATCAAAAAAGGAAATATGAAAACATTGCAAGGAGAAGAGCCTTCATAATCTTTGTAATAATGAAGTGCACACTGTAGAAAGGCCTGATAATCTATCACTAAACACAAATTGCATTTGTGTTCATGGGCACAAAAAGCTGTGCAGCAATAGACATTGCAATCTTTCTGCACATCTTCATCACAGCCACGACACCTGAGGCCCCAGCCTTGGCTTCAACATACTGTAGACATTAGCAGATCATAGAATCATAGAATAGTTTAGGTTGGAAAAAAATACAAGATTGTTTAGTTCAGCCTTTAACCAAACACCACCATGTCAACTAAACCATAGCAATAAATTACATGTCCAGAAGTCACTGCTAGAGATGATGACTCCACCACCTGTCTAGGCAGTTTATTCCAATACCAGACCATCATTTCAGTGAAGAAAGTCCTCCTGATGTCTGATCTGAACCTCCTCTGGCACAGCTTGAGGCCATTTCCTCCTGTCCTGTCATTTGTTGCCTGGGAGAAGAGATCAATACCCCCTTCCTGCAATCTCCTTTAGGGCAGTTGTCGGAAGCAATAAGGTCTCTCTTCATCCTCCTTTTCTCCAGGCTAAACACCCACAGCTCCCTCAGCCACTCCTCACATGATTTACTCTCTAGACCCTTCATTTGCTTTGTTGCTGTTCTTTGGACATGCTAAGTATTAGTAGATGTTTTATATGAATAAAGTTAGCAGGCAAGGGGCCATGGTATTAGTGGTGATATAATTTGCTGCAGGGAATCTCTGCAGATACCACTTCTATTACAGCTGAACAAATACATTGTGAATAACTGGATGGATCAATCTTGTTTCTGTTCAAGAGTTGTTGAAGAGTAGCTTAGAGTTTCTTTAATTATATAATTATATTTGTTGCTCAAAGTCATACAGTGGATAATTAGATGAGCGAGATTTGCTCTGAAGGTTCATGCAAGCAGTTCATACCAACATCTGCAATTTTAAAACTTTCAATTAGATTTCATTGCTTATGTGGGTAGTGTGTGATTGGATCTGACTCGTGCCAGTATGAGTATTGCTCTTAGAATCCAGGATGTAATGTGAAGATTCACTTACAAATTCAAAACATAGATTGATCAGATGTTCTCCAACAACATTTCTGTGAACATTCCTGCCTTTACAAAAGACTACAGAGAATAATCCAAAGGCAACAGCAACAAAAATTTCATCATTTTTCCTACCTTTTAGTTTCACCATATATTTATGTATTAGATGTGAGATATTTGTTGACAGCAAATGCTAAACTTTAAGTGAAAAAAGGCATGTAAATAATGTGAAAATATCTGGGCAATGATCTGCTTTCCCTGCACTCACTTTCTGTACACTGTAGACACAGTTAAATCCTGAAGCATTCAAATGCAATGCTTTGACAATTAAAATTATATAGTTTTTCCCTCCTACACAATTTTTAAAGCTTTCAGGTGCCATTTTCTTCAAGAGTACATGGTGTATCCTACATTTAGGAATGGAAAATCTGTGAAATTTTTGAAACTAGGAAAATGTGTATTTTTTAAAGGTTGCATTATTTTCAAAGTTTAATATTTGAATTTAAAATGCAAACCCATCCTCCTTGAAGCAAGTCAGATCTTAGGTATTCATCAAAGAAAATCAGAAATGTATATAAAGCCCAAGAAAGGAACCAGACTTATTATGATTATTGTATGTTAAGGAAAAATCCCTTATCTATGAGGACAATTTTTTTCTTATTTGTCCTTTTCCTTTTCTCATTTCCTATTCCAGAATTATCCATGTGTGGTAAGAGTAGTGGTAATATCTAGAATAATACCATTAGAAAAAGAAATATAAATTCAGTGCCAAGCTACCAACAAATGAGCAGATAGCCTTAGAAGACAAAGAAAAAGTAAAACAAAAAAGCAGAATCTACCTCACTTCCATATTATTCTCCAGAAAAATTCTGGAAATGTGTTTCAACTAAGTTGTCTACCAGTGGCAAGACCTATGCTAAAATGAAACTGTTGGCAGCATCACAGAAAAGATGAAATTGGAGTTAACACACCTGTGGTATAATTTCTTCTACACCATGCAATCACACCACCTGCCCAGGAAGAGTAAATCCACAAGCAGCAAATCTCAGCCTGGAGAAAAGGAAGTCATTTAAGCCAAGTAATGTTAAAACTGCTGTAACTTTTATCTTAATTTGCTCATAAAATATTCTCAGAGGAAGTAGACAGGAGTTTTAGCTCACTGAACTTTCTGTTCCTCACTGTGAGTACAAAAAAGTTCAGAAAAACACCCCAGATGCTGAGCTCTGGGGCTACCAGGCCCCAAGATCTCCAATTTCTCTAAAAGTCATAGCAACAAAAAAAGTACAGCAAAATTTTGATGCTGAAAATTTCCACATTATGGGTGACTCTATTTCTCAATAACCAAAAATGCATGTTTGTTGTGCAGAATGAAAGGTGAGAGACAAAGACTGTTCTCTTTCCTACAATGCAATTCTCAGAGACAAAAAATAATGCAGTATAGGTTAAACATATTTAATTTTGGTCGTTTTAACCTATAATACATTATAGATTCAACATATTTCTTTTTAACTCGGTCCCATATTTGGGTTTACATTTTGCTGAGCTCTCTTGGGTCAAAGACATAGTGCAAAAATTTCCCCATTTTGCTTTCATTTAGGGAGACAGGGATTTCCAGGGCTAGTCCTAAGCCTGGAGAGAAGGAGCCCCTGATTAAGCCTTGTCCTGGAAGGGCAAAGCAATAGACAGAACAGGACTGTCTGGAAGTATTTTCAGCAAATAATTTTAGACTCAAATTGGCCACCTACCCAACCTAGTTCTTTCAGCAGAATGAACTGCATCCAAATAATTTCTTACAGTTGTTTAACCTAATCTTTAAAATTTTGTCTAACTTCTTTAAACCTCTTATCTAGCCCATACTTAAAAATTCTTAACACCACAAGTGCCTTTGGCCAACTTTCTGAGGGTTTATTTGTTCTGACTGTTAAAAATTTCTCCATATTAAATCCAAATTTCCCTTGCTAGCATTTATGGCTATTTCTTATTTCCAGTGGATATGGAGAATGCTTTCTTCCTTTCCTCATCACCTATTTTACAATTTATCTTTTATGTACTACAAGATTGATTTCCCTTCAGATTCTGTTCTTTAAGCTAAAATACATGCCCAACAAAATTAAAGGGAGAATCTTGTATTCCAATTCCATCAGGAAAAGAAATGAAAGTCTGAAGAAAAGCTGTGGTGACATCTTGTGAACTTGAGTACCTTTTTATCTGGGAAATTGTTATGTCTGCCTCCTGGCTTTCCTCCTTTTGTAAAATATTTGATTATTGTAGAAAAAGAAATCTTTTATTTCTTTATAAATGAAGAAGGAGTTTTTTGGTTCTCAGGTTAATTTAGTTTTCCTATTCTGAATTTTTAATTAGCAGCTCTCTGCTTCAAAGCACATGTTTCATCAGATTATGGACATTAATAGACCACAGTATCAAGTTTGTTATGTCGCAATCTTTAGCGATGAAAAAAAGGTATTGTCTGACTTATGGAGGATTATACACTCTAAAAATAGGCAAGATGAAAAGACTTACCAAGAAAATTATATTAACTAAGATACGTAGGAAATAAAGCATCTCAATTATAACTAGGTTTTAGAAACAAAAAAACTGTTCTACTGTTACCTTCTTTCAGCAAGAAAATTATTCTTTAAAATATATCTCATCTGAAGAAAGTCTTTTAAGTCTGTGACCTATTCAGGTGACAGTTTAATCTATAAAGATTGCGTTTAAGTTAAAAAAAAACAACAACATTTTTCTTGCCACTGTAATAGACTAAGAGCTATTGGTCAGTGAATTGTGAAGAGAAGTAACTTAGTGGAGAATGAACAGTTATTTCTTCAGTTGCATTAACTCTACTTGCTTGAATTTGTGCCAGTACAAATTTCAGTATAGACTGTTCAGAAAATAGCTAATTTCCTAGCACCTCGGCCTCATGTTTCACACCATTCTTGTTCATACAACGCACATGCAACGACCTTTTGCATTCTTGCAATTAGCAGATGAGTTGTGCTTATTCTGAGAGCTTGTGTAGTGTGGCCTTTGAAGGATCACTACTGGCACTGCAGGTTTAGCAGCCTAGCCATTAATAACATCTAGATTCAATGCCAGCAAGTAAGAGAAGAAAAAAAGTTGTTGATGTTGCTGGAGGCTTTAGGGGCTGGAAGGGAGGTAGGCTCTGCAACTGATCTGGGGTTAAGCCATGGTTTCTGTTCCCAGTGCTGGAGTTAGATATATTATCTATGCAACTGCTTCCTGCCTCTCACTAGCAATGATTCTGGTTTATTTAAACTGTTGTCCTGAAAGACTTTAAAATCCTTCTTTCAGGGTATTGCTCCTGACATTTGAAGTTAATTTCTTGCCTTTTCCCTTGTATTTCTCTGCAGCCAGCTCATTTTGCCTTCAATCTATCATCTTCACCTCAATGTTTCATTTAATTTTTACCTGGTCAAAGTAGCTGATTACAACCTTTTTAAGGTAGCTAAAACAAGAAAGAATATTCAAACTAGTCCACATTAACAGATTGCTGACCAGAAACAATGCTGTCACCTGGTAGCTTTTCAAACAGAACTAGAGGAAGGGGACAGATCAGGTTCTCTGCTTGACATGATTCAAGGCCAGCACGTGGACACGACAGAAGAGGAGTTAGAAATGTATTGCACTGATCCCAAAGGCAAACACCCCCAGAACCCCAGTCTGACTCTCATGGATAGCACCTGGAAGGAGGTGTCTGTGAAAGCACAAAGCTCCCGGCTACTCATGTCCAGTGAGTTCTGGTTTCAGGAGACACTGTTTACACACTTCAGGGGTGTTGTGAGTGAGGTGATCTCTGCTTTAAGAGGCAGCACTTCACAGACTTCACTATAAGTTTGAATCTTCAATGCTGTCAGGGCCAGGAACAGACAAGGGACCATCAATCAGCAATTTGCCTTGTGATCTTGTGTCTTCACATGAATTTTAGCTAGTTAATTTAATTGCTAATTTGAGAAAAAAAAAAAGGAAATGTTTTCTAGAATGTGAATTTCAGGGGATCATCTCTGTTTGTCTTTGGAGGATGCATTTGGAAACCTCAGAGGAGCATATAACTGGAAGGCCCAGTGGTAGACTATAGGAACAGGGCATGGCTATGCTGAGTGCTGTGCCACCAGGGAAGCCCTAAGTGGCACGGCCAACTCTGAGGAGGGAAATTCAGTCCCTCATGTTACATTGGCAATAACATTATATTCCATTTCCCAGCAGAGTCACCAAAACATAGTCCTATGTTAAATGCTTATGATATCATTGATTTTCCTGTATTTACATTCAATTGTGTCACTACAGACATGAGGTGCATTATGCCCCAATAGAATGTGCAAAGATTTAGATAGTGTTTGGAACCTTAAAATAAATAAAACCCACTGTTAAATCATAAAACTTATGCTTTATCATCTTTTATATCAATGTGAATCATCTGTAATAATAATTAATACTATGCCAATCATCTTTTATACTAATATAATAAAGTAACTGATGCATTTTACTTTTGCTGAGCATTTGCAGTTTTGTGTCTGTAACTTCTAGTGACATGAATAAGGCTGGGGTTATAGATGGCATTTGATTTTCTTTCATACACCATGTAAAGCGTGACACATTGTAAGCACTGTTACCATCATTTTTATTAAAGTTGAACCTACACTCCTGCTTAATTTGCTTCAGCATGTCCTATGGAATTACTGTTCTTCTTCAGAAGAGCTCTGACATGTGATAGTGCAGAAAGAATTTAGATGACTGCAAACAGGATATCTTGCTACAACAAACCAGTATACAACCCTCTGTCACTTTCTGTCAGAAAAGTGTGACACGTTTTGATGCTTTTTTCTTCTCCAGACCACTACTTTTTTAAGCAGCAGACAGTAAAGGGAGGGAGGGACAGGCAGGGGAACAAATGACAGCACAAATTTCTAATTAATCCTTCACACCCCACATGTCTTAATAATCTATATTGGGCCTGGCTGTGATAGAGTTATCCGTCTTCATAGCAGCCTGTGTACTGGTGCATTTTGGATCTCCGACTAAACTAGTGTTGATGACACAAGTGTCCCACCTTTGGCTGAACACCTCCTGCACAGTCAATTGGCTACTGGTAGGTGAGAAACTGAGAGGGGACTAAGCCAGGACAGCCAACCTGAGTTGTCCAAAGGGATACCCCATACCACATGAAATTGTTTTCAGCAACAAAATCTCAAGGAAAGAAGGACTAAGGGGTGACATTTGTATTTAAGGCATTACACATGCTGAGGTTCTGCTTTCCAAACACTGAAAAGCAGTGTATAAAAGCCTTTTTTCCTCCTTCCTTGCATATTCAGCTTTTGCTTCAACTATTATATTGTTTTGATCTCAATTCATGATTATTTTCACTGTCTAATTTCTCTTCATACTAGGGGGAAAGGGGAGTGAACAAGCAGGTTAGTGGTTCTCAGTTGCTGGCTAGGCTCAACCCACTGCATAAGCTTTATGATTTTCATCTAAGCCAGAGAAACTCTGATACTGGGCTTCAGTTCAACCCTGGCTTTGTTTCTATCAACAACATAAAACAGCAACAGCTGCCATTATATAGGCTCAGTAAGACACTTGCAGGTGTGTCACAAAGCCAACATTTCTGTGACTGATTTCTTGCTAAACTTAGCAACGGTGTTAGACTCTCATGAGTTAACTTCTGTCGAATGGTTTCTTTAATGCATACAATGCAAATATGCTCTGCATCAGCAGTAGCAACATAAACCTGCTTATTTCACATATTTCCTCACAAACATCTACACTAAACAATGCAATAAAAATTCTTTGCTATCAACTTCTCTTCTCAAGTTCAGCTTTTCCACATGTTCTGTACCACTGAATCAGAGATATTTATTCATCTACTTTACAAAAACATGCAAAAGGCTGTCTGCCTTTCCTTTCCAAGGAGCCAATGCAATAAAGCACTGTGCACATGTAGCATTTACATGTTTTGCTACATTTAACTATCAGGTGCTTTGTCCTTCCTTATAAATATTAGATATAGCACCTGGCCAGCACATTGCAGCAGGTAACTCTTGGGCAGTAGTAATTACTTAGTTCCCAAATGCAACAGTTTTCCTGAAAAAGGCAAGTTTAACTAGATGTCTACCATCTTACTCTTATGCATTTATCCATTTCTGAAGGGAAATAAAGTATCTTTTCTGCTTTGCACTGTGCTGTTTTAGTCATGTTTTTCAAAAGGACAAAGAAAAGCTTTAATAAGCTAGCAAATATAACCCTGTCCTGGCTTCAGCTAGGGTAGAGTTGTCATGAGCTGTTACAGCATTATGTTTTGGATTTATAGTGAGAATGGTGCTGATAACACACTGATGTTTTGGGGTTTTGCTAATCCAGGTTTATTCTAAGTCGAACACCTTTTTTTTTTTTTTTTTTTCTCCTAGTCTCATGCTCTGCCAGTGAGGAGATGTGCAGATAAAAAAACCAAGCTGGGAGGAAGCACAGCTGCACTGCAGGACAGGTGACCCTAACTGACTAAAGCAGCATTCAACACCCTAGACCATCATGCCCAGAATATAAACAGGGGAGTTACCCTGTTACCCTCAAGGGTGGCTGATCTGGGTTCAGGAAGGAGGTCTGGGATCAGTCAGTGGGTCATGAGCAATTGCACCGGGCATCCCTTGGATTTTTTTCCTTTTTATTATCATTGCTGTTTACATTTATTACTGTATTTTGCTTTATTTTCAATTACTAAGTTGTTCTTATCACAGCATACAAGCTTTACTTTGATTCTCTTCCCCATTCCACCAGGGTGGGAGGAAAAGGGGGAGTGAGTGAGCAGCTGCATGGTGTTTCATCTCCAGCTGGGCTTAAAAGCACGACAAACCCATTATCTTTTAAATCACGATTTTAAGACAAGGCTTTGGGAGCTCAGCTTCTAGTATTTGAACAACTGAGACTGACAGTCTTGCATCACACAACTGCATAAATCAGGAAGACTTAGTGACAAATGAATAATTTCTCAGATTATAATCTATTACACATAAACCCTTTTTCTTTTTCTGAGTCAGACACTTTCTTAGATATTGCTTTCACACTTCCCAGGTTCACAAAATTATACCACCAAAAAATATTACCATTATGCACAACACCCAGTGAAACTTCCCGTTTTTTACCCCCACCTAGGATTTTCCAAAGTCAGCCTTTAATATCTTAAAGAAACCTGTGCCCACGGTTTTTTTCAGAACAGTACCCTCAGCAAGTAATAAAACTTGAAAAATGAATAGTACCCTGACTCATCCAGACAGAAGATTGTTAAATGCTTGATAGGTCGTAGCAGATGGGATTAAAAATGAGTAAAGGTGTCTCAATATGATGCTGAAGTAAGGAGAAAATTCTTTTGTCCCTGAAAATGAAAAAAGATAAAACAGAAATCTCTTTGCTCTTGCATACACAAAATATGGGAAATTGAGATGTCCTTATCTTTTGCTTTCAGTGATGCCACTGTGGGCTAGATATGCTCAGAACATCCCTGCCAGGCAGGGCGTCATACAGACACCCAGTGTGTGAATTCTGCAGCCCTCTGGACAGAAATAGATGCTGAGCTGTTCTGCTTAGCCAACACGGGAATTTACCTGCTCTTGTCTATTAGAAATGTACGTACCAAACCAGGTTTCTGCTCAAATCATAGGCTCTGTGAGTTGCATGAAGACTCAGTAAGGCAAATATTTGTGAGGAAGTGATGGAGACTCTTTATAAATCTGTTCTCTATGGGCTTAACTGTGAATGCAGATCTTTAGTTTAGACACCATTGTTAAATATTTTGGCTTTGTTGATTGAAAATGATCCAGCAAATCTTACTCATGTCACATGTAGCCTTAATTTCACTTAAAAGTCTCTATGACTATATTCTTATTGTCACTATCAATAAAAGAAAAAAAAATATTTATTTGTTGCTGTGCAGAAAATAAGGATTTTTTCCCATAAACATCTTAAAGCATCTTAAAGCATTTCCATAAACATACTTAGCCATTTTCTTTTGGTGGATCAAACCAACAGACTACAGACAACTTTAACACTTATTTAAGAAGAAGAAGAAGATGCCAGTACTGCAAGTTTCTTTGCCATCAGCTAGACTTGCAGTGCTTTATATCCTTCCTTTCACTTCCCAAACACTGTCATTATCTATTATTGTATCACTAGATGAGCTTTGTTTAATTTAGCAACCTTCAATAAGAAACATCCTCCAAATAGCCTTCATTACCATGCATGACCAGGAAAAAAGTACTTCTTTTTGTAGCAGTTCTTGAGGACAGGATGTGCCAAAGCCATATGTGCATCAGTGTGCGTGGTGTGTTACTGAAGCCTCTGAAGCAAAGCTTCTCTGGCAAAGCAGAGCAGGAGCAGACCCTGGGCAATAAAACCACACTACAACACTGACACCTGTTGGTAACAAGTGTGCCAAACTGTGACAGCATCTTTACAGTCCTACATTTTCAGAAGATCCAAGAGTTCAATCTAAATTAATATACCCAGCTCTCCACGCGTAAGTCACCTGGATATGAAGAACCAAATGCAACACAAAAAGTGAAGATTTGATACCCAGTCTTTCTGGAAGCAGATATCCATATCTGCTGACATCCATGTGCTGATGTCTAACAACTGTTCCAACAAATAAATACACACCAGCACATCTTGCATGTCTAGAGACTGTTTCCTGAGAGCTGCATGTCAACCAGAGTAAGCAACACAGCCTGCAAAGTACTGCAAGACATAGTGTCATTTAAACACAAAAGCTCTTCCATCTGGATCGCTCTAAGGAATGGAACCTGGAAAGGAAATACCAGTCTTCAGGACAACAGCAGCTTCAATGAAAGCTATATAAGAACAAACGAGCAACGTGGTATCTTTTCCATTGCTCCCTTCCTACAAAAAAGTGAGACGAGTGAAGAGTGAAGTTGTACTGTGACATTCATCCTATCCTAGTAGTGGGCTGATCTTTGTTTATGAGGAATTACTAGAAGAGGAGGTAAGATTTACAAGAAAACAAACAAAGAGGCAACTGGATCTGCTTGCTTTTTAGCATAACAACAAGCTTTTCTGCTGCCCTACTGGTTGCCCTCACAGATAATAAAGACTTACTACTATAATCAGCTACTATAATTACACTCCAGAACAAAGATGTGTGATTAGAGAACTGAGGCTTTCCAAGTTCAGCATCTAAAGACAAAGCCAACTTTCATGACCCTGTTTCAGAGTGTATTTAGCAAAGCAAAGTGACACATTAGTAACAGCCATCTAAAGCTCTTGCAGACCTAAGAAGCAATGTTTCAGTATGTGCCCTGTGTTTCCTACTGTATAGCTCCAGCATTTTTGGAAAGAAGCAACATCAGCAACAAATTGAACACTAAACTGAACTGGCAGCAAATCCTGTAGTCATTCAAGGTCACAATAGTCTCATCTTTACTTATCTGGTGATTGGTAGGCTCCTTTTCAACAGTTAAATAATTATTTCAGCCTTCAGCACATTAAAAAACATTTCCTCTTCCAATGTAAATGAGAGTGCAAAAATCGTTCCAGTTCCCAGTTTGTGTCATGTGTGGGCTTCAGCACTCTCCTTTTGACCTGTGTACCTTTCTTTGCTCAGAGGAATGGTGTCTTGGTCAAAGAACACCACTGCATCTCTTCAACACATTACTAACTCCTAGATGTGCTATATGCACTACTGTGATGCCAGTACTTACAAGAAAGAAAACAAGGCATAGGATCAGCCTAGATACTCAAATCTGCAGAAAGCAAGTTAGATTGGTGGATCATGAATAGCCAAACTGAACTGTGTTCAGTGTAAGATCTAAACCTGATTATCTCACAGGGCTCTTCCCCTCCCAGCTATGTCATGATTTATTCTGAGGTAATTGTCTATGCCAGTTACTTTTATCTTAGATAGGAAGTGCAAAGTTACTAAGATTCACTTGAATTCAAGGTAATTAAGACTTCAAGCAAGATGGTTCACTGTTTCAGAGTTCTGGAATATAGTATCTGTGAATGATACCAGACAAAAAAAAATCAAGTTTTGTTAGACAGAAGGTTGAGAGAGAAATGGCATAAGCACTTTTATTCTTTATTTCCTTACTGGAAGTATATTCTGGTTAATATGGATCCAGCATGATGCTCTGAGTCATAAGGAAACATGGCATTCCTGCACCAAATCACGGGAATCAATAACTTTAAACCTATTACTCTCACCTTGCCCATTTAAACAAAAGAGCTTTATTCATAGGAGAATAAACATTTCAAATTAAACTGGGGAAAGACTGAAAGAACTCCACCCAACTGCTAACATCTCCCATGAAAAGCACTAGTGAACTATGTGCTGAGAAGACACTCTCACACACACTGACTACATCTCATCAATGCAGAGGTCATGTATTCCTACATGTTTGTGAAACAGCTGCAATCAGAATTCATCTAAAGATCTAATCAGAGAATCTGGAGATTAAACCAGTGAAAATATTAAGTCCCAGCACTTCTGTAGTTCTTGCACAGCCTGCCAACTCCTCCAATACACAAACAAATTGGTGTAAGTTTTTTGTGTAAAAGCTTCACCACATTTACTGCCACAGGGTTTTGAGTTTGAGGTTATGGATTTTTAGTAAAGGAATTATGCAAGTACTGTATTGAAGTCAAAATGCACTGTTCATGCTGAACTAAAATAATTGAGTTGTGAGTGACAAAATAATTATATATAACCTGGGTATTTAGCTATTTTTATATTATAATTACTAGCTTTGCTGCATCAGGAAGAATAGGGTGCTCTCAAAGATTAAGAATATTTTGTGAGTTGATACACAAGAATGCAACTTTCTTGTTGTAGATGGTCTGGCAAATTAAAAACTTTCCTGTCACCAATCAGTAAACTCATGTTTCTGAGCACTTGGTGATGTTATAAACCTTACTTATTTTAAACTTTTGATCAAATGACCAGCTTCCTTCATGGTCCATGGGGGTTTTTTTGGTGGTTTTTTGTTGGTTTTTTTTTTTTTTTGTGGTGGTCATTCCAGCCTTTAAGTCAGAATCATTATTTTGGAATACAATATTAAATGTCAATATTGGTTTATTGTTGCTATAAAGCCTCTTATAGCTGATTTAGTGATGAAGCAAGCTGAAGGAGTGTAAGTGTTGCTCAGAGGTAACAGAGATTCATTTTGCCCTCACACCTGCTGTATCATGCAATATTAAACACTAATTTGATGCAAACACCTATTTTGCACATACTTTGTAGTCATGACCATGGTAGAAATTGAAGCAATGGAATCTCTTAAAAAACAGGGAAAAGAAAAAAAAGTTGAAGAGTGATTATCTGAGATTCATGAGATCAGGTCTGCAATTTGAAGTCCAAGGTAAAAGAATAACCAGCTAAAGGCTTGGCTACAGATGCATTACAAAAGCCATTTAGATATTTGACTGATTCCTCATTTTATTAGATTGGACCTGATATGGGTATAATAGTATCCTACTAACATTTCACCTTTTTCAGAAAAATCAAATTATTTTGTGGATGCTCTTATATTAAGCTATCCAGAACAATAAATATTGTTAACAGTGTTGATGGAGCCATTGCCTGACTTAAAGTAGGTGAATAATGTTTACCAAATGGCAGGATCATGTCAACCTGAAGCATAGTGTTGGATTTCCTCCTGTTCTCAGGCAAAACAACCTCATTTAGAGCATCCTCAAGAAGCTGGTGCCAGGTGCTGCCTTCCCAGAGTTTCTGCACACAGCAGCAGCTTTGCTGGCCAGGGTCTGCTACCTCTCAGTGCAACAGAGCCCTGATCAGCCAGGCAGCTGATTAGTGCTCTCCTGCTTCTGTAATGGACACTGCCCACTGCTCCTCACCTTTCAGCGTGGAATGAACTCAGCAGAAAATTCTGTTTCCCATATAGGAAACATGCCTCTGTGACCAACAGCACATTCTGCTCAGGTTTGTTTATTAGTTCCTTATGTTTTTTAGTCTTATGAAGGCTATATTTACTGTGAGGAGGAAATTTTTCCCTCAACTTCTGATAACGGCATTGCCTATCTCTCCTGCTATTCTTGTAGTGGATTCTGCAGTGACAACTCTGTATCTCTCCCACAGACTCTCTGTGCTATTATGAAATATTTAGAATATTTATAGCAATAGGATTTACCTGCCAAAGCAAGAAGGATTTGCATTTTCTGATACGGGATTTTGACCAGTCATCACGCTAGTCAAGTGCATTGGCACCTTGTCTTCTCCGGCAAAATTGCAGTCATTTTGCTTGGATGAGGACCTAGCCACAGTTAGCTGTGTCTGTGCTGCTGCCAAATGGGATTGTTACAATCCATTATACATGTGGCTGGTTTGAAGACCACCTGGAAGCTTCAGCTAGAGCAGTATGTAGTTATCCTTGAGATTAACAGTGTTGGCTCAGAGGCACATGGTACAACAACTTTCCCAACACTGAACTTTCCCCCTACTTGCATATGGCTGCAGAGTGGAAGTGACACTCCAAGTCGTGTGTGAGGCAGCCACAGGCAGCCTGTCTCTGAGGCAGAGGAAGCATTTTAGAGCCACTGAGCTGTGCTGCCTCGGAATCTGAGACTGGAGACACAGGGCAGTCTCATTGCAATCCTCGACAGAACAGTCCTCACCTACCTGGCAGAGCCCACAGCAGTGGATTAAATGATCAGCACACTGGAATACATGTCAATTTGTCACAAACCTCTGCTGTAACAATTGGTTTTTAAGTTTTTAGTACAGAGTAATTGCAATCCATGTTTAAATCTTGACAAAGACTTGTGGAGTGGTATACACTAATGCCAGTAGCAGCAATACCAATAAATTCATTGTTATACATTTAAAAATCCCATATTTAGAGATCAGAGCATAATCTATTATTCCCAAGAATGATGAGAAAATACTAAACAGCAAACAAGGAAATACAGCTTTCTCTATTTTTTATTTTCTCTATTTGCTTCTATCAGAGATCAAGAATTTGGGCTTCTCTGGTCCTGCTCTTTGTGTGTCCCCACCATAGCTTGCACACTATTTTCCTGACAAGCCTCATTCCTCATATCACTGATGGATTTATATTCTGCTGAGCTCAACTGAGTAGTTAGATAGTCAAAATCTGATCTCATTACATGTGTGTCAGCAGAACTAACTCCAGGGAAGTCGATGGAACCAAGTTGATTTACAGACTTGGAGCCAAATATTTAATTTACCATCCAACATCTGTCATAACCTCAAATTGAAACTCTCCATGGACATGACCTACATTCCTAAAACTTACAGATGGTATTTTAATATTTCTATAAAAAGAAAAATCTTATGTGCCAGAGAAGTGTACTCAGTTCTTCTCATCTGAAACATCTGATATGCACCCTAATTCCTCAAGGACCATTCATAAGGGCAGCCACTTGGAGCAAAGACAAAAGGAATAGGAAGAGAAAAGAAGGCAGCCATGCCAACTGAAATGTCAAGGTGCTGGCTAGCCTAAAGCTCAGTTCCAAAACTAATTGGAAAGGAGAAGTCATATACATATATATATATATATATATACACCACATACCCACTGATTGCTGTGTATTATAACTTTCAGTGACCTCATCAAAACTACACTTGTCCTGAAAATTCTGGAATTATGAACACTTGCTCAGAATAGCTCTGAAACTATTTTCCCATCCGTTTTTGATGATGGAGTCTAAAATACATGCTGCTTCAGAGTTAAACACAGAGAGGGTTCTCATGTTTGGACATACTTTCTCCACTTAGGCTTTTTCTCTCTGCATTTTACACTGCACAGAGCATTGATTAATGTGAATGTTTTAGCTGTAGTTGTTGTTTGTGTATAAACTTTTGTTAAAACAAGTACTGCAGAATAAATGACCTTTATACAGACACCTATTAAAGCACTAAAAGGCTTGGCTACATTCATCTGAGACGCGTATACATAACGTTTGGAACAATAAAGGGATCAGCAGCTGCAAGGGGTTTGAATTGAATTCTTTAACAATAGAAAAGTTTTTCAGCGCCAAATGCCAGCAAAGAGAATTTTTTGCAGATAATCCAGAAGAAAGAAAATAATAAAAAAAAATGCTAGTCAACTTTGCAGCAGTTAGCATAAGGGTGCCATCTGAAACATGTCAGCTTAAGAGTGTCCCATAGTACCATTCTTTTACACAGCCATAGTATTCAGAACTGTTTCCCCAAATAATCCCAGATGGCAAGCCACAAAATTTCAATTCATTTTAAAAGCTTTCTTTGCTGTTATTATGTGATTGAAAGTGCAAAAGCAAGTTGCCATTCTCATGGCACTATTTGCATTGGCTATTATCCCCTAAAATCCCCTTTAAACAGCTACATTGTCAGCCCATAGGCCTCATTTAGAACTACAAAAAAGACCAGATTAATTCGATCAAAGGGAGAGCCAAGTACAAAATGCACTTTTCAAACTGTATCAGAGTAGGTTCCCTTTACAGATCGCTGCATGGCTAGAGCAATGCAAAAAACCCTTGCCTGAAATAAAACACTGACAGAAATAGCTGTGTATGTTTCACATGAAGCTTTTGGGGCTCTTCCAGGGTAAATCTCTCACTACAAATGATTACAATAAAATATATTTTAACATAAGTAAATTAAGTAGCCAAGCATCCATTTTTGTCCATTTGGCTTTCTGCCACCATTTTCAGGAGGCACGGATGTAGTACTTGGATAATTTAGGCAGCTATAGTCATCTCTGAAGTCTCTGTCATTTGGAATTTTAATTAATTAATTAAACATTGAGCAGTGAAACTTTCAAAAGATACAGATAACTTCCCCCATGACTATTTTTTTTTCTAGGGTAAAAAATCATCACTGATGAAGCATAGAAAATAGAAAAAGCTTTTGGTATCATTTCTGTAAAATATTCTTTTTCTTAATCTAAGGTGAACCATTTCAAATCAAGCATAATTCAGGTCCATAGATCTACAGCCAAAAAGTTCTAGTGGCTTTTCAATCTCACCTGGGGTTCGATGACAGGCAATAATGCTGATATTTTTGTTTTGCACAGAAGCTCCTTCGGTGTCTCTGCACCGCCTCGTTCTCTCAGTCTCTACTGGAGTTTGCTCAGTGATCTTGCCATCAGTTCTCTCACCCTCGGTCTGAAACGGTTTCTTCAGCAGCTGCTTTTGTGTATTGAGAAGAACATTTTACAGAGTAAAGAACTGCAGCACAAAGGTAGAGCAACTGAACATGTGCAGCAATGTGTGCCATTGCCTCTTAAAGGACACATCAGGCTGGGACAGACACGCTGAAAAGATGAGCACCTGCAACTAATATTATACTCATCTGCTGTAGGATGGAGCTGACTGGATGCTTTTGTTTGCCACTTCCAATGGGGTTTAGATTTTTGAACAGTACCCTTTTAATATAGCTGTTTTATTTGTTTACTTCTCCTATTTTATGGAATGTTTTTGTAGTGTCAGTAATAAATAGTATGTAGCAAGAAAGTGTACCTGTGAAGGCAGAAATAGCTCCCACTGAGACAAAAGGCCTTGACAATCTATGTAATAAATCTGGATTCGTAAATATTAATTTGTTAGCATACAAACTTTGTTTTAATTCATAATATGAATGCCATTATTTGTAATATTAGGAAAAAGAGAAAAAGGTAATGTAAAATTAATTATGCATTTCTAGGGTGCCCATTTTTTAAAAAAGTGTGCAGTTAGAATGCAAAATAATACATATGCAATTAGAGACACAGTTTGAGCTTTTAAAAACCTGTCAGATGTAAACGTTTGCATATCATTCCACCTATTCAATGGAAATAAATGCCAGAAGTAAAAATCAGTCAAAATTAGGTGTTTAAGACTTTGTACAGAGTAGTACATAGAAAAGTACTTTAAATGAGAAGTTTTGTACTAAAAAAAAAAAAATCAATTAATATTTGTCCCAGATATATCTTTACCATAAGAGATGGATTATTACACTAGGTTTGTACAATCAGGTACTCATGACTAGATCCAAACACACAATTAGGTGTCCAATTTTCTATGACAATACCTATTTTAAACATAACGATCTTCAAGCATGTGCTTAGGTTTTTTTGTCCAGTCCTGGAAATCACTCCTTAATTCCCTACAATAAAGCCCCATTAACTGAATCAGGCTGTAAGTATTCCCAGAGGAGGTTACATTATCTGGAAGCAAAATGCATCTCCAGTTAAATCACCTGTAGACATCATTACCTTGGACAATCTCTAAAACCCCACATTGCAACACTGAGTGTGTCCCTGCTGAAATCCAGTCCTGGGTAGCCTTTAATAGCAAACCAATGCATCTTCTACAGAGGTGTGTTTTTGTTGCATATTGAAATTGTTTCTATTGTGTGTGCTTAGAACAGATTGAAGTCAACCAGGACTGATTTCAGCAGTTTCAAGTTTATACCTAATTCACTCTCATTTCATATGAGTTACAGACATTTCTAATCAGCTCAATCCAGATTAAACTGCCATATTTTCAAACTGAATAACAGAATACTGAAGAATTGATAGTTACAGGCCATGTTCTAACATCACATGCATGCAAATCTGGAATAACTTCATCACAATCTGTGGAATTAAAATGTCATACAGGAAAAAAATGGTTCAGACCAAAGTTTTCACAATTGTTTCACACTCTTCTAAGATCCAAAGCCTCTAAGCATTAAACTCAGTCTGGGTTTGAGACACTTGATATCTGTCCTACAGATGCACTTTCTTTTTTTTCTTTCCTTTGCTGTTAGTGTGAGAACATTAGTGTGAGATTTCAAGGTTTCTAAGTGCTGTTATTTCCTTAGACTGGATTTTCATAAGTCACTCATTAGTGCAATCTCTGTCAGTGAAAGATTTGTAACAGCATTCTATAGTTTTCCTTCAGTATTAATGATCAGAAATTAATCCTTCTTCTAGCAGAAATTAAGCCATAAGAAGGCTTTTTTTCCAGATAAACCTGCAGCAGAGAAATAAGGGTTGGTAGCATCTTTCAGTTTCACAAACAAACATTTTGATGTGTAAGAAATCAGTAATTGTTGATAATCTTGTTTACAGACACAATTATTTTATCACCGAACACTCACATCCACTTCCAAATCTTGTTTTGATTTTGCCATTTGTATGTTTACCATACTGTTCAGAAGATTTCAAATAAAAGCTTCCAGCTCAGGGCAGTAGGAAGGAATATCCAAAGACAACAGAATCACAGAATGCTTGGGCTTCAGAAGGACTGTGGAGATCACATAGTCCAAGCCCCCTGCTGAAGCAGGTTCACCTAGAGCAGTTTGTACAGGATCACATGCAGGTGGGTTTTGAATAACTCCAGAGAAAGAGATTTCACAATCTCTCTGGGCAGCCTCTTCCAGAGGCTGTTGCTCTCAAAGTAAATAAGCTTTTCCTCGTATTCCAATGGAATTTCCTGTGTTTCAGTTTGTGCCTCTCCTCCCTTGTACTGTCACTGAGCACCACTATAAAGAGCCTGGCTCCATCCTCTTGACACCTGCCCTGAAGATATTTGTGTACATTGATACGGTTCCCTCTCAGTCATCTCTTCCCCAGGCTAAACAAGCCCAACTCCCTCAGTCTTTCCTCATGAGAGAGGTGCTCCAATGTCCCCCAATGTCGTGATTCAGGAATGGTATCCCTCAATTTAGCACTCCCATTAAAAAGAAAACTACGGGCTGTTCCCCTCCCCCCTCCAATGGGAAACGCAAAAACCAGAGATCACAGGCTGAGATAAGAACAGCTTACTGGAAACAGCAACGAGATAAGAAAATAAACAGTAAGACAATCAGTACTAACTCAAGAAGTGCACAGATAGAGAGTGATTTACATGCAAAATGCTCACCAAGCCTGACCCCACACAGCATGACCCCAAGAAAATGAACCATGGCTGATGGGTTCTCCACCCCAGCACACTTTCCTCCACTGGAAAGAGATGCCTTTCTTCCAGAAAGTGAGAGTGGGAGTCCCTTTTCCCCACCTCTGGCAATTATGTAGGGCGGTAATAAATAACACAATGTCTTGGTCACACCCCTTACACTGAGCTGGGAAGGAACCAGGACACATGATCATCTTCATAGCCCTCTGATGGACTCTCTGGTACTTCCTGGCCTTTCTTGACTGCTGCGTTAAAATGGCCTGAGACAAAGGTGTTCAGTCAACCTGGGAGCTGGAAGATGCCATATGGGATTCTTCTGGAAATATATCCTGCAATGCACAAGGCAAACTGACAAGGTAAAAGGAGGATGAGAAGAGAATGGACAGTGCTTTGACAGAATCAAAAAATCACTGCATCTGTTAAGTAGAAAAAGGAATATGAGGAAATATAGCAGAGCTAAAATAAGGTGAGAGATTACAGCTGTACTCCTGCATTATAACAGAGTGCAGAAAAGGATTGTCTTTTCCCTATCCTAATCCTATTATTCTCCACCCCACTGTCTGCCCATTACTTAATCCTTCCATGAAGATGCCAAATTTGGAAGCAAAATTGCAAAAAATCCACAGTCTGATAGTACAAACAGCCCAGCACAATGAGGTCTGGTAGCACAGTAGCTAATCTGTGAACAGTTTTCGTTTCTTAAGTGGTACCAATAAAGTCACTTTGAGTCTTTCTGCCTCAGTCGCTCAGTTGTACTTCCTTTGCAGTGCTGATCACATAAATATTTCAAATATTTCTTGAACACATATAATTGCTGAGAATTTTGAGGATAATTTCTGCAGCTTTGAACTTGTTTTTTTCACTAGTCTTTTTCTGGAAACTTATCATAAATGTATTACAAGTTATAGCCTTATTTCTTGACTCAACTCTTCTCTGACAAAGGTAGAGATTGCTTTTGACTCCTCTGGCAAAGGAAGTGATCATATTTGCAAAGTTCCCACAGAGTACCTAATTTCAGGTACAGCTACGTGCATTTAGTAGCTGGTCCTTGCCCAAGTTCTTAGAGGTCAGCACAAAAATTTAAAGCACCAGTTTTATGTGGATGGAAAAATTAAATGAGAAGTTTCCATTAGAAAGAAGTAGCACACTTCTGCTCTTCATGTCACCCATGAAAACCACAGTACTGGTAATTACCAGAACTGGTACTGAACTAAGCAGCTGAGAGAATGTAGTCACTCCTCCAAAAAAACTTCTTCCTATTTCTAGGAGCGAGAAACAGAAGGGAGACTTGCCACCACTTTGGTCACACAATAGCTTTGGATTTTGGTTCTCCAATCTGGGGCAGTATCTACCTCAATTTCACTTGTCCATCTTACAAGATTTGTGATAAGTGTGTATGTTCTTCTCTGAACACAAAATAAGGCAATATTTAAAAGAAAAAATTCTTTGTTTTTCTTTGGGGGGGGGCTTTTTTTCCTGGTTTGGTTTTGTCTTTCTTTATCTCAGATTACAAACAGGGCAGTTTTATCTACTAATGATTTAATTAGACTTGAGAATCAGTCAAACATTATTCAATGCTTATATTTTTTATGACTTATTCTTTGAACTTTACATGTAATAGTCCTGGGACCTCTTTACATAGGAAGCTGGCAGAATTCAAGTGTTGGTATGAATTATATTTGCTACTTTGCATTAACTCCTTATTTCAACACCCCTAGAGCAATGTATGGTGATATTCGAGGGTGCTTTCAGCCAGCCACTCACTTTTTCAGAGGCTCCAGTGGGGCAGCACAAGATCCCTTCTGACTCTATAGCCTGACAATTACAGCAACGGAAATAGTAGAAAACCATTCTTTTTTTTTTTTTTTTTCCTCTGGGTTCAGTATCTTATTTGCCATACTGCAACCATCATTACTGGAGTGAGCTTCTTGGTACATCTGGTTTTCTACATAAAATGGAAGGAAGTCAAACATCCAGGTATTTCCTGAATTACTTCCCTTACATAATTTCTTACCCAGGAAGCTCTTGTGGACCACAGGATGCTACCAAAGAGGGAAGGTGGGGCCAAAGAAGGATTCAGCTGCCATCTCACTGTGTTGAGGGCAACAGGTGAAGCTCAGCTCTAGCCAGCAGTAGCAATAACACTTCAAAGGGCTCAATAAACCTGGGAAAGCACATGTTGAGGCATACAAGACTAAGCATTACAAGACAGGGCCCTTGTAAATGCAAAGGGATTGCATTTTATTTTTCCCTGGTCTTTACCTAGGGCTCTGGAAATATCCACCATAACTTAAGATTGTGCATGCTCCCAGATAAATAAATTAACTCCTCCATGCCCCTCCCACCTGCAGCTAGCAGCAACCTAAACTAGCGTTTTGGTTTTCAGATCTTTGTCATCTGTAAACAGCCTATAAAGGCCTCACAGAGAAAGCCATTTATTTAGGCAGGATGAAATGGATACCAGCAAAGAGTGTCTGTAACACTAGGAAGACATTAGTTTGTGCCCTGAGAAGATTTGGAGAGCCTATCGGGTTTCCCTACATAAGTTTAAAGAAGTCCCAATCACATCAACTGAAAAAAAATGCAGAATTCTTTCCTGACACGAGTCAGCAATGGGCCATTCCAGTCAGAGTCTGTGTTCATGGTGCTGATTCAATCTGCATAGGCACACATCAAACACAGTCTCAGAAGGTCTGGTGTATCTACACTGGGCACATATGACTTACCCTTCACACACATTCAGTACAATTTTCTATATGCCTGGGTAATTTGGGAAAAAAACCCAGCTGCTGAAAGCATATAACAAAAATATATTCTTCAAGCTTCCTAAAATGGAGCAATTTCCAAAGTGAAATGGGATTTCATTGTATAAGATTGGACAACAGATCTTTCCCCAGCTGCAGTTCTGCCTGACAGATCTCAGACAAGTGGAAATGATACTGCATGCTTTGTCACTGCACCAATATAGTTTCAGGTGCTCCCATTATTTCTCCCTTTTCTTATAGAGGCAGTAGCCCTGTGTGAACATCCCCTGAATGGTGCAGGGCAGACATATGCAGCAAGTATCAAAATATCCATACAGGATTCTCAGAAGCACTTGCACTTGACCTGCCTCTGCTTTCTCTTGAAATCTGTGATTTCAAGAAACCTTCCTTGTGGGAACATTAGTTGTTTCTTTTGTTGGGGTTTTGGGGTTGGGGGGGTTTGTTGGTTTTGGTTTTGGTTGGGGTTTTGTTGTTGTTGTTGTTGTTTTGGCTTTTTGTGGTAATTTTTGGTAATTAAATGAAAGAAGCCCTAAACACTTTTTGAAATCTATCTTTTGTTTTTCAAAAGACAGCCTAAAGCTGGCTCAAACAGACTTTGGAAAGGGAGGTGCAGCCCTGCCCCCAGTACTGCAATGTATTGTAACAAAGATAAAGCTGCTGTGAGAGAGTTGTCATTTAAGAAATTGAAATTTTCTAACTAGAGGTCTACAGGGAAGGAAGACTTGCCTTTCCTTGTCACTCAGCTCTTTACTCAGCTGTTTACTCAGCTGTTTACATAGTGTTTCATTCGACTGCCTGATAAAGCGTTTATAGGGCAGCAACAGCCTACAGTTCTCACTGAGGCTGATACCAGCAGGGCATGTGGCCAGCCCTCGTGACCCCGACCTGGCCTCCATTTCACAAATTGCTTTACACAAAAGGGCAGCCATCTTCCTGCACCTCTGGGAGAGCTGAAATCATGAGAGCTTTGCCCTTTCCTCTCTTTGTGTCCTTCCTCCTCTGTCCAAAAGACCAATGTGAACAAAGCCACTTGCTGCTGTCTCTGTTAGGTGCCGCAGAGCCATAGGGGTCTTGAGGGATGCAGCTTCACTGTCCCTTGTTTCTTGACCAAATTTAAACCCATCAGCAAAGTCAAATGAATTGTAAATCACAGAATTCTGTTCTATGATTCTGTGTTATATGCTCCTCCTGAGCCCTGCCCAGCAAGGTCAGCCTCCAGCCAGCAGCTTGAGGAAAGAGCCACCAGCAAGTCATAACATCTGGGGAAGTGAAACATCAGCACTGATAACAGCTCCAATTTCCTGGCAGTGTCTTTTGAGGGATTTCTGTTTCTGCAGATGAGAGCTGCAGCTCTAACCTGAGGCTAAGCAGCCATCTATCTGAGACTGCTTTTCATCCACAGATGGGGGCAAGGGAAAAATCCAATACAACAGAAAGCAAAGGAGAGCTAGAGAAATCTGTCAGGAGCCTAAGTAAAGGCTAGAGCAGTGGCAATGGCATGAGAACACGTGCCAATGGAACCTTTCACTTATTACATAATCTCAATAGCTGTGGTTTGTGTGTTTCATTATTATGATAATAAACTGCACTTACTGTAATTATTAATTAGTATTCATGCATTCATAGTTTATCTTCAGAAGAATTTCAGTCCATTTTATAGCAATAGAACTAAAAATCTTTTTAATATAAGGACAGAAGAAGTCCTGGCCCTGTACTTATATACTTACATTTGGGTATATATACTTAGGTATATATATACTTAGGTATATTTACTTATTTATTTAGGTATATTTTACTTACAATTAGGTATATTTACTTAGCTACTAATGAAAAGAAACTCTGTGCCAATAAATTGAGGATACTTTACATTTTTTTGCTTTTTTTTCTATATTTTCTTAATTTTAAAAACCCCCTTTTCTTTCCAAGTATACAATAAGTAAAGGCTCTAGACACAACTAGGTCAAATTAAAGAAGGGGTTTTTTTTCCCCAGCAATCTGCTAAATCACCAATGTCATTGATGCTGCAAATATTTCTGTATAAACTTTTTAGTACCCAGAACCATTTCCTCATAAGCTGTAAAGCATTTATGTAAGTGATCAGAGGGTTTTTATTATCCATTACTTATTTTCTGTCTTCATTGCAAACCTTGGTCGGGAAGGGGTTTAAAGGAAAGGTAGGAAGAGGGTCAGGTGGGACCAAGTCAAGCCTGAAAAAAGGTTTAGTGATGTGAAGAAAAGAAAGCAAATTGAGGAAAATGAGCATTTTATGCTCATTAGATTTAAATGAAGAAAACATTTTTATCAAAATCCAATAACAGAATTATAGGAAAGCTGAAAAAGTTTATGACTCTAAAGAATCTTTACAATTGAAAATAAACTTCCTCTCTGGGCAACACAGAGGATAAAAGCATTCAATTAGTAGAGAGTTACTAGGATCCAGTGGTCTGTTCTTATAGTTGTGGGATGGATTATAAAAGAAAGGGGAAGCAGGGTTAGGAAGGGTGTGTTCCCTTTCTGCCTCCCTTGGGTGCTCTGTGGTTTTTAGTTTGATTGTTTGATTCCCTGACTGCCCTCTGGACAATAAAGCATTCTCTGAGGGAAGGTCTCTAAAAGAATTTGGGCTGAAAGTTTACTTTCTTTCTCTGCAGTAATTCACACAAAGGGATTCTTGATGCCTTGAAATATCTCCTAGTGGCTGCTGCTAGAATTAGATATTGGACTCCAGTAAATTGAAGTGTCTGCCATGGAAGTTTATTTGTGCTTAAAGCAGCTAAGGCAATCGTGTCTATATAGGGTGCTGCTGCTAGGAATTTATTTCCATTGTGGTGGCTTCTTTTGACAATGTGTGAAAATTTAACTGGCTACAGTTTAAGATTGAAAGTGTAAACCATACCCTTCGCAAGAGTTGTGTTTTACAATACAGACCCACTACACAACACACGCTGCTGTAGGAATTGCAGATTAAAATTGATGGGGCGTATAAACTCTGTGTTTGGCCAGGGCAGAAAGAGGTTAAAAGTCTGACCTGCAAACAAATCTGGTGCTAACTCTACCTCACAATTGCAGCTTTTGGTATGGAAAAATATTTAAAGTAATTTAAATGTGCCTTCAAACAAAGGATCCAGTTTAGTAAATCACAGACTTACTGACTAAAGAGCCACAGCATTTCTTGGGTTTGCTTTAATCATAACATATTATGGAACATAATTTACTGCAAAAGTAGCCACGAAGTTAAAAAGAGGTCTGTAGAGGAATTTTTGTCCTCTAAGGCCATCTAAGTGTGACCAAGCATCCACCTAGACTTCAAATAAAAAATATACTGCTGTATCATAAAATTATATAAATTCTTTCCAGATTTTCCATTATCTTGTCACAATCTCACATTATCTTCACTTTTGTCTGGATTAAGCTTTAGTCTGGCAACCGTAGTCCAGGCCTTACTGTCAAATAGATATTAAATGAGGAAGAAGGTGCTCATACCTGCTCAGGTCTAGAGCTCTGGTTAGGACAAACATTCTAGCAACTGAACAGCTGGTGAAGTAAACCAAGTACCTTTTTGCTCATATTCATTTACATATTAATGATGACTTCCGAAGTTGCTAACCAAAATTAGAATACTTCCATTTTTTTCACTGACAATTTACTAATTAATGTGGGGGGGGAAAAGCATTTTCATTTTGGGATATAAAGGATATTAAAACATTCAGCAAATATGGAGGTTTCCATGGGTCCTAATCTAGTTTTTATAATGACCAATGTGACTGAAACAAATCAATATAGCAGCCAGTTCAGATATTATTGCTCAAAGGCTCTACTGCTCTACTCTCAAGCCATAAACATCAATTTCATCATTTACCTTGTAGTTCATTCTGATTGCCAAGAAACATGTGAGTTGTTTTGTCATAAACCCTTAAGCATGTTGAAAATTGTTGGTGGATGCAGATACTCCACAAACATTCATAAATGTTTCATTTCAAATTTTGATTAGTGATCCTTAAAGGAAGGAAATATAAATAATATTTTTAAATAAAAAATCATTCAGTGCCTACATTTGCAGTGAAATATTATGATTTATGCCAGCTAAGAGTAACTTCACAGGCATTGAAACTGAATTCTACTTCTGCAGTCCTGTCTAATATGCATTGGATGGGGATGTTGACAAAGCCCCATATTTGGATGATTGCTTTCCTGTTTAATTGCTAATTATGCTTACAGGTCAAAGTAAAATACCTTGAGTTCAATCTGCCCTCTGTCAGCACTGGCCAACGAATTAATCCAGAGTCCACATGAACTCAACACTCCAATCCCTTTGGGTGCAGTATCTATCAGTCTTTGCAAATGTTTTCCCTCGCTACAATTGCAAAACCAATATACTGGTGGTAGCAGAGTTCTGTGTGCAGGTTGCAAAGAACTTGGCAGCATATTTTGATTCTAAATAGTACTTAATCTAATAGTATATTAATAGGCTTTATTTCTGGTTTCCACAAATAAGATATCAGCTCTCTTACAAAACTTGAGACTCATGTCCTCCCTGTCATATATGACTTCCTATACCTTATCCTCACCACATTTCTTCAAAAGAGAGTGAGAGCATATATTCTATAACGTGCTCCAGTGAAGTCATAAACATTTTGGCTGCAGTTAAAATGTATTAGCTGACTTGGGTGTTGATAGACTGGCAGTTAATGTTGAACACAGGACCAGAGTCAAATATCTATGCAGACTTCCTGCCAAGCATCAGCTACTGTCCCTGCCTGATGGCTAAATGCCCCACTCCTAACACATTTCCATGACAGTTTGATCTGGAAAAGTAGTCACTGAAATATTTTCATGCTCCCTGACACTGCAGCTTGAGATGTCCTCTGACCAATGGCTTTAAGCTGAAAGAAGGTAGATTTAGATCTGATATTAGGAAAAAATTCTTCACTGGGAGAATGGTGAGGCACCAGAACAGATGTCCCAGAGAAGTTGTTGATGTCCTAGTCCTGCACCAGGTTGTGACTAGGTGGGACGGGGCTTTGAGCAACATGGGTTAATGAAGTGTCTCTGCCCTTGGCAGTGTTGTTGGACCTAGATGATCTTTAAGGTCTCCTCCAACCCAAAACATTCTATGATTCTGTGATTCCTCAGGCCATCTTCTCTGAAAAAGGTATGAATAGAAAAGTCCTCTGTGAGAATATAAAATGCTTCTGTACGTACCAGAACCAAACAAACTTTTTTATTAAACTTCTGAGCAGTTCACCTCCACAGTGTGGTTAATGAATGCCATTTTACTTGTCAGCTTGCACTCAAGTTCACAACATATGACAGGGGTAGAACATCCAATTTTGGCAGCAACCAATGTTTTTAAGCCAATGTTGAAGTTACACTCAGCACAACCAGCAGAAGCAGACAAGATTTAGCATTAGACCCTCTAGGAGGAAATGGAGAGTGGCTCAGTGGAAGACAGGGCATCCATAGACATTCAGACACCCCTGTCTGACCTCTGTGCATGTGCAGACTGGGATTGCAACACAAGAACATCTAGGAGACGTTATCCAAAACCCCAGGGCTTGCTGATTGGGTACCTGTGTGATTTGCTTTAAATCCTTGCTCACTTTTTTAATCACCTGATGTTAAAAAATCTTAGGAGAGTGGTGATGACTTAGAAATATTACAGATCTTATTGTCTGGCAGACTAGACACAGAGAAGAAACAATTTCCAGTGAGATTTTTACAGGACCTGCTGATCCCAGGCACTGCACATTTTTGAGCACCAGTTACCAGTGCACTATGACACCTGAGATGCCCTCTTTTGAACGATGTTCAACTGACTGGGATTGCACTCATGGTAGTGGATTTGTTTAAATGCCTTCAAACTAAGCCTAAACTGTTCCGGCGAGGTCTCTAGCACATGGGTTGGTCAGTGTATTGATTATACAGCCGCTGTAGCCGTGAGGTGGAGGAGCCCTGGGACCTGCAGCCCTCGCCGATGCGCTGGCTGTAAAGCGTGAGCCGGGGCAGCGGCCCGGGCTGCTGCTTCTCGCTGTACAACAGCACCATCAAGCGGCTCTGCGCCACAGCACGGCAAGAGGAAAGCCCGGCACCCCTCTGCGAACGGGAACAGTGCCACCGAGCTTTCCAGGAATCCAATCTCTCAAACGTCAAATGAGAGCTTACCTTAAGAAAGCGTTTGTGTTTGACAGCTCCTCTCCTATGACAGATTCCACAAACATTGTTCTTTGATCAAAAACACCAGCGAGCTTATTTCTCATGTTTGTAAAGAAAAATAGCTACTTGTAAGTAAACTAGCTTAATATAAAACTTAATATTTGGGCTGCACATAGCCTAATTTGACGGGTGATTTTTTAAATTATTGGTTTTTTTCACTTCCCCATTATCTAGATCCAATTTTCACATCAAAAATTAAAGTTACGAGCATGTAAATAAAGAGCAGATAATGCAGTCTCAAATCATGCATTTTCACTACTGACCTTTCCATGATTTCCTGTAGAGAATTATGGCTTGAATATTTGTCTACTTTTTTTTCCTGTGGAAGTTTACCCATTGGTGCCCTGTAGAGAATTATTCCCTTGGTCCCCTCTGTTTGAAGGATTTGGATACTGCTTAGTGTTTGGGTTTTCCTAGCTCTATTTTCCTTTTTGCTTGGTAACCCGTGATACTGAGTTTTTACTCTTGGAAATGAAAAGTACTGAGCAAAGTAATTCAGAACATTTCAGACAACATGTGTTAATGTGACTCCACTTTCCAAAACTTCCTAGTCTCTGTCTTTCCACAGCAGAAAAATGCTATGAAAGAATCTATATAGGAGCTTTGTTGGGTCGCTTAAGGGTCAATACATGTAAGTAGAGGTCTTGGCCTTGACTTGATCCTACATAGCCTGGCAATTTTCTTGGGGGTTTGATGGATTCTGTTTCTCACCAACTCTCAGCTGAGGGGAAATTGCCCCTATTTTCAGTGTAGATTACACACTCCTCCTTGATGTTTCACTAATTTGACCTTAATGTTTGGGTTTGAATCTGCAGCACATGCTGGAAACAGATCTATAGATCACTTAAATGTACGTGTTTAAGTGTCTTCTTGAATTGCACCTCCTCCCTTCGTTCTAAGGTTCCTCATTCCTAAGGGTTGACCCTTGCTGGTTGCCAGATGTCCATCAAAGCTGCTCTGTCACTTGCATCCTCAGCTAGATGGGAAGAGAAAATAGAGCAAAAGGTTTATGGGTCGAGGTTTGAACAGGAAGAGATCACTCAGCAATTACAGTCATGAGCAAAACAGACAGAGAAAATTAATCTATTACCGATCAAATCAAAATAGGATAATAAGAAATAAAGCAAAAACACTTTCTCTCCACCCCTCCATTCTTCCTAGGTTTAATTTTATTTCTGAGTGGCCTATCTCCTCCCCTGCAGCAGCACAGGGGGACACAGGAATATGAGCTGTGGTCAGTTTATCACATGTTGTGTCTCTACTGCTCCTTCCTCCTCCAGGGGAGGATGTTTCACCTTTTCCTCCTCCAGCAGGAAACAGACTCCATGATCTTCTCCAATGTGAGTCCTTCCCATGGGCTGCTGTTCTTCCTGATCTGCTCCAGTGTGGGTCCCTTCTGAAATGTGCAGTCCTTCAGGAGAAGACTGCTCCAGCATGAGCCCCACCATGGGATCACAAATCCTGCTGGCAAACCTGCTCCACTGTGGGCTTCTCTCTCCATTGGTCCAGAGATCTTGACAGGAGCCTGCTCCATCCCAGGCTTTTCTTGCATGTCACAGCCTCCTTTGGTCATCCAGCTGCTCTGGTCTTGGCTCCTCCAGGGGCTGCAGGTGGATCTCTGCTTCCCCCTGGTCCTCCATGGGCTGCAGGTGGATCTCTGCTTCCCTCTGGTCCTCCAGGTGCTGCAGGTGGATCTCTGCTTCCCCCTGCTCCTCCAGGGGCTGCAGGTGGATCTCTGCTTCCCCCTGGTCCTCCATGGGCTGCAGGTGGATCTCTGCCTCCCCCTGCTCCTCCAGGGGCTGCAGGTGGATCTCTGCTTCCCCCTGGTCCTCCATGGGCTGCAGGTGGATCTCTGCCTCCCCCTGCTCCTCCAGGGGCTGCAGGTGGATCTCTGCTTCCCCCTGGTCCTCCATGGGCTGCAGGTGGATCTCTGCCTCCCCCTGCTCCTCCAGGGGCTGCAGGTGGATCTCTGCTTCCCCCTGGTCCTCCATGGGCTGCAGGTGGATCTCTGCCTCCCCCTGCTCCTCCAGGGGCTGCAGGTGGATCTCTGCTTCCCCCTGGTCCTCCATGGGCTGCAGGTGGATCTCTGCCTCCCCCTGCTCCTCCAGGGGCTGCAGGTGGATCTCTGCTTCCCCCTGGTCCTCCATGGGCTGCAGGTGGATCTCTGCCTCCCCCTGCTCCTCCAGGGGCTGCAGGTGGATCTCTGCTTCCCCCTGGTCCTCCATGGGCTGCAGGTGGATCTCTGCCTCCCCCTGGTCCTCCAGGTGCTGCAGGTGGATCTCTGCTTCCCCCTGGTCCTCCAGGTGCTGCAGGGGAACCTCAGCTCTGGTGCCTGGAGCCCCTCCTGCCCCTCCTTCTTCGCTGACCTTGGTATCTGCAGGGCAGTTTCCTCACATGTTCTCACTCCTCTCTGCAGCTGTAGTTGAGCAGGTGGGGTTTTTCCCTCTCTTGGCTCTGTTATCCCCAAAGTGCTGAAGGCCTTGTCCTTGTCCAGCAGGTCTGTCCTGGAGCCAGTTGATGTCGATTCTGTTGGACATGTGGGGAAGCTTCTAGCAGCTTCTCACACCTATAGCCCGCCCCTGCCAAAACCTGACATGCAAATGCAATTATAAAAATGTGTTTATATATGGGCAACTTATCATTTTTTCAAAATTTAAATTAATGAATAGTAACTAAAATGGTCTGAAAATTACTGAGAGTTCAGTGTGTCCTCAACTAGACATCATAGAATTAGATAAGAGAAAGGGTTAGGAGGGATTCTTTTATCCAGATGCTGGAGATTTCATAGCATTCTTGGGCTCCTGTGCTTTATTATCCTAATTAGATAGTTATGTCAGTAGAATAAAAACTATTTTCTTATTTTTATTATCATCTTCTCTGTTTTATGGAGAACATGCCAGATGAAATCTTTTAATTGTTTCAGTCCTAAAATATGCCTTTTCCCTGTACACAAGCCTTTCCTTTAATATAGCTAAATTGTTTCAGTTTTGTTTTTTCCTGAAAGGGATTATCTGTTTATGAACACTGCATTTTGAAGGGCAAAAAACTTTATTAAATCACTATAACCATAGAGAACATAGGCCTTTTTCCCATTTTATAGCTGGAAATCTCTAAAGATCTTGATTCATGTATGTCAGGTGATACACATCAGCTAGGGCTTTGAGAAATAAGAACTGTAAGCCTTTATGCTTATATATATATATATATCAATGAACTGCCATTATCGTGCTGCACTGAAAGAGTCCTTGTAAACACAGGATCAACCACTTCAATGGGCCCTTATGAGCAGCAAGATTCAAATGATAAGCACTAATTAACTAAGCTACTATCTCAGCCTCCTCAGCCAGCAGTCAGGCTGTCCTGAAGGTAGCATGAGGGCCAAGCAAGTGGTTAAAAACTTCCTGAGAATCAGTCCAAATCATGACTTTGGACAATGGAAACCAGATATTGTGGGGTTAATCCTTAATTCTGGAAGAAAGGGACAGAAAAAGACCAGAACAGATTGTTATGTAAAATGTGAGACTGTGAAAATTATGTGGAATGAATGTTCCGTACTTACCAACCAATATTCTCTCATCACATTCCTGGAGCTCAGAGACCTCCAACAATATCTTCATGTTCAAAAAGAACACAAATAATGCTTAAATATTATATTTCCTGGGTTTTGGTGAAAACAAACATGGCAAACACATATCCTAATGTTTTCTGTTTGTTCAATGTGATGCTTTGGTAGTATTGAACAATCATCACAAGTGACCTGGTTAGCTATACTCACTTACATCCCTGTATATAGAGTGCACAGTTGATTTAATTTGGATGTATTTGAAAGCCATATTCAAGCATGCAAGATGATGTGTTAAAGGAAGAAAGTAAAGGCCTGTTTGCTTGGGTGCACAATAAGTGTTGTTTAAATATTTGTGCTCAAGATGGCAGCACGAAAACATAAAACAATTACTCCAGTGGTGACTTTCCAGAGCACCACGGGCTCTTCCCTATCCATTTTATTGCATTCTGTTCAATAAGACAACAGTTTGAAGCACAGAACGGTGGGCAATGAAGAACACTCAGGGAGTAAATATTCAAGAAGAGGGAAAAAGTCATTAAAATTTGTGTTATTAAAAATGGAATAATGATGAAATAATGAGCCTTCTAACAGACGCCCGTTAACAGTTAAAAATACCAATTCAGGAAAATATTAGCATAAACTAGATCTTGGTGAATTCCTAATAAATCTTTCAGCTGCAATGAATGTAAATGTGATGAGTGGCTTCTCCCATCAAAATGACAATTGTGATCTTTTAAAAGAACATCTTTGTTCTTAATCTGAGTGGTAATATTTTCCTGCCTTTTAATGTATTCCCCACCACAGATGTATCCCTTTACATCTCTGTCTTATGAGTTATGCATGTACATTTTCCTATCCAGGCACATGCATTATCTAATTGTTTTGTCCCAATAAATATCTAATGTGCTTAGCTACAAACCAGCATAGTGTGTGCTTTACCTATAGAGATGAAAATAACTTCATTTATTACTCATACATTGTAGAGAGTTTGATGCCAAGAAGCTTTGGTACCATGAGCTCCAATACATTGAAAAGTTCTTGTCAGATATCATTATGAAGATATGTTACTGTGTTTTATCACACAGAAGGGATGATTGCACTAAGGTAAAACAGAAGGGGTAAAATTAGGTTAAACCAGAAACTTTACAGTAAATCACTGACCAACATTAGGAAATATTAATAGAATGAGCAGACACAATCCATCTGGAGCCAAATAAATCCCTATGAAGAATTTTCCAAAAGAAATTCATGCAAAAGCATAGTAGTTCCATGAAAGTAGAAACTGGGATATGTTAACTCTCTGTGACATTGTAGCAATATTAGACTAACAATGCTTAAATACTCCAGGCCTCATTTGTCTCTTTAAAGCTTCACATCAGCATATTTTCATTGACAGCGAACTAGAACAATGCGTGAGAGACAGAGAACGATGTATGGTGTTACAGGTTAAGCTAAATCTGTGTAATAAGAGAGTTTTCTGTTATGTTTAGAACAGAGTATGATGGTTTAGAGAAGAATACAGGCTGTATGTCATCTGTTAGTGATGTGAGAGTGCACCTCTCCCTTCAGGAAACAGAGGATGGCTGCTAAATTGGCCTAAGGGAGAGCTCTTAGAAAGGAAGTAGCTAGAGCAGATTTTTCTGCATTCTTGAAGATAATGTAATACTTATGAATTTTCACAGTAATTTCAACTTTAAACTGTCCCAAGTTTGGCAATGTAGGACAGATCAAGTAAGTAAACAAGTCATCATTGGAAAATGTCTTGACTCTGGATCAGCCTCTTTTTTTTGCTTTTCCTGGGAAAATGATCTGCAAATGCCTACATCTGACATTATTTACCAGAGAGGATATAGTATGATAATATTCTCTCCCTATTAATGGAAGCCATGGACAAGAGAAGGAGGTATTTGTAAGACTTACTTCAGTTTCTTAGTCCCCGTCTGTAGCATTTCCAAAGAGTCACATGTAGCCATCTGGTTACCATCTGGGTTTTATCAAGCAGTCTGGGACATTTCCAAGCAGTTATACAGAAAAAAACTGAGCAACAACAGTTCATATGTAAAAGTACCTGAAAGAAATATGCATACTCTGCCATGGAAGCTCTATCATACAGAGCATATGAGCAGCTTTTTATCCAGTACTTTCTTTGAATATGTATTCATTTTGATGACAGTAACCCCTCTGACTTGTCTCAGACTGAGTCTGGACTTTGCCTTCTGAGCTATAATCAGTCTAGCTGAATTGTACCTTCTGGTATCAGTGATGTAAGAGTGGATTTTTGTAGCACTTTCTCATTACAGGGACTTGTACCCCAGTTAAAGGCAGTTGTACACGCTGAGCACAGCTTCATGGATGTTCTGCTGAGGAAAGAAGGCACTTTGCAACTCTTCTGTGTTTTTACTTTGCAACAGTACCTATTCCTTGGGCTTCTTTGGAGCCATAGACTACCCAGAGGAATGTTACACCTCTTTTACACCTCCATTTCCTAGCCATATGCCTAGTTTCAGTATAGGATCATAGAATATCCTTAGTTGGAAGGTATTCACAAGGGTTATCAAGCTCCCCATCCTGGACAGGACAGCCCCAACAATTACATCATGTGCCTGAGGGCATTTAACAGGAATGCAGTAAGCCCAACATGAAAATTTGAGCTTAGAGCCAAATGAATTATTGCATTTCTTTGCAGCTGCCATGATTGGACAACAGGTCATCACTTCATGAGTAAAGAAAGTAAAATTCTGCAGCATCTTTTTGTTGCATGTCTTGGTTGCAAATGCTGGTCATTCTGCCCTTCAATTCTTCCTGTTTCTTGCTGGTGACACAATTTACAGGGCTCTGGAAATAGTAATAGAACATGAATAATCTAATCCTCTAACTGGTTTTGCTGAGACTCTACCACATGTAAAAAATGCAAAACAAACAAAACAAAACAAACAAACAAACAAAACCTCAAAGTAAAATAAACCAAAGGAACAATTAATTAAATAAACCAGATGTCATGGCTATGAGACCTCCTGTCCTCTCCCCACATAGAACATAATAGAACATTTCCAGTTCTATTAAGTTACTATTGGAAAGAGACACTAATGGACTGATTTTTCCAGTTACATACACTGGTGTCATTTCATTTAAGTAATGAACCCCCAAATTGCACTCAGTTAAAGATTTATCCCTAGGCCTACTATGACTTCTGATAGTTTTCCTGACAAAACAATATGTTACCATCCCTTCTTGAGATCAAGCTGAAAGCGCCTTTTGAAATGATTGAATCCATTGATTTGGTTTTGTTATTCATCTTCCTTCATGGCATTTGTTGCAGTCATATTACTCCTCTGAGGGATTTCATAATCCTAAGCTTGTATTTGTCTTGAGCTGTGAAAAGCAATACTCTTGTGAGGAAGGAGGAAGGAATACTTCTATTCCTATAAGCAAAAAGTCAACAAGTTGATAAAGATGAAACGACAAACTAACAATATCATTTATGGTCATTTTGGGTTTAGCTAAAAAAAAAAGTTAAAAATGTGAGAACATTTCAGGACAGCTCTGTATAGAAGAGGGAATTTGTCTGTCCTCTTGCTTTTCAGTTTCTATTAGAAGCAAAAATTCCCCTGTGTTTTAAGAAAGCACATCCATACACCATATTTAAGGTAACTGAAGATAATTAATGGTCTTCCATATAAGAGGAAAATAGGAGACAGGTGGATGGGAGAGTCCTTAGAAAAGCAAAGAGTTCTGGTCCAGAAAAAAAATCAATTCTGAAGTAAGTATATGGAGATTCCTTTGTTTCCTCTCTTGCCAAAGGGGATGCAAGTTGTGGAGACACTACAAAAGAGAGGATTAGGGAGTTGGGGCATAAAAGGAATTAGAATAATGAAAATGATCCATGTAGTTGTTCTGTAGGAAGACACCCAGAGCTGTTTCAATATATATCATAGCTGAAAAATGATGCAGTAATAAAATCTCTGGAATTCAGCAAAAGGTTAGTGACAATGGTGTGTAACATACTATTGCCTTTACAAAAATGTGTTTGCATGTTTGCTTACTTAAGGCAATCAGCAGTTATTATAATCCAACCAAAACTCACCAATCTACCACAAAAAAAAATTTTATGGGAACGGGAGCTTTAAATTTACTAGCTTAAAATATAAGAAAAAATATGCAAAAAAATCTTGTGCCAAAAAACCACACTCTGATGTTCTCATTGATTTATGAAAGATTATTCACTATTAGACAGTTTTAGAAATGTTATGATTTAATAGAATATTTTAGACTATTTTGCTTTTTATTCACTTCCTGGCTTTTGTGCCTCTCAGGTAATACACTTAAAGCTCTCTTTTCTGGTTTTTCTTTTTTTTTTGGGAATATGCCCAGCTTCTCAAATCACAACTTTCTTTCATGAGTAAGAATTAGGCAGTGCAGCTAATGGTGTTAAGAGATCTTCCTGCTTGTGACTGATCACAGCTGAAAAATAGCTAACTGCTGAGTTTCAGTGAGCTGACAGCATTGACCCAGACAAAAGCTTATACAGGCATGAAGATGGAAGAATGAAGGCTAAGCCAGAAGTAGTTTCTTTATTTCTTTAAAGCTGTGAACTTGTAGGAAAAGACAGTAATGGTGGCTAAGCATTTAGCCACAAAAATTTTAAATTTTGCTGAGACCATCAGGATTCCTGGATATGGAGACTTTAGCATCTATATTGTCCATTAGTGGAACCTTCACCAAGTCAGATAACCCATGAAGTATCAACAGACAGGACTCCTGAGAGAGGACCTGAGTGCTATAATGTAGGCACTGATCAACACATCTGTGAGTTTGACTGCAGGAAGAATACCAGAAGCACAAACAACTTCAGATTTCCAAATCTGTATTTGGTAAAATCTGAAGTACAGAAATAAGTGAAGGAGAGGGGGACAGGAGGAGATGAGGCAAGGGCAAGAGAGTTTGAGACACAGATTTGCTCCATTAGAAAATAAATAGAAAACACAAGATGGCAATGGAAAAAGAAAGACTGTTTTCACTAAAAGAAAAAGGCCAGAACTGAGAGGCCAAGGGAAATATAAATGATTTTCAAGATTTTGAGAAGGAGAAGGAAACCTGACACTCAGAAAGGAGAGAGAGAATAAAGAACTTAAGCCTCTTCAAATCATAGTGAAGATGCAGGTTTTCATTACTCAAGAGTCCTGGCTAAGAAATTGTAGATTTGTCATTTGAGCAGATCCAGCAGAAAATGTCAGGATGCATTTAGTAAGAATATTAATTAGATGAAACTGTAAGGTTATAGAGACTTCTGGTAAAGCCAGGTGAATGAATGAATGAATGAATGAATTGTCTTTCATGCGGGAACAAGTGACACAAGTGTCCCATTGGGTGGGTCTCTTGGTTGAAGAGATTAAATTCACTAATTTAAAATTTCATGGTAGTTACTGAAGTTTTCAAGTCCATATGAAAACAAGCAAACACATGGCAAGATCAGGAAGCAGAAGGATAACATAAGATAGCAAGTGCTATGGAAAAGATCAGAAGGAAGAGAAGTCCACAAGGAATGCAGAACTGTGGTGACACAGAGAAGAGTACTAGAGTAAAATGGTGTCTTCAAATGCAGGACATTTAGTGTAGAGTGAGAATGAGGCAAAATAAGTCTCGGCAAATCACAAGAAAAAACCCATTTATATAAATTTTAATAAACCAAAAATAAACCACGACCATCTCAGTTTCTTAGAAAACTATGAAAACTACATGAAGTATCATCAGTTTTTCATTAATGACAGTAGTTCAGAATGCAAAATGAAAAGGTATAATTTCTTACAGAAGTCCAAGGAAAGAAAAACATAGGAGCTTTTTTTAAGAATCTGATTAGTGATGCAAAATCGGGAAGCCTCTGCCATACAGAGAAGGATTTCATGCAACATCAGACAACCTTGAAGATTTTTTTGAAACAGTAATTGAATAGCAGTTGATGTTTCAAAATGCTGCAGCTACAGGGTGATAACAAAATTTTTCTGCTATAAATGGGAAGAACTTTGTGACTGGGAGGAAATGAACTGAGATGCCTAGCTAATCAGCTGAGGCCTCTGATTTGTTGGCGTAGAGAGGGCCAAGAACCTAAGACATAACAGGAAGTATTTCCCAAAGAATAAATAGAAAAGTCTTAAAGTCACCAACTAAATTTCATAACTTTGAGTACGATGTACAGTACTGATCAACTGTGTTGCAGAATGAGAAGCTCATAGTGTGAGAGAAATTCTACCAAGTTGCTGCAGATCTTAGAAACAGAGCTATAAATAGAGTTGCAAGAGGAACACGCATTGGGCAGTAAATATATGTGCATATATGTGTGTTGATGACCTAACTTCCAGAAGCTTAGCAAGGGACAAAATAAATCATACTTGGTTTTACATAGCATTTGAATTTAATTACATTATGCAACTATCCAAAAGTGGCTGACTGAATGTAACCTCCCAAATTCCTTTCCTCTTTCCTCTTCTTTTTTTCCTGACAAAAATATAACTTAGTTTTAAGTGGATTCTAATGGAATTTACAGAACTGACCCTGCAGCTTTCCAATTCTTATAAGTTACTGAATTTTCAAAGTGTTGAAGTATTCTGACCCTTATGATGGAAATCCCAAAGGAGTACAAAACAACAATGCAGGTAAAAAGCAAAAACAAACAAACAAAATATTTTAAACTAAGTTTATTGTGTTATCACCATAACCTAAGTGATTCAGCTGAAACACTTCCTTGCTTTGTCATTCATCACTGCAATGTGGTTTCCCTTCTGCCAAGTCCAGTTAGTTGTTTCAGACAATACCTTCAAGATTCAATTCACATATCCAGTCTACCAGCATCACTCCCAGAATTTGAGCTTTTTTGATATGTTTAGACAGGTTTTATATCTGATATTTCTAGATATTAAGAACGTGACTATACAGGGAAAGTGGCTTTATTGACAATAGATCTAAGGCTGAAAGTTTTGATGTGAAGGATTCTAAGAAATAACTCAGTCTTAATTTCAGATCTATATGTTAAAGAGATTCCTTTTGCTTAGCTTCCTGACCACAAATAAAGGAAAAAATCATGTAAACATAAAAATAGCACTGCCCTTGTGTCACAAAATTTAAGGCATCTGGATACAGCTGTGCAAATGTGAAATAATTACAATACTAAATCACATCTTAGTGCTATAAAAATCTCAGTCTATTTAGTACTATAAAATTTTGACCTATTTTTGCATAGGTCCCCATCTTCAAATCCACATGTAATATCCTTAGTCAAAGTATTTAATTTATTATAAGTTTCAATGACTGACTTATTTTTAATAACTTATGACATACTGATAGGCTTCAATAGATGTTTAAAAGTTTCAGTTCAGACAGAAAAAAAGAAAGTTCAAATTCTCAAAGCTAAGAAGCTCTTTGACTGTTCTATTTTCCTCTTCTGTTGACAATAGCTGAAGTCTTCTTATTGCCCTCTTCTTCATTAAAAACATTGCTCAGACACTGTTATATTTTTGTTGCTATGCTGTGTCTTTCTGTATATATTACAAAGATGATATCTTTGCAAGCTGTGGATCAGAATGATACTCAGGAGGAGAGCTCAGAGCTATAACCTTGGGGTTTTTTGGAGTATGTGCTGTAGAACTCTTATGTTTCTCACCTTTCCAGTCTGACCTTGGTTTTGAACTTCTGGATGTGTAATGATGAACCTCTGCACAGGATGAAAGAAAGGCTGCTTACTGCTGTTAGCATTTGCTTGACTGGTAACAGATGTTCATGAAAGAGATAATTTTTTTTAACTGTCTTGTGGTCTAATGTATAAGGAATGGAGATTATTAACATTCTGATCAGTTACCATATTTTCCATTAATCTATTTTTCTCACTGTTTATGGGAGCCAATGATCACACATTTTCACAAGACATTATCAATTTAACAGTAGCTTCTATTCAAATAATTGAAAAATGAGGTGTAATCCAAGGATATAATACTAGAATCAACATTTGATATATTTTAATTCTTTCTCTGTGGCCTATGTCAGTTTATGTGTTATATTCTATTCAGCAGCAAAAAAAAAGAAAGACCTATGATTTTTCACTCTCAAGGACACAGCAGTTCCACTGAGAGTCATCTTTCCTCTCTCATCCCTGTAGAAATCCCTGCACCTGTGCTTGAAGTCTTTGAGGTCTCAGCTAATGAAGGAGGTGCTATTTATAACTCTCCAAATCTCCAACAGTTTTTGATGAAAAACAGTCAGTCCTGAAAGCATCTGTGCCACACAAATAGTCCCTCAGACTTGAACTTTAGACCAGCTCAGTTCGGAGAAGACAATCTGTCTTTCCTGCCTTCTCCTCCTCAGGTCAGATGTCGTGTACCAAGACAATTTTACATTTTCACTTTAAAAAATAGAAGGAATCTGAGCCATAATGTCAACTGAAAACTTAGTAATAATTGCACCAAGTTATTTCTGATCAAGCTTCTGTGGCCTAACAACTTCTGCTCAGCTGAGCAGAGACATACAGAGGCATAGAGAGACTGTCAGCCTACATTGCCAAAGTGTTATGTGAAGTCATACAGCTTCAGCTTCATTCACACAGTTACCACAGCTCACTTCAGTGCAGTGAGCTATTGAAACACAGTATTTTGTCTGGAAGCCTGAGTCCTAAATTTTTATGCATTAGTCAGTTCTCCTATGTAGGAAATCTCTGTCAAGGGAGAAGCTTTTGGAGATTTGAGCTGAATAGTGTAAGTACAAATGCATGATGCCTTGGCCCACATTCTCTGTAGAATCATTATGGTTGTGAAGTTGCCTGTGTGGTCATACTCATCCTTTTTTTCCTTTGTCAGCCATCGATAATTTCAGTCCCATAAATTGGCTAAATGACTCTGCAATCAAAAGTAATATCTTCCAGATATGGCCAGAAGGCATTTGACTGATTGTAGAGAAGAAGTTGATTGCTGCCATAAAAATTCCCTGAAGAGTCCAAATCCAGGCAGACTAAACCTGATCAATTTTCCTGTGGGCATGCTCACTCTTGATGAGGAAGGGGACAGGGGAAGGAATCAATGAGGAAGAGCTAGCCTCCAGAACAAGCTGCCCTCTTGGTAGTTATCCAACAGCTGGTAGGACTCTAGTCAGTCTCTGAAAGAAATATTCATAGGAACTTTACCTTGTTCTGTAAAATGGAGGACTGCAGCTCCCATTCTCTCTACAAAATAGGAAAAGAGTATGGGATCATTTCCTGAGCTTGCATTTAGTACCTTTTTCTATGGAATTGTCCTCAAATTAAGCCGACTGAAAACCAAGAAAAGGATCTATGCAGTTGCTCTGGCTCTACAGAAACTTGCAGTTGTCTCATTCTTCCCTCCAAATAATCTATTCCATGCATTCACCTCAGCAGCTCTGCTCATAGCACACTGTGGCACCAGCCTGTTACAGCACAGAGGAAGGACTGAAAGGGTCCATTCTAATGAACATAAACTTCAAGACTCAGCCCTGCTGTCATTGAGTCTTTGATTTCAAATGAGGGAGAAAGCACTACTGTGTAGGCATTAAAATGGACAGCCTGAAACAGCCACCTGCTAGGGAAATAGAGAGAGAGAATATACTCATCATGCATGATATACTAGCAACTGTGCTGCCAAGTATATGCCTCACATACAGTGCCAATGGGCAGCCTATGACCCCAGAAATAAATCTGTCCCATATTCCCAAACTGAAGGGAGGACAGAAGGCTGAGAAGTAAGAAGCTTATTTTAGCTGATTGAGTTAGCAGAACACAGATTAAATTGAGACTTTTGCTGATATGGCAAAATTGAACTTATTTGGCTTATACAAACAACAAACAGAGAGCAATGAAAAGTGAGAGGAGCCAAGCAGACTAACTCAAGACAATCGGAAATGACTCATGTTAGCTTATACTGTGGCTCTAATGTTTTCCATTAAATAAGGACTTTGTTTGGTAGCTCTGTTGCCAATTAAACTTGTAAACACTTTCTGTCACAGAAGCAGGGTCTGGGATCACCCCAGACCATGCAACCTGGGAAGCATTAAACAGAGGTATTCTGGTCTGGTATTCTACCCAGAACCAGACCTACTCAGACTATTCACTTGGTAGGTGTGAACTACACTCCCCAGTGCTACTGACTCAAGGAGGCTTCTCAGCTCAGACACAGCACAACATCAGATTTGCCCTAGCACTCTCATGCTTCTGAGTTCACCCTGACAAGCCCTCTCAAAATATGAGGCTGTAAGGTTTTGCAAAACCACCCTTAGGTCCAGTAGTATCCGCTCTGAACAGGAGCTAAGAATTCTAATCTGACCAAAGCCATCCAGATGAGAATTGGCACTTCACAGAAAATGATAGGAAAAAGAGAGACACCCACACCAAATCTGCATGTAGCAGATCAGGTTTATGTGAGTTTTTGGTATCAGGTCTATACCACATGAAAACTGATTAAATGCTCCAACTGCACCTGAGTAATCCAAGCCAAAACCAACCAGCTGTGCAGAGAGCCAGCTCCATTTTCTTACATCCATGACATGGTTAATTGGCAGCATGGATAAAGAGTCCGTGGATAATTGAGAGTGAAGCACACAATATATCAGCATTCTCTTGGCACATTTGAGTACTGACACATCATTTATTTCCCACAGATTGTACATACAAAGCTGAAAACAGAATGTTCATCTCTCACAGAGAAAGTGGGAATATTCTCCATTTTTTTAAGCATTTATACAATTTTGCCTATAAATCTTTTTTTTTTCTTTTTTTTTTGCCTATAAACCAGCTAATTAAACATCTGATTTAGGGAGGATCCTCATGTACTGTAGTACTGCTTTTGAGTCCATACCATTACGAACCTTACCTCAGAATATTCTGTGAGCAAGAAGACAAATACAATGTGAGGGCTTGGTAGTTGGCTAAAACCTTTTGAGGATGGGAGCCTACCAGCTGTAGCTCTGGAACAGTCCTAGAAGTACTGGTTTCAGCTTCTCTCTCAAGCCTTATCTTAATTGACTCGCCAAAATCAGTCATTTTGCATTATTTGAGTTTCAAGAATTCCATGACTTCCCATACCAGATCTCCAAGCACTAGCATCTGAAATCTCTCTGCAGGTTTTTAATTCCTGGGGCCTTCTTACTGGGATTGCAGATTCAGCTCAGCTCTACCTAAAAACACACTTTCCTCTAACAGAGTTGTAATAGAGATCTCATTCAGCTGATCATCTGTATCCAAAGACTGCTGCTTTATGAGAAGATAGGTAATTGAGTCACTGAAAATGAATGCTCTATAGGTATCTCTGCCATGGAAATAGCAGGGTCTCCATAGTTCATGAGCTTAAATTCTAAATTCTTGTGTCTAAAGTTCCATATCAATTGGTACCTTGTCTAGCTCTAGTAATATGTGGGTGAATTCGAAACATTCCTCTGCTGACAAGACATTTGGATATAAGTACAACTTATGCTGTCTAAATATATCCTTAAGTAACAGATGCATGAGGATATTTCAGGACCCAGCCTCCCACTGTTTTCAACAGATCCGGTATCTGCTTCCTATTTAGAAAGTTAGTCACCTGTGCTTTATGTAGATAGATTTTAAGGATGTTGTTTTCCCTGTGTCCTCAGCAGATTGACCTGCAGAAAAACACAAGCCAGCCATGCCAACACCATCCTATTTTGTACTTGGTCATGTGGCTCTCATTTTGCACTTCCTACTTTCTTTTAAAGTAGAACACAATTGCTTATTCAAGTATAAAAATAACAAACAGAGAAAAAATAATGTAAATTGAAAAAAACCCTGCAAACTGTAAAAATTCTATGCAGTATGATGGGAAAGCTTTTATCTAGGAAAGTGAGGATTTAAATGGGAAAATTGAAAGTATTACTATATTTCTAACAAATTATTACTAGAAACTGCCAGTGTCTAACAGGATTGAGATGGGGGCCCAATGTCTGTGGATTCAGCACTTCATGTGCTGTCATGTGAAGCTCTTTTATGGTGGAAGTCAGACTTCAAAAGATAAAAGCATGCATAAGGAAAAATTAAATAGAGACATCAAGTCAAAATTAAAAATCCATACTCTGAGTCATGTTTACGCAGTGATGGACATCACAGTTTTTAAGATCACATAAGTGGCTAGATAAATACATCTACTGGCAAAGAAACCAAACTGAATAAAATTAATTCATCTTGAGAGAAGCAGGAGTACAGATACCAGATAAAATCTATCCATGTCTTGTTTCCACTAGAGAACATCCTACACTAGCCTTGATATCACCCAGATATATTGCCATTTAGATTATAATGCATCCAAAAAAGAGCAGCAAAGCTGGAGAATGGTCTGGAGCACAAGTCCTATAAGGAGCTAAGGGAGCTGGGGTTGGTTTGAGGTTCAGAGAAGACCTCATTCACTCTCCATGACTACCCAAAAAGAGGCTGAAGACAGGTTGGGGTCAGTCTCTTTTCCCAAGTAAGAAGCAATAGATAAAAAAGAAATGGCCTCAAGTTGCACCAGAAGTTTAGATTGAATATTACAAAAAAATTCTGCACCAAATAGTTATTGAACATGGGAACAGGCTACCCAGTGAAGTGGGTATCCCTTGATACCATTAAAAGCCTTGTAGATGTGGCATTTAGGGTGGACTTGGCAGTGTTAGTTCCACAGGTCAACTCAGTGATCTTAAGAGTCTTTTCCAACCTAAATGATTCTAGAATTCTATAATACCAGGAATAATTTTGCAGACAAATGCATCAACATAAAAAGTGAAAGAGTCTGTTCTAAGCACTCACATGGTCTAGGGTTTAATGGGGTAATGGTGATATCACTTTAAAGTCTAGTTTCACAATTCATCACATACTTCTTCCTTATTCACAGGACCCTCCATGTTTATGCTTTCTGTCAACACTCTCCTCTGATCTGAGAAATCACCAGGTTTGAACATAGCTGCCAATGCTTCAAGATAGGAAAGAATTTGGCCCAAGAAAAGCCTTAAAAATGAGAGTTTCCAGTTTTCTATTACAAACTAATGAAATTCTTCTGAACAAAGGCCAATCATGATCATTCTTTGTATTTCAATTTTCCTGGAGGATCTTCACTCATCCTTTTTTTCCTTCTCCATTCCATTACATTGTGAAGTGTTGCCATTTCTTTTTGATTTAGTTAGCACAAAAATTGCAAGTAGGCCCAACTGTCTGAGAAAAGATAGCTTTTATTCAGACATTAGTTAAAAGCATGTAACAGAACATCAAGATCTTCAACCCATCCTTCTGTCTTCAAAGTTAAGTTGTTGCATGTTAAAGTTCCAAATATCACATCTTTACTCCCAGACGTAATTGACACTGAACAACTAAAGCACCATTTTGGGTTTGGAACTGTAGGCACCTTACTGGCCTAACATACTAAAAGTAATTACTATATTTAAGGAGTGTCTGATGCTGCTTGAATGCTAGGCTCAGGAATGTGTTGCTTAAGCAGACTCACTCACATCATGCCATCTGAGATTCCCTAAGGCAACCAAGATGTGTCAGTGAACCAGATGATCACTGTAGACCTTTCCAACTGAAATGATTCTATTCTGTTCTATTCTATTCTATTCTATTCTATCATACTGACAGCATGATGGGTCTAAAACAAGACCTTCACTGGAGGCAGGGCAGGATATGCACACACAGCACCATATGCCTAATTCCGTCCCAGGTGCCCCACAAGTCATGAATGTCTGTCCTGGCTGTGTCCAGGTCTATTTGACCTGTCACCTGTTATATTTTGGGATACAATCAGCTTTACTTGTTCCAGTTGTGGCCAGTTAACAAGCTTTCTGGTGCAAAGAAGCAAGGTTAGGCACCTTATCTCCCCTCTTGTGGAGGGTAGAGAAGGTATCAGTTTCAGAGGCAGCTCTTTACAGCCTCAGAAAAACCTCACATGACTGCCTGCAGCCACTGACTTCCATCAGAGATGTGCTTGCATGATATTCATAATACTGCTACAGCTAATCTTACTGAAAGGAGGCAGTACATTTCTTCAGATTTTCCTGTCTGCTCTTTTTTATGTGAATCCCAAACACTTCTTACATCATCTTCAAAAGCTTCATGCATTCTAAATCCTATCTTTATATTAAACAAAACACCTGCAGTAGAAAAACTGTGGTTCATGGGTTATGAGCCAGCCGTACTGAAAATAACAGAAATTAGGGATTACAGGTTGAAATCCAAATGTCATACCTATCATACGGTCTTTAATATGTCCAATCTATTAACTCTGGGAGAGACAGCATTAGCAAGCATAGCTCCTTATCCAGTTATCATATCTTCTAGTGCAAAGCTACACTTGCACAATTAAAATAGCAGTTTAGAAGGGATATATCTGATTTAGAATGAGCAGAGTTCTTCCTTGGACAACGTAAATAAATAAGTTTCTCCTGAGAGGTCGTTTTTTTCCATGCTGTCAAGAGAGTTCATTTGATTGACCTAGTTTATGTGTTTGCTATAGATGACAGGCATTCTTAAATTCCTCAGGAATTCTATTAGCTTCTCAGAAACTTAAGTCAGTATTCACATTCTTCTCCAATTTCATTTACTTCTTGTACCATTACATTGAAAATACATTTCTTGTGTTTCAGTTTCATATGGAGGATAGTATTGTCTGTATTTCTGTAAAGGGTCAGAATTAATCTCCTTTGCCTGAGTTAATTAAGAGCCATCAAGAACATAAAGGGCATTAAAGGCTTCTACTGTCAGAAAAAAGACCACTTTCTGCTTGTATTTTTCCCATGCTAATGGAATTTATTTCATGTAGTTGAAGATGGAAGCTAAGGTGAAACTCTTTCATTTTTCCAGAGAGCTTCCAGTGGTAATAAAAAGAGCCTGTCTAAAGGTCCGTTTGTTCTCATTATCAGTAAAAATGGTTTTATCTCTTTGAACCATGAAAACAGTAAAGAAAACAAATTCTTTTTCCATTTCAAAAATTCTGTAATAGAAGACATTTGCCATTGCAACAACTGAAGGCAAAACATTCCAATCTGGCTTGTGGCTAGCCCTTGTTGACAAAGTATGCTTGAGTATCTCTCTAAATATTGGTGTTATATCTGATTAGGCTACAAGCCTTTGGAGTTAATATTTTATTAAGTCAGATTTATTAAGTGCAGAGCTGTTAGTTTGCTATGGAATGGTGTGCAGGCATATGTATGGTCATCCCAGCTGCATTGTGACAAATGGAGTAAAAAAGTATAGGAAATAGGTCACAGGAGCACAATCAATAAACCAGTACTTTTTCTTTTATTTTTACTCCCAGAGTCCTGTTCTGCAAATACATTAAATTCCTAACTGCCTGACAGAGGATGGTATCAATCTGCATGTTAGTGCTTATTGATTAGCTTTGCTAGGATATGTGCTGCTAGCTGTAATAACCAAGAGCATTTCCAGTGAAATTGATCACATCAGTCCTAAAAGTTAGAACATTTTTGTGGGAAGCCCACATGCAACCATCTGATTTAAAACTTTCTGGTTTCAAGATCAATATTCTCAGACCACAGCTGGAGGAGATTGCTTCTAATGGGTTTTTTAAGTTGCTTGTTACTAAGTACCAATACTAACATAGTACAAGTGAAGTTGAGGCCATGTTGATCATATTTATTTTATTATCTTTCTAAACAACCCAAGATTTATCTGCATTACCAAATAATTCATCACAATAGAAGCAGATTAGTAGATCAAAGCAGTTAATGCAGTGACCAACACATCTACATGTTACAAGATTTTGGATAGAGATGACTACATTCGTAACCAAATGTTCCAAACACCTCTGTGATTTAAGGCTGTCCTAAGACCCATTAATCAGTTTTGATCTTTGGGTTCCCATTGCAGAGCTGGGTCCATTAGATACAGATCTCAAGCAGACTTTCTTGGTTAGTTTTCTCTGAAAGTGCTCTAGCTGACGCACACCAGCATGGCTTTGCAAACTAAACCAGTGCAGCAAGTGATGGTGATCAGACATTTCACTTCAGAACTGTCATACCACTGCAAACCAAAATGTTAATTTAAATGGAGAAATCTTGCCTTTATTTCCTGCTTCAGTTTTTTTAATATAACATAAAAAGAAAAGAGGAAGGAAAAATATATATTTCCTTAATAAAGGAAAAAATATGAAGATACTGTAAAAAAGACTTTTCTTTTACAAAGGAGAAGTAAAAAGTCCCTCTCTTCCTCTGTCAGAGCTACACAAGGAATCTAAATGTTTGCCCAGAGTTATCAAGCTGTGACCATTTACCTTCAAAACATGAAGCAGCTCTTGCTCAATGCCACACACCACTGCATCATGAATAGTAAGCATTGTTTTGGTATTGCTGTCTATATTACAAACACAAAAAGGGAAAGAGAGGATGGCAGCTGCTGCATGACTAAATATAGAAAAAATACTTTTGGGAAAGGTTTGATGAGAGAGCACACTATCAGTAGAGGAAAAAAATAATGCCTGAATGCTCTATCAGAAATGCAAAGATGAGGCAGAAGCACAGAGCAAACCAAAAACTGAATAATGAATAGGCAATGGGGCATCAGTGAATATGCCAGCAGGTTACAAAGACTTCCACAGCATTACAGATTTCAAAATGGAACAGCAAACAGCAAAAGCTAATTAAAATTATATGCACTATTAGCTGGATATTGCAAACTGTAGGCAGAATCTTAAATCCAGTCCAAGGTTCTTGAGCAATCCAATGGGCTCTGGAAGAACATGGAGCATTTCTTGTGCTGCTCCCTGAGAGAAGGCATAGCATTCAGTTGGTAGTAAGTTGGGTTACAGCCTAAGAGTCATCTCAGTGTAAGTAAAGTGAGTCAGGGCTTTTTCACAGAGGTATAAATATCTTCCACAGATTGTCTGAATGTGGCTGCACATTCACCAGAATAGTCCAGAGAAGGAGAAACTGGCAGTTTCCTGATGCAGCTCCCAATGGGAGTTCCCTCTTTGGACCATCACAGGCCATGACTACACTGATTTAAAACAGCCTACACCAGGGAGACAGAGTCCCAAGGAGAAGATATGATGCTTAATATTACAGATACAGAAAGCCCCACTGAAATAATTAATTATAACAGATTTAAACTATATGGGGAATAAGTAATTCATACACTAAGTACATAAAAAACCAGAAAATAAATCCTGGCAATATACTGCAGCATTCTTGTAGCAAGTTCCATATGAAGGCTGGGATATCTTCGGAATATAATTTGCTTGGAAATAGTAAAAACAATTCACCAACCACACAGTTGTCTCATATCGGTCATTCTGAAGAGAGGAAAAAGATATAGAAATAATGAAGTGAGTGGGAAAAGGAAGTATTACTGCTAAACCTGGCTAAACTGCACTTAGTTACACTGCATATTTACATATATTTAATCATTGTTCTCATGTGCTTTCAGATAAATTAAACATGACCTGCCTGCTCTGTACTATTGTTTCCAAAGCCAAGAATTACAGAACTGAATGGGTACATTGCTTAATATTGCATAGCATTGAGTTGTTATAGATGCTTGGGAGCATGATTAGGAATCAATTTACAAAGGAAGAATATCAGTTTAACCAGCAAAATGGACTGTTAAAATTCATGGAAATCCAAATGGATGCATAGCATTCCAGTGTATCAGTGTGGAGACAGCTTTAAGGAATTTGCAACAGATAGCAATGACACCAAGTGCTATGATCAGCAACACCAGGGAAATAAATAGAAGTCTCTCTGGCAGAATTGCAGTTGACTGCAGTTCTTGGGACACTTGGGAAGAGATTCAGCTTTTCTAACTTCAGGCATTTCTAGAATGCATACACTTGACCTATTTTTGGATATCTATATTAGGATGAAATGAATCATACATTAGAAGTGTTTTTCTTAAAACTGACTTTAAAAGAACTTGGATGAATTACTCCAAGGATTAGGCTAGGTGAACTGCACTGCCCTCCCAGGCACTCTGACCTGAAGTAATGAATAAAAGCAACCTGGCAGGTGCTTGTGCATTACAAAAACACAGGAAGACCTAAACAGCTGCATATAATTCAGTTTCAGAAAAAAGTCTCAGAGCAAATTATGCAATAAAAATTACAAATACCTGTAGGTACTCTTTTTTTTCTTTTCAGAGGGGCTGGAGAATATACACTGTCAGTCTTTGAGAAATGTAGACATAATGGAGACAGCCAATGTGTACTGAAAAGCAGACACACAGATACCAGTGACATTTGCAAGATTTATCTAGAAATGGAAATTCTATGTGGCAAGTCAATCATTAAAACTGGTAAGACTGAATTAGAATGCTGCAAAGAAGAGAAAGCTGCGTTTGGGAGAAAAACATCTATATTCTGGTGATCAAGTCAGCATAGATGCACGTTCAATATCAGGACATACATGCACCTTAGAGCTTGTTGTCTTAGCTATTTGAATGTATGTTAATTAGTACAGATATCACTGGTGGAAAATACAACGTGCATACCAAGACCAAAAACCACAGCAAGTGTACTTCAACCAGCTCTGCCAATTTTCTTCGAATAAACTGTGTGTTCAGAAGTAAGTGACAGGTTTTGAGCAATACTAGAGCTCAGCAAGGTAGACAGGCATGCATGAAAGCCACAGACACTTTCATTCACTAGGAACACAAGCCATACACACCTCTGTGGAGTTGGGTGAGACTTTCATAACACTCAAATTGATCAGCGGGATGCAAGAGAAATACTGAATGCTGAGTGGCTGATACAGAGTGGAGCCTGGCAAACTGCTGCAAGGTATGCACAAGGTTTATTGTATGATAGAAAGCTTTACCAAAAAGCTCTCCCCAAATCAGAGGAAAATGCCTTATGGCTTTGATTCATTTTCTTTGTCATGTTTAGCTTCAGTAGGCTAGAGAGGTGACCTCCCCACCACAGCTGTCACAGTAGCTGTCACAGCATAATCCACCAGGGATCATGAATCAGATGTTTTAACTGCTGCAGTTCACAGCCAGTGAATTAACTTAAACTGCCATTGACTTTAGGTTATGTACCTAAACCAGACGTAAATTGTAGTAGCTAATGATTAAGCTACCCATATTCATAATTGCTACAGAGTACCCATTCTGCCCCTTCTGGCAAATCATAAAGGATATTCATCTAGATTCTCTTCAAACACTGCATCTAAAATCTAGGGAGAGTTGTTGTCTCCTTAGCTGCCAAACAACTTAATAAAATTTGAAAGTTACCGTTCTTGTTATGCCCAAGATGGTATTGTTTTTATGAGGTGTAATAGAATATTAAGTAAGAAGTTTATGATATTCCTGCTTAATTCTGTTATCTCAAAGAAGCACAACAAAAGAGACATTACACCTGGTAGATTCTCAAGGCACATTTATGTAATTCCTCTGCAAGAAAGAGCTAAGCAGGGGAGAGGATTACTTATTGAGAGTAAGGCCTTCTCAAAACTAAGGCAACACTAGTAGAAAACAGCATTGTGATTTAATGACTCTTGAACCATATCTGACATCACTCACACACTTGATCCAAAGTGTTAAACCACAGAGTTTTATCACAAGGAAAAGGAAAATGTAATAAACACTAGCATGGGAACAGTGGGTAATAAATCAAGAGCCAATCAGACTAGAGAGCCTAATGTGGAGAACAAGGATACATAGTTGTGTGGATACAACAATACCACATTATTCACCTCTGCTGTATAAGGCAGTGTTCACAGAGCTACAGTCTCCTTAATATTTACCTGGTCAAATTGTTGGCCTGCAGCTGGGTACTTCCAAAATATCCTTCCAGTACTGCGACCTAGCCTCTCACCAGAGCCTGCATGGAGGTGGGCAGCTGTCACAGTCCCACTCCTCCCTAAAAAGCAGCCTCAGAAATCTCCAAATGGGGGACAGACCTTAAAAAACATTGACACCAGGGGAGTTTGTACACCAGCTGAAGCAATTGATAGATTTGTTATCAGGCAGGGGAGTCCTCACTTACCTCTCTGCTTTAGGCTGCTGTTGTGTGGTCTCATTTGTTTGCCATTCCTCCTGCTCTTTGACTCCTGGCATTCTCTGGCTACTGCCCAGTCTTGTCACTGCTTTGAATTTGACAGTGAGCATGCTGAGGTTCATGCACGACTTTCCTTTCATCAGTGCAGAATTCTGTGCAAAGGCTGTCTTGACACAGTTGGGCACTCTGATAGAGTTTTCTCCTTCAGTTTCTTTAGCTTCCAGCATCTTGCAGAAGGCTATCTCTGTTCATCAGGACTTTTTGGAGATTTTCAAGCCAGCCTGTTCCCCATCCACCTGCAGCTGCTGACGGCATATCCCTTGTTTTTCAACAACATCAAATCACTGACCTTCCAGACTGTGTACAGAAATTAATTTCATGTGAATTAAGCAACTGGGTGTGAGAGCACCATAATGCAGAGAAAAGAATGAAGACCTAATAGTTTGTGAGGGTCTTATTTCTTTCTTCTTTTTACATGCACACTGACCCTTACAGCCTCAGTGGGTTGTCCAGCTTTACTGAAGTGGCTGACTGTCACATCTACAGTTTCTGGCTCAGAAATGGGACTGTGAAAGATCACCCTGAAGCTGGTAATGTCTACTTATTACATCTTTGATGGTCACCATGTTACAAAAAAGCCATCTATTATTTGTGTTATATTGTGAAAGACCATGGTATGCTCAATGTCTTTACTTTCACTGGGTTTTATCACAGCATTCTTCATAACTAAAGATGTCTAATAATTAAAGTTAAAAGTGTCCCCTTAATGCCATCATGCTTCATATCTGCTCAGGCCTAGGGTTTGTATCTATAGTACATATATATGTGTATATATGTACACATATATATGTATATAATAACCTTATTAAGCAGTAATTCAGATGGTAATTCAGCACATAAATGGACTCCACAGCCCCCTAAATGTCCCTACCTTTCTCCAGCAGGCAGGTGAGGTACAAAGATTTCTTGTTCACTTACTAAGCTCTAATGCAGGCCAAAATCAAGATAAACTCTGCACTGCTGCCCTGGACTCCCTGTAAAGCACGTTTGCATCACAACTGCTGCGCTCATCCAAGCTGCAACTACAAACTTCCCTGAACTTGTGAGCTACACGGTAAAAACTTTACTAAAGTTTCATACTGAACTTTATCAAAGTACATGCCAACAGCCACATAAAATACATCACATACATGGAGTAGTCAGAGTTCCCACTTGATCTTTCCACACCAAGATTTACCTGGGTTGGACATTGAAGTGAGTCCCAGGGCAACCTTCTATCTCAGTTTCAGCAGTTCCTTCAACTCTCTTCCTGCCTGAGACAGAGATTACATGAGTATAACCTTTGGTTATGAAATGCATCCCCAGCCTGGGAGTCGTACTGGAGGTCTTTGTGAGTCACATGTGGCCCAGAAGGCTGTGTGGCCTTGTGCTATTCTGTAAATGTAACAGCTGTGATTGACATAGAAAAATGAAGTAAAAACACATTTATTATACTTTCTGGGTTTTTTATCTCCCAACTGAGATGGAAGCATCATTGGCTGCAGCCCAACAGCAGTAAAACTGTTCAACTTCTAACCTCACTAAAAAGTACTGTCAAAATGGTATTAAGTCAATAGTGAATGCCTGAGCCTGTGAGAGGAAACAACAAGCAGTTCATAGATACATGAGTGAGTTTATTGACAACTCTGGGACTTGCAATACCCTGACTTCAGAGTCTCAGGAGTGATAAATAGGCTGTCAGAGTGAACTATTTGGGCACGAACGAATAAAGAATATGCCAGGACTGAGGGGGTGGGGGAGGCTATTTCATGGAACTGAAAGAACAATCAGATGACCTGCCATAAGCTTTTAAATTTTATATTACTGGGAATCATACATTGCAATAGGAATTATCAAAACCTCTGATAGACAATGTCATCTATCTCTGTTTCTTTACCACACGTCCTTCTGTTTTAAGCCAGGACCTTCATACCAGTGTTACAATCCTGATCTCATACTTTTCTGTGCCCTCTTAGAATCTCAGCTTTTTTTTTTCTTCTCTTTCAACCCTTTACCCTACCTTCTCAACACTGTGCTCCTTATCCTCCCTGCCCCACAACTTTATCTGTTAGCCACATGATAACCAGAGCATGTCAGCTTTCTACTTTTCCAGGTATGGCAGATCAGCTGTTGGAAGGTGTCAGGTGGGCAGGGCAGCAAGGACCTTCAGCAGGTACATGAACAGTATGCTCCTCGCTGGCTGGGGCAATAGAGGATATCAAAAATCTCCCTGGAAGATAGGGCCAAGAACCAAAACACAAGAAAACTGAAGGCATCTAAACAAGTACACTAATTCCCCTACAGATACAATGAAATGTACAGGGAAATGCTGAGGGATATGATATAGACATAGGAAGATTCATGTTTTTCTGTGTTACAGAAAATAGTCCTTAGGGATAAGACCTTCTTTTTCTTTCTTCTAGAGCTTTGCATCTCTAGCTAACACCACTGGAAACTGAGCAATCAAGAACAATTCCATTTTATTAGCCAGATGTGAGACTTTCAGTCTTGACAGCTGACTGCTGAGAACTTGCAAATGTGCATTCACCTGCTTAATTTTTAAGCAATGTCACTACCAGCTAGCAAATTTGCCCTGACACTCTAATTTCTTTTGTCCATCTTGCCCCATCTCTACCTCAACAATGAGGGCAATTTGTTAATTGTTTTTTGTTTTGTTTTTATTTCCTATTCTTTTAACCATCAGGAAGCTGCTTTCAGAAAGCCATCTGCACTTATTCACTGCCAACACTCAACACGATTTTAATAAGCCTTGTGTAGTTTTGACTTTAACGCTTGTTTCCCTGTGCATAAAAGCCTATTTCCTTAGCTGTCACAGTTTGTTGCTTCAATAAAGTTTCTCAGTTGCCTTCTAAGCAGGACAGTTTTTACTCTTACTGTCTTAAGCAACAAGTTTAATCTGAGCACAACAGCAACACTGATAATTATCCAAACCAGTAAATGCCCATTGTTTTGAGCATGAGTTTCCCTCTGAATAGAATCCTTCATAATAGTTGCAGATATCTATAGAAATACTAACCATTAAAAAATTATACCAATTATACTTTGTGGTTTAATGAAAGAATATATGAATGACTTCAGAATCAAGCAGGCTCCATTCACAAAGTGATTTAATGATCTTGCATCTCTGCAAAGCTCACCTGGGACTGGAAAGTAAAGTCTGGTATTTTTCTTGCTCACAACATCACTAGCTGTGACAATTCTTAGCAAGAAGGGGATTTCTGCAAGACTGATGATAGATGTTGGAAAGGACTTCTGGGCGTTCTCATTGCTCTTCTGAGTAGTGGCAATAACAATCTTCATTAATAATAGCAATACTGGAGAAGTAAAAATTAATTAATGCCATCATTTGGGTGCTGTTTGACAGGGAAGACAGAGCTGCTCTAACAGCTTCCAGCTGCCAGTCCTTCTAGGCCTTTCTGCTGAAGGTTTATTTTACCCACATCTCTTGCACTGTCTCTGCCCCTCAGTAAGGCAGGTCCTTCCTGCCTGGAAGGAGTCCATGGAAAACAGAGCTCTGCCCTCCTGGCAGACTGCATTGCACTCCTGGAAGGTGAGAAGATCCCAAGGGAGTGGGAGACATTGTGCCACTAGGCAGACAGGATGTGGGAAGAGGATGGGAAAAGAAAAAGAATAAGAGATTATAGGATACAGCAGCAAAGACCACCCCGAGCAAATTGCTGGCCAATGCATAACTCTGCAGCCTCAGTGTTTCCTTCCAGCCTGCAAGGGCTTTTTCATACTGTGCTTAGATTGTAACTCTTTTGGTCAGGGACTATTTCTCATAAAATATCCTCAGAAGATAATATTTTTCACTGAATGAGTCTTGGACCTGGAATCAGATGTCCTGATTCTTATTCCTGCTCTGGTCCTTTTGCCCCACTTGCCAGACATTAGGAAAATTATTTCATTTTCTTATGCTTCTGACTTCCCCATGTCCATATTATCTGTTTAAATCTGAGATCTCTCAGGCAGAAACTGGAACCTGATCCTGATTCTTGATTATTAGCACCTAACCAAGGTGCTAATAAGTATATAATAGTTGTAAATAGTACACATAAACACCAACAAATGACAGAACAATCCCTACATTTAACACTGAATTAATAATAGGGTGAAGGCAAAAAACCCCCAAATAACTTTGCTGTACCTGAGAAAGCTTTGCAGCAGAAACAAGAACAAGGCTACAGTGAAAATTCTAAGTCTCTAGAGTAAACATCAAACAGGTGCTGTATTTCATTTTCTCATACACACTTTTCAGCCCAGAATCTCACTTTAATCTGAAAGATTTTATAGTTCAGAGCTTCCTGCAAATCTCTGTTTAATGTAAATTTTAATACCTTTGGCATATTTGGCTGCCAGCCTATTATTCTCTTGATGCACCTCAAGGAAGTTTTAAATTATGCTGTTAAAACAAAAATTATTTCAGATGTGGTAGACAGTAAACTGATTTTGTAAAACAGCATTGTAGTTTTACAGTGTTGCAGTTACTCTCCCTCATTGATTTATCTGCATTCAGTTCTAAGATGTGTTCAGTTTATAGGCAAAATGATGGCTGGGTGGGTTTACTAGAAGGACTTTGGCCTTGCTAATCATGGACCCAGAAAATCAGGCTGGACTCACACAGTTTCATTACAGCAGATCCAGGGTAAGTAAGGTTGGAGAGAAAATGGAGTAAGTCTATTTCACAGGGAAGTCACGTTAAAAAATGTGTCCAACTGCTGGGTCATCAACTCCTACTACAAGCAAGAGGAGACAAAACTGAGAGAAAAAATAGTCCTCTTAAAATTACTTGCCATCAAGAGATAATATATATCCTCAGTCCAAAATTTGTTCTTTCTCTTCCTTAGGCTCAGACCCTGGTCTTTCTCTCACAGGGGTTGAAACCAGATGATCTTTAAAGGCTCCTTTGAACCTAAAACATTCCATAAATCTCTAAATACCTATCTTGGACATTGAGTTACTGACAATGAAAGAAAAAATGTATTAATGGAAAAGGAGACTTTAATGTGTGAGAATGTGAAACAAAGTATTTAATAATGAGAATTTCCTAATGTCTCTCTAGTTCTGCAATTAGATTGCTACAGCATGCACCTTATATATTTAATTTGAAATCAGATTAGTAAATCAGCTAAAGTAAAAAGCTTAAAGGAAATGAGCTCCTGTATCTGCCTCACAATACAGATTGTAAAAGAAGAACCATGAGTCTCATACTGCAGCATACCAACCTTGTACTGCCCTGGGTGTCTCAGATCAGCTGATGGATGGGGCTGGATGAGCAGGGCAGGAAGGGCATTCAGTGGGCAGGTCTACCTTGCCTGTCTGAGCAAGAAAGTGTATCAAAACTCTTCCTGAGGGAGGACAAGCAAAAACACACAAGAAAACGGAAGGTGATTAAATGGACACTTTATTCCTCCTATAGCAAAACTTTTCTAAGGGCACATTGAAAGTTACAGGAAGTTTCTCATAGTCATCTCTCATAATACATGGGAGAGAGATTAAATATTGGAATAGTCTGCCTGGGGAGGTGGTGGAGTCACCATCCCTGGATGTGTTTAAAAAGAGACTGGATGTGGCACTCAGTGCTATGATCTAGTTGAGGTGTTGGGGCTGGGTTGGACCCAATGATCTTGAAGGTCTCTTCCAACCTACACATTCTCTGATTCTGTGATTCTGTGATGGATGTGGGAAGAGTCACATGGTCCTGTCTTAAAAAATCAGAGTTATTAGGGATAAGACTTTTTTTTCATTTTTTTCAGATGCTTTACACCCATAGCTATCAGTATCAGAAATACTGCCCTTAGGAACCAATGTATATAATAGCCAGATATACTCATTCCAAACCAGGTGTAGTGAGTTGACGTTGGCTGGATGCCAGACACCCACTAAAGCTTCTCTCTCACTCCCCTCTGCAGCTGGACAGGGGACAGAAAGTGTAACAAAGGCTTCATGGATTGAGATAGAGATATTAATTGAATGTATTACTAACAAAATCAGAGCAGGATAAGGAAAAGTAAAATAAGATCTTAAAAACACCTGCTGCCCACCTCTCCCTCCTTCCCAGCTCTACTGCCTAGCCCAGCAACACAGGGAGATGGGAATGGGGGTTATGGTCAGTTCATCATGCTTTGTTTCTCCTGCTGCTCAGGGAGAGGGGTCATCATTCCCCTTCTGCACTGTGGGGCTCCTCCCATGGGAGACAGCTCTCCATGAACTTCTCTGATGTGGCTCCATCTCACGAGCAGCAGCTCCCTGTGAACTGCTGCAGTGTGAGTTCACCCCATGGGCAGCAGCACCCCTCAGACTGCTGCAGCATGGGCCACTCTTCCATGGGGTGCAGTCCTCTAAGAACAGGCTGCTCCAGCATGCAGTCCCTCTCTCCATGGGTCTCCCACAGCACTTTAGTCTCCTCTTGGCACCTACCTGCTCCTGTGTGGGGCTCCTCCAGGGGCTGCAGGTGGATCTCTGCTTCCCCCTGGTCCTCCATGGGCTGCAGGGTCACAGCTGCCTCACCATGGGCTGCACCATGGGCTGCAGGGGAATCTCAGCTCTGGTGCCTGGACCACCTTCTGCCCCTCCTTCTTTGCTGACCTTCATGTGTGTGTGGTTGTGCATCTCACATGTTCTCACTCCACTCTTCACTGGCTGCAATTACAACTGTGCAATAACATTTTTTTCAATTCTTTTAAAATATGTTACCACAGAAGCATTACCACCACTTCTAGCTGACCCAGCCTTGGCCAGTGGCATGTCCATCTTTGGAGCTGCCAGGGACTGGCTCTGCCAGACATGAAGGAAGCTTCTGGCAGCTTCTCACAGAAGCCACTGCTGCAGTCCCCTGCTGCCAAATCCTGGATATGTAAACCCAATAACCACACCAGATATTTGGCCCTTGGGATCTGCTGGTCAGTTGGACAACCATTCCATGTCACAGGTAACTGTGGTGTAGATTGACCAGATCTGTGCATATCAAGCTAAATAAACCTCTGCCTTGTTTGATTGGCTTCTCTAGGCAATCTTCGACTTCTAAAGGTTTAAAATCCCTGTGGGAAGTTAACATCACTATACAATGATGCTTGATGTTTCAGGAACAGAAGAGTTCTGTAACAACATGGTTTAAGACAGTTCTGGCCTCACAGGCCTTCTCACTTGCTTGTGAACAACACTGTTTTATGGCACCATGTGATAACTGAACCGGAAACAAGGCTAGCATCAAAAAAATCCCTGAAAAAAAAATGAAGAGTTTTTATTTCTTACTTTAGCCAGCATTCAAATTTATGTTTAAATTAGATGCCTCAAAGTCCTTTCAGAGTCTATAGAAAGAAAATGGCATTTCTAGGATGCATCCCATCTCATCGCATTGTAATGCAGATGTGATCTAAAATAGAGCAGACAAATCAGACCCTGAAAGTGCCTATTTCTCTCCACTGATATAAAAGGAGCACAGGCTGGCTAGCTCAGATGGAAACGCCTACACTCTGGATGTCTAAAGATAGGTGAGATAAATCCTACCATACATCTGTTGCTGTTTCTCATATGGATTTCCCCTCTTTGTTGCTCTTACACATGAGATTTCAGCATAATATTGAAATGTCTGTAACTGTGTAGGTGAGGCATACACATAGATATGCAGTCTCTCTTGATCTCCATATGCAAAAACAATGGCTTGGGATACAAGAACATTTTTTCTGATGGCATAGTCAGTTTATGAAGTTTGCATCTATTGAGCTGAATGCTGACATTTGTCAGTCAAACTGTATTTTGGTGTAATTTTGTAATGCTGAAAGTCTCTATTCCAAAAAGGATGATTGAAATATTTTTGGGATACCAGCAGAGCACTCCTGATCTTGCCAGACAGAGAGCTCATTCTGCTGTAACTGTTGCCTGGCATTTCAAACTGTGTCTAGAGGACCAGCTGGGACACACTCCTGTCTTTTTGAATAATTCTCCTCCAGCTGTCCAGATCAGGGGCTGGATAAGGAGTTCCCTGCAGTTCCTTGTCAGACACTGATGGTTAACAACAATATCATTGCCCCAACACGAGGCAGGGATGTGGCTCAGGCCTGGGGAGCCAAGAGTTCCCAAGTCTGTAATGATTCCCTTCACCAAGGAATTTTACCAGACTTGTTTCTTCCTGCACTGAATAATGGTGAGACCTTTCTCTTGACCACTTCCCAGAAAATGAATGCTGGTTTTCTCCTCAATGCCTCAGATGTTGTTAGCACTGCTTAATGCAAGCATACCTTCCTCTCTTCTTCCTACCTCTTTGTAAGCTTTAGTGTGGTAGGCACATCCTACTTTTGCGGAAATCCAGAATATGTTAAAAATGAATTAAAAATGAGGAAGTGGAACCGAGATTTGAAACCACAGAAACCAACAGCTTTTGTTAGAATCTGAAACATGGTAATGCATTAGAGGATATCTCAGCTTCGCAGCAGAAAAAATATGCACCATCACTACAGGATTTCAGCTTCCTTATAATTTATGTCATTTATCTTCTAATATTAGCAGGCTTCCAAAATCTCCTGCTGTTCCTTGAATGTCTGAGGCTGTAGCACTCTGCACTCTATTCTCTCTCTCCTCAGTTTCATATCCTGGCTCTCCAGACTGATCAGGAACTCCATCTCTTATAGTTACCTTGCCATGGCAGTTGTGCGTGGCTTGTTAGCTGGCCTCAGCAGCAAAACTAGGTAGTCCTAGCAGGTTTTCATGCTTAATTCTCCACAAAACTGGAACATTTCCATGTGTTCCTTCACTAAGTTCATGCCTGTGATCAATGCCCAACTTTCTATCAATACCTATTATTTCTCTTATAAAGCTTTGCTAATGGCTCACACACACATTGAAAAGGAGCATTCTTTCTTTGTAGAATATCTTACAGATGATATTAATTGCTTTCTTTTTCCAGACTAGTGAGAGCACAAGTAACATGGGAGTATTTCCATAGTACCAACACAGCATTTTTCATTCCTAGTCTGTAGCAACTACCTCCATAGAGACAACATTTCTTCAGGTCATCAGAAATGTTTCTACTGAAATGCTGATGTTATCTAATTGGTTCAGGGTTTTTTGTTTGTTTGCTCTTATATATTCCAACTTTACTCACATTCAATCACCTGATTAACTGCATGGTTTACAGTTTGGTGTTAGCCTTTTTTAGGTAATAACATGTATTATTTTCCATATTTTTCTGCTGATTTCTCTTCTTGTACTGCTGTTTTCTGTTAAGAGGACACGAGTTTATTAACAGAAATGGTAACTTAATAAGGTAATACAGTACTTCCACTGTTGTGACAGCCACCATTATGCCAGCCATTTGGCTATTCTTGGTAAACAGCTTGAAGTTGTCATTCAGTGTTTACTAGAGCATTTGTAAAAGCCAAGAAAGCCTGAAAAAGAAAAATGTTATTTTCCAGGCTAGCAAAGAGGTAAATAGATGGAAGTGGCAGCCACCCTCCTTGTAAGCATATTATTTCAGAGTTCTTGTCTATTAAGAGCCATTTCTGACCTATGACCGGTTCTTCAAGGCTCTGAATTCTTTCTGGGTAAAGAATGCAGAATTTATTACAAAAATAATGCATTTGCTTGTCTTCCAGGAAACCTTCTTTCTCTTTATAAAAGCTGAATATATTTTGAAACATAAAATCAATTGCCAAATTGATTTTTTATCTCACATGCTCACCTAGGTATATGCCTAAGTCATATGTAATCTATCATTTACATGTTATGTCAAGCTCTTTGCTCTCTGGGCCAAGCAAAACAAAAAGTGATGTCCCAGAAGACATTGCAAGATATGTCTTTGTAATATCTGAGCTGCTCTGTGAGCTTGCTTCAGTAGCCTAGGACATGAACTGGTAGCTGTCTTTGCTCTTATCACTCCAGCAGCCAATGTGGTCTCATCCTCATGACTGTGCTGTAAATGCATTCAGACTTCAGACATAACCATGTTGGAGAGATGACATTGTGGAAGTGTTAATTGCCTGGTTGATTTATGGAAATTACTTGTTTTACATTGAGCCACAGGAGAGTTTGGGAAGGTACACTGTCTCTTCTAATCTAAAATGACCTTACCAGAAGTCATATATTTTCAAAGTTTATACTCTTTACATTTTGTTTCACACTGTTACCTTATCCTTTTTCCCTGGCAATTATCTTCCATTATAGATGCCAGTAAAGCAAAATGAGACTGTGTTTCTTTTTTGAATATATGTATACACAAACACATATGCATGCATGTACATAAAGCTATATAAATCAGAATGCCTAAACTGAGGACGTTGCTCTATGTTTATTGATGTTAAATTTGAATGACTTGCAGATCAGATGCAGAGGAACTTCTGACAGATTTTGGTTTCTTGAAGAGGGAGATAATGTTTAATTGTTAAACTTGAAATATTTTAAGTTTTACTGGATATTGATTTATGGTACTTATACAACAGATAATCAACGTAGCAGAACCACATGCAAAAATATTCTGCTTTGGAACTATAAATTGTTAGAGCTGACTTTCCCTGCTAGGTCATAAACCAGAATGAGTTATATGTTAGCAGCATCCTTCTATTTACAGAAGAAAAAAACCCAAGAAAAATATAGCAGAGGCAACAGTCAAGTAATGGAAACACACAGCTTCACTTTCTGGTTTAGAAAACCTTCCTGCTCTGTATCTGATCCATTGTTGCAGCACTTGAACCATTTGCATTTTTGTTTTGTTTTGTTTTGTTTTTGTTTTGTTTTTGTTATTGTATTGTTTGTTGCTTGTGATTTGTTCTAGTGCCTGGCACACATTTTGTGGTGATGTATTAGACAAATATCCTATGGAGCCTTCCAAATGGGACACAGAAGACTGTGTTTGCAGAAGAGTTTATATGATGACCCAGATTACATATCAGAGTCCATCAACCTCACATAGCTCTAGTGGAGTACAGGGTCCTTCTTAAAGAAGCTACAGACAGGGATCAGGACACAGCCCAGACAACAAAGTTCAAGCTTCTGAATTCTAGACTTCTGCTTTGCCAAGAAAGATAAGAACTTGACTCTGAAGGGCTGAGTGGTGTGAAAGAAAGCTTTATTTATTTATTGTTCTTTTGAAATTAAGAATAGATTGAGAGGTACATATACTGGAGCTCTTGAGGTGTTTGACAGAAAGCAAGGCCAGCCTATGAAATTTTCCCTGAACAGACTGCTGAGTGAATGCCCTGGTTTGTGTAGATGCTTCTAGAAAGGACCATTGGAAAGGAGGAAATTACTGGCATGATGAAGGGTACACAATCTACTTGCAAATTGTATTTCCAATGCTATCTTTCATTCCTGTCACGTCCAGTGTTAATTCTTGCTCTAAGCAGCACCATACATTACTGTAATAAAGACAAATTTAAGAGATGTTCCCTTTTTTAATTAATAATTTTGCCTGTTATGCTATGGCTTCAGTAGGTTTTTACTCTTTTTCCTGCCACATGTGTAAGTCTGAATATTACTGTCATACACTGCTCCAGGGGAAAAATGCAGTGATTTCTTCAACCCACACAGCTGTGGATATGTGGCAAGCAGGAGTCCTGCAGTGACCTAGTATTTAAAGCACTAGCCTAGCTTCAAACATCTGCTCTAAAATAAACTCCCTGTGGGCCCATGAAGAAGCTACTCAGGTTCTCTGTAGTTCACTTTTCTTTGGTAAAATAATGAGTCCTTCTCCCTCAGAAGTAATCTTCTGGAAAATCATATCACTAAAACTAAAGGATAGTTAGGCATGAGGGCTGGAACTATCAGATTTTGGGCAGGTGTAAGGTAAGAGGCAGCAGTTTCCATCCCAGGATAGGAGAAGCTTCTGAGAGAGAAGAATAAAAACAGCTATTACATTAGACACTTCCAAAGCTTTTGCTCCCTTTTGCTTATAGCATCTTCACTGCAGACACTTCTACCAATAGCCAAAGCCCAGAGCTTGCATTACTAAATTATGCCATGGATTGGAGTTGATTCAGCCTTTGTGTGTGTACATGATTACCATACCTCAATATTTATGCACACAGCAAAAAAAGCAACATTTCATCTGAAAGAATATGATTCAGCATCTATAGACAGCTTCCTATAAAGTCTTGCAAAGTAGGTCAGGAAATAAAATCACTGATAACGTTGCTTTTCTATGGATTATTTGTTGAAAGCAGGCAAAAATAACCTCACTTAATGTATTTGCACTTTTATTTTGTGAAATCAGTTTGACAATCTAATTTCATTTCTTGCTGAATCCTTCCTAATCATCCAAGTTTACTAAAAGAAAATTATACAGTGTGAGATGACTCTTCTTGACGTAACCATAGGCTTGGTTCTCTGTACTCTGAGAAGCATGGGGGGGG